>CANSZD010003028.1:135000-213028 GCA_947648045.1 Beta corolliflora | reverse complement strand
GGATGTCTCCTCAAGGATGCTCCTCTGATTGATCCAACGAGCATAGGGAAGAGTTTAGTTAAAGTGGAAGAAATATTGATTGATAGAGAGAGGGAGAGAGAAGACATTGTTCAGATATTGCTGTGGGGAAGACTCAAATAAACACCACATCGTATCAGTTGTTCCTATTCTTGAACACTGGTAAGGGTGGAAAACTCTTCTCGCACGCCTTTGCCTTATAATTCCGACCAAAGAATTGATGAGCTTTTCGTAAGAGTTTGGGTAGATGTTTCGGAGTTCACAGTGACACAGATATTCATGTCAAGTTCTTCGCCATTATAAGTCCGAATTTGATTACGATAGTATAGTCAATTATAGCATGGACACAGCCTGGTTTGCTTCCAAGTTGAGATGAATTTTATAGATATAAACTAAAATTCTTGGTTGTATTAGATGACTTGTCAGCTGAAGATAGTTGGACTGAAACTGTTAGAGCCTTTATTGTATGCTCTAGAACTTGTGAACCTGGAAACCAAAATATTAATCACCTCTCCAAGTCCTTACCTTTGGACCTTCACATCCAACTGCCAGTGGCCAAAGAGGGCGCAGGGCCTGGTCCATTAAAGCCAGCTTCACCCTAATCAGGCTCTGTTTTTCTTCAGAACAGAGCATTTAGGAATAGCCAAAGAGGATCGAAATCCCGGATCTAGTGGACATTGGCCTTGAAATCTTTAAAAGTGGGCACATAATCTACATACCATAAAAAAAGTATAGTTTCCATTCTTTCTTCTCATTCTACTAATCAGAAGAAGTGGCAGTATTTTAGTTTTCTGTTGAGCACAGAAGCAAGCTTTCCCATAGAATATATCGGGTCAGTTGTGGACCTAATGCTGACACCAACTCCATTTAAACATACACAACCTGTCTTCACTTTTACTCTTCGTTGTTTCCACTTGATTACAAATTTAATAAGCTAGAGCTTGCAACAGCTTTGGGAGGTCCTTGCGTTACTTCGAGCAAGTGCCATTAGTAAAAGAATTTAATGATTTTTTGGAGAAACTTTTGTCACACAATATTTTTGCGAAACAAAAAAAGAAGATAAAAAATGGTGTCATAGTCTTCTACACCATACCGCCTTTGTTGCATGAGATAGTGAAGCATTTGGCGAGTTATGATTATCGTTTACTGGATAAGCAGACAAAGGGAAGTCGATGCTCAACATGTGAGCTTTGTTGTTGACTCTTCTTGGGAAGCTCCATCCTGGCTTCATCGTGCCAAACAATTGAAGTCTCTTCTTTTTCTCCTGAAAATCAAGTGGATATATTACTATTCGTAACATCAACGCCATTTTGGCAAATCTTAAGTGCTTACAGGCTTTAGATTTAGCCATTGTGAATTCTAGAATTTTTCCAGATTCCATAGGGATGCTGAGGCACTGAGGCACCTTAGACTTGGCATCTCCTTTGAACCTCTTCCTGAGTGCATCACAAACTTGAAGTACTTGGCAACTTTGGATCTTCGACACACTATCATTCAAGAACTACCTGAAAGCTTTCATCAATTACTCTCTTTAAGGCACTTATATACAGGAGGTAGATTGATTGATCTGCCACCTAAGTTCGGAGAATTAACAGATTTACAAACCTTAGATGTGTTCATAGTGGGACAAAATAATGGGTTAGATGCACTGGCCAATATCTTGCTCTCTTGGGTGGGAAGCTGAAGATTTGTTATCAAAAAATATCGTGAGAAGCAGACTGTCGTGTACCAGATCACTGATATAACTTCAGCAAACAAGGATCCCAAAATTTTGTCAGGAGATGAAGCTAGATGACTTGTCATTAGTATGGTCATCTTTGAATGGAGACGCTGCTGGTGATACTGAACAAGAGAAAGACGCCAGAGAGTTTGAATTCTTGCAACCCCTTCAACTCTCAAGAGCTTAGCGGTTCAAGGTTGGAAAGGAGTGAGTTTTCCACAATTCGTGATCGATTGGTTCTCCATATTACCCAATAACCTCAGATTCATACATATATTCAGACTGTCGTAACTGTCAATATCTGCCATCCTTCGGTTCACTCAGTAGTCTTGAGTCTCTTGAGCTTCGCCACTAGATGCTTTGGAGTTTATAGAGATTGGTCAAGGTATTAGTTGTTCTTCAGCTCAAGGTTACTTCCCGTCCTTGAAGTATCTGATTTTGGTTAACTTACCACACCTAAAGGGGTGGTCAAAGGTGGAGGACCATGATGTTGACTGCCAACAAGAAAAGTATGGGAAAGGACAGTATGTTCCACAAAAAGATTTTCAGTTGTCTTTCTGAAATCAAAGTAAGTGGTTGGTTCAAATCTGATGTCAATGCCTCTTGTTCCGGGCCTTGAGACACTCGAGGCAGTTGACATCCACGAGAAGCTGCTAAAGCATCTTATGAGCACCCAAGAATCACCAGCGTCATCATCGTCAGCTTCATTAGCATCTCCTACACTCAAGGAGCTGCATATCAAGTTTATTCATGAGCTAGAGTCTCTTGATCACTATAACTTCTTTGCAGGTCTTAACTATCACAGAATGCAAAGAATTGATCAATGTGCCTGGTGGAATCTTCTAACACTCTCAGACAACTAAAAATCCGATCATGCCACAAATTGAAGGATATTTCGTGTGCATTGCTCGATCTTCCTGTCCTTGAGGATCTTGAAATAGAGAGTTGTGAAGACTTAGATTGGGCAGATATGATGGCTTCATTGGAAGAGAATGGTGATGACAATGTAGGAGCTATTTCGCAAGGTGTCAACAAACTGCGCTCTTTTGATAGTGACAAACATCTCCAAACCACAAGGCCTCCCGAGGGGTCTCAGTTGCCTCAATGCACTTAAGGAGCTCTCTCTCTACTGGCTCTATAACTTGACTGTCCTCCCAGAGTCGATCAGGCATCTCACCCAGCTCAGTCGGGCTTGTGATCTGTTATTGTCCCAAATTAAAAGAGCTTCCAGGATATTTTCCTAACCTCAAGTCTTTAATACAACTTGAGATTAAGGAATGCCCGAAGCTAGAGAGAAGATGGAAGCAGCCCAATGGTGAAGATTATAATCTTATTAGCTACATCCCCAAAGTTCATCTTGGAAAATTGGAGTATACTGGTAAAGTATTTATTATTTTCATTCTTAACCTTATATGATATTACAGTGCAGTTGCTACTTGCTAGTATTAGATCCAAAACCCTATAAATCTGATTCTTACTTTTTATTTTGGTTAATTTTGACAGGAAAATCTTCAGTTTTCTGAGTCCCGAGATGCCCTGCCCCTGACAAATGATCCTGTGGGTTTCAAGCCGTGCTAAGATTATAATCATGTTTTTCACAGGTATCATATCCCAGCCTTTTGAATTCTGATTTAATGTACATCGAATAATTTCACTGTTGAATCTCATGAATTGAATGCTGATCTCTTTTACCCTTTTTTCTGGTTTTCTTATTTTGTTTTGGTCAATGTAGCGATGTTAGAGCTACATAATTTACTCCCTGACCTTACCTTGCTAACAATACTTCATCTTCTAACAGTAGAAGATGTCAATACGGTCTCATTTGGTCGTTTCGGTTTGATCAGGGAAGTATGAGGGGTCAGCTTGCTGGCTTATTGATGTGAAAATTTAAAGCCGCATGGGGAGCCATTGTGGAAGCTGAAAGGATCAGGGGTGCTAATGATGGTTGTTTTTTGACAAAAAGTTCTTGGATTGTTTTTGTGTCCTAGCTTGAAAGCTCTTTCTTACTGAATGTTGCTGTAGACTTGAGGCAGATAATAAAACTCAAACATGTCAATTGTTGGGGATATATATACCTGGTTACTTTGGTTTAATTTTTAGATCTGTTACCTAAAAATGTGAAACATTTAAATCTGTTTCTGCCAGATTTTCTGACCTCTTCTGCCCAATCAGAAGAAAGATTTGGGGTTGAAGGATACAAGACCATTAAAATGAGTCCCAAAAATGTGGTCAATGCTTTTTTTTTTGACATGGGTTTTCCCTGTTTTTTTATTCTACTCTAATAGAATCAGAGGCGTGTTCGACTTCTTGTCAACTCTAAACATTCCTAGGTGAAAGAAAACTAGAACTAAGGCTTGAGCTTACTGGTCAAAGTTTAATGCTCGGGTATAAGGGAACATGCCCTTGAACTGTAAATATATGTTTTACTTGCATTCCATAGATTATATCTCAGTTCGCATCCTTGTCTAAGCTGTCAAATATAGTTGCATTGCATATACTATAATACATTTCCCCACTACGAGCCTGTTACACAATTTGACTGTTGTTTCACTGGTGGTATGAAACAGAATGCATTGCTCGTGGAAGTAATAGAGATGTCTACAGTCAATTAGTAGTAAGGTACCCAAACAAGTTTTCTGAGCACTGTTACTTTCCCTTTTACTTCACTAACCACTGTTAGTAAATCCAGACAGCACCAGATGTATCATCTTCTATTGCATTAATCTTCTCATTTTAAATTTTCAATTGCATTTTAGTTTTAGGTGACCTTGTTTCCTGATTATCCAACATGGAGAAGAAAACTTAACAGCTAAAAGTTGAAGAGGAAACTTCACCGAACTAACTTACAACACTCATTTGTTGCAATTATTGAGCTTGGCTTCTTTTCTTCTTCTGTCATGCCCAATTCATCCAAGATTGTTCATAAGTCAGAAAAGTTGCAAGCTTTTGATTTAGTAATACTCTGACCAAATTTGCTGCCAATGCTATCTTATAATGAAGTTTAAAGTTTTGAATTGACGTCTGCCAGTATCTTCTTACACATTATCCGGCCCCAAATTCTAAATAGGTTGATTTTGAGATTGCTATAAATTGGATTTTTGGCACAATGAGAAGAGTGTCTAGGCTTGTGAAGCTTTAAAGAGCCTCCTTCTCTTAGGCACTCAGTCTACAGTCACTTCCTGATGGCTTTTGGTGCCTTACCATGCTAATAAACTTGTGTTATAATCTCTTAGAACTTTCTAGTTTTTTTTTCTTTTGACACTGAAACTCGTATACAGTTCTTTTGTTATCAATACTGTTAGGAAAACCAAGACAGAGTGAATTTGGATTTATGTACTTTTAATCAACTTTTGGGTAATATCTCATCTGTAGGACCTCTTAAACTGTTTCAGTAACGCTAAAATATATCATACGAAAACCACAGGTTTCAGAGGCAGACTGAGTAAGAACCCACCATGTGTTTCCAGGCCTACACTATAACTGGGCTGTACCCAACATGACAGTCAGATCAAGTAGTGCATGCCTGGATTCTGTGGTCTGAACTCTACAGTAGTACAGCACTTTCACCATCTTGAAAGTTTCCAGATACCTCTTCTAGGCTTTAGGATAAGTAAGCGTTGGATGTTGGCATTTGCTGTAATCTATGACTTTCGGACACTTCATTTTTCCCCCACAGTAACTTTCGTCGGATTCGACACTTCGAAAAATGGTATGGATACTTTAACACTTCATTTTGGTCCAAAATCATGGAAGTTTTCATATAACACACGAGTTGGATATTTAAAACGTACCCATGTCCGAGTAACATAGGTTGTAATCACAGTAGCAAGTCCCACCAATTATATTATTGGTATGGTGGACATCGTTGTCTTGCCAACGTCTTTGACTCATTTCGTTTGGTGAACGCAGTTTTGCCTGCAATCGGAGGGATCCACACTCCCAGAAATTTATAGCACATAAATTGGCAGGTTATGTAAGTATACTGAACCTTTCTATCTCTATGTTTCTAGTCAATGGTGAAAGTGAAAGCAACTGTCACTTTGTGTTGAAAATTCTATATTTTATTATATGCTGAAATTTAGACATAATTTCAACAGCGTGTTGTGAACTTTTTTTTTTGTGTATAATGTCAATTTACATAGGTAATTAATCACAACAGCGCCCTTGGATCTAGGATTTTAAATATTCATACTCTTGATCCATGAGTGAGTTTTATATGTGGTTAATTACCTATGTAAATTGACATTATACACAAAATAAATTGGATGAGGGAATTTGAATGTAGAATTAAGAAATGGAAAGGACTAAAGGAGAGATGGAGGGATCTGTTTCCTTTTTTAAAATATAAACCAAATCCTTTCCAGTGCGAAAATTTAAAAAGGAAAAAATGTATATCTGCCAGTACAATAACGTATATCTTCAAAAAAAATCAATTTTTTTACTTTTTTATACAAATTAAATATTGAAGTTATTAAATGATAAGATTAGTGTGTTGTGGAACGCAAAATCAAATTGGTTCGATTAGTAAAAACAAATGAATTAGGATAATAATACATAAACTGACTTCCTTCAGGCTCCACCAAGTTCAGTATAGAAAATAATGTATTGATTTAGTGTATCATTGTCAACTAAAGTCTAAAGCTGCCTCAAAAATATAATTAACTGAGATTCTCAGCAAGAATTTCTATTTTAAAAATCCCAATCCAGTACATGTAATTTTCTGACCAACTTGCAGGCCTCAAAGTCAACAAACTGCAAGCACTTTTTTGTAATTCAATGAAGGGCGGCGTAAGAAAAGGAACCACATACTTCTATTACACTAGAGTTCCTTACCAGTTCCATCTTTCTCATTTACAAACATTCAAACAAATAAAAGTAAAAAGGGGTGGGGAAAATATGGCAGAATCCATTGTATCTGATGTAATTATGAAGCTTCTTGGATATTTGGGGGAGTCAGTAGTTGAGGAGATAGCCCCTTACTTCAATGGAAGAAAAAAACTTAAGAGAGTTTGAGCAGTCAATGGGGGATGATCCAAGCTCGACTTCTTGATGCAGAGAGGCTAAGGGAAGGTGAGAATGGAGCTATGATCAAGCTGTGGCTTAAGGGCTCAAACGCGTACTCTACCGGCTTGAAGACTTGTCTGAAGAGATTGCAATGGCTGATGAAGAGTTTGAGGAAATTCCTAGAGGTACGGTTTGTTTTTCGTGGTTAAGTCCCTTGAAAGTGAATAAAAAACTGGTTGTAGAGAATAAGGCTATTATGGAGGAGTTGAAAGCTATCACATATCAAATGCACTCACTTAACCTTAAAGTGCAGCCTATTGATGTACAACCTTCTGTTGGTGTAGTGAATAAGAGAGAGACACACTCTTTCATGTTGGAGGAAGAGGCAATTGGTAGAGATGTTGATAAAAGGGCAATCGTAGAGATGGTTTTACAGTCCTGATAATGTTGGAGAGAGGCTCTCTGTTATCCCAATTGTTGGGATTGGTGGATTAGGAAAAACTACTCTTGCGCAACTTGTCTTTAATGATGAGAATGTTCAAAGAAGATTTGAACTTAAATGTTGGGCGTGCATTTCTGAAATCTTCAATCTGGAAGAACTAGCAAGAAAATTCTTAGATCCATAGATAGCAGTGATTGCCGTTTGTTGAGCTTGGAGCAACTTCAGTCCTGCCTTCAAAAGCTGTCCATGATAAGAAGTTGTTGCTTGTATTAGATGATGTGTGGGATGAAGATAGAGAGAGATGGTTGTGTTTGAGGCGCTTAGCTATGTGGTTGTAAAACGGGGAGCAAAATCATTGTAACCTCTAGATCAAGGGTGGTGGCTGCTAACATGGGTACAGTTGAACCCTATGCACTGGGGGTCTTGCAAGAGGACATGTCCTGGACTTTGTTTAAAAGCCTAGGATTTAAAGAGGGACAAGAGGAGAGTAATCAACATTTGACCAACATTGGCAAAGAGATTGTTAGAAAGTGTGGTCATGTTCCACTTGCTATTCGAACCATTGCTGGTCTTCTTTATGCTAAAGATACTGAGCAAGAGTGGGAGTATTTCAAGGAAGCCGAGCTTGTCAAGATAGAACAATGCGAAAACAGCATTATGTCCTCTTTAAAGTTGAGCTATGATCACTTAACACCACACCTAAAACAGTGTTTTGCTTATTGTTCACTGTTCAATAAGGACTATGAGTTCAATAAGATGGATCTAATATATCTTTGGATGGCCCAAGGGTTCCTTAGGTCACTGAAGGATCTACAAAGTCCAGAGGATGTTGGTCATGGATACTTCATGGAGCTGGTGAGAAGATCATTCTTCCAAGATGTTCGAAGAAATGAGCAGGTGAGATAATAAGTTGCAAAATGCATGATTTGCTGAATGACTTGGCAAAAAAGGTGGCAGGAGATTGTTGTGTTATTGTAGATAAGCCTACACTGAAGATTACTGGATAAAACTGTCTGGCATGCAAGTTTAACTATTGGCTCTTCTTGGGAAGCTCCGTCATGGTTGCTTGCTACAAAACAAATCCGCTCTCTACTTCTAAATACCAATAGCCTTTCCTGTGTTGTACCAAATATCAGTGAATTGTTTTCAAGTTTGAGGTGCTTGCGCGCATTGGATTTACCGAGGATGGATAGTGATAGCTTTCCAGATTCCATGAGAGAGCTAAAGCACTTGAGGTACCTTGGACTTTGTGTTTCCTCTGAATCTCTTCCTGAGTGCATCACAGGACTGCAGAACTTGCAGATTTGGATCTTCGAGAATGTCCGTGGCTTACAGGGAACTTCCAAGAGGGTTTCATAAATTGACCAGCCTGAGGCATTTGCATTGTAGAAATTCTATTGCCTTGACTGCTATGCCACCTGGATTTGAACGATTAACATCTCTTCGAACATTGGACTTATTTGCAGTGAGTGAATGTACAGGATTATATGCACTAGCTAGCTTGAAGAATCTTGCTGGGGAAACTAAAAAATCCAAGCTTTTCAAAACATCATGGCGAAGTTGTTCCAGTAGACACAAGGGGAAACTTTGAAGGCAAGAAGCTAACTAACCTAGAATTAACATGGTGGGCACTGCGAGTGGAGAACCAGCTTCTTATTCTGATGAGATAGAAGATGAGCTCACTCTAAAATGCTTACAGCCCCACCATCTCTCAAAAGCCTACAAGTTGAAGGGTGGAGGGGCGCAACGTTCCCGAGATGGGGAATGGATGAATTTCCTTGCTCGCTCCCTAACCTTGTTTCTATAGAAATTGCAGAGTTGTGAGAGATGTAAACATCTCCCACCATTTAGTCGATTGCCTCATCTTAGGTCTCTTGAGCTCCGGTATCTTGGATCTTTACAGTACATAGGTATGAGTGGCAATATTAATGAGGCTTCTTCTTCAACACCATATTTCCCATCCTTAGAGCGTCTTGTGCTCTTTCAACTGCCTGAATTAAAGGGATGGTCAATAATAGAGAATAATGTTGATGAACCCAAACCTTTTTTCCCTGTCTTTCTAAACTTTTCATAGGATATTGCCCAAAGTGATGTCCATCCCTATGGTGCCAAGGCTTGAGTCACTTGGTGCCAATAACATCCATAAGAATCTGCTAGAACTTCTTCTCTCTGGATACGACTCACAAACAGCAATGTGCTCTTTACCCACTCCTTCCATGTTAAGAGAGCTGCATATCAGATCCATTAATGAACTAGACATACTCTCGATCAATCTATTTTCACTAGAGTCCTTATCGAGTTCACATCTGCCAGCACTTGATCAGATTGATTGTGAAAGCTCCAAGCTCCCTTCGACATCTTGAAATTCATAATTGTCTTAGATTGAAAGACATATCCGATGCCCTGCAGAATCTTGGTGTTCTAGAGGAATTGAAAATTTCTGACTGTGAGCAGTTGGATTGGGAGCCTATGGTAGATGATACTAGTGTTGGAGATGTCAAATGGAGGAATGCTAATAATAGAAGCGGTGATGATGGTGGTGTTCAGTCATCTGCTTGGCGAGGTCTCAAGAGCCTCCGCTCATTGACGTTGAGGAACATCTCCAAAGTGGAGTTGCTGCCACAGAGCCTTTGTTGCTTAACAGAACTTCAAGAACTAGAGATTTACCATTTTAGTGATTTGATTGCTCTACCAGAGTGGATTGGGAGCCTCACTCTGCTTCATCGGCTTGACATTGAGTGTTGCCATAAATTGGTGACACTCCCAGGAATCACTTCGTAACCTCACCTCTTTACAACGACTTGAAATCAGGGAATGTAATCTGGAGCTAAGGAGAAGATGTCAACAGCCTGATGGCGAATATTGGCCCCTTATTCAACATGTCCCCTATGTTGAACTTGACTCTTAGAATGGATTGTCACGACTGTCAAAGTGCAATCTGAACTAAAATGTGTGCCCAAAATTCTCATGTGCATGCTCGATCTCAGCGGCAGCCTGGCAGGTTCTATATAAGATCATTTGTAAGGGTAAAAGATTGGCATTAGTCTTCCAAAGAATGCTATAATAACTTGGATATGTTATTGAGCCCATCTTTTGTGTGATTGTGCTTTCATTGATTCTCTGACTGAGATTATTTGTATTACATTGAAATTACTATTGCTAAACCAGCAAATTCCTGAACTTCCAAAAGCATATAGCAGAAACAAGCCTAATTTATTCTAGTTTGTAGATTAGATCTTGTATCTTACTAATTCTTGTGTTGGATGGTATGATTACGTCAGATCGTTTATTAGTTATTACATATAATTTCAAGAGGTAGCAGCTATGAAAAGAAAGGTTAACACTTTTTGTACTCTGCTTAACATTTTATGCTTTGTGTTTAACTAAAATTTAGTTCGATTAAATGCTTATACTAGACTGTCTGAAGGAGATCAACTGTTTTTTGTAAATATCAATTAGAGTTGCGTTATACAATGCTACAATTCAAAGTGCTTGCCAACGTCAAAATATAATTCAGTTTTAACTTTTTGCTGTTCCAACATATCTTTGTAATTAATATCTTTAGATACATTACTAATAAAAATTATAAAAAGATATTATAAAACAACGCGATTAGGCGAATCTAACAAGATCTCACATGAGTATGTTTTCTTTGTATATATCGATGAGAATATTTGATCAAAGGTTTTAAAGTTTGTCCTTAAAAAATGAAACGAGAAATTATATTTTGGGATGCGGGGAGTATAATTTATCTTGATTAAGATATCTCCTATTGCATAATATATCTTGATATAATAATCCAATTGTATGTTAGCTACTGGTGAATTTGTCACCTGAATTGTGAATGTGGATTTATATTTAAAAGAAAAGAAAAAAGAACAATTGAAAGTCAATGCGTGAAACTTCACCGGATTTACTCACTGCGACTTGCCCACATGATTGCCACTATTCTCCAAAGGATTGCCAGTTGCCATTATACCAGACATTATATGAATTTATAAAAGATTTTGACTTGATATGTATCGTGTGTATATAAATCTAGTAATAATTAGTAATGACAAATCTGGTAATAATTAGCAATGACAATGATTATTTACTAAGATAATAAAAAAAAACTTGAATGAATTTGATACATAACTTACTTTTCACCATGTATTGTTTGATATAATCTGTTTTTATTCGATGTAATCAATTTTTGTATCATCCTAGTGGTTTGGGCGCGGCTTACGCGCATGCATAGCTAAAGTAGTAAGAGTGGCTCCAATGTCGGTCAAATGGCTTATAATTTCTTGTTATTATATGAAATGTTGAACTTTGTCACAATAATCACATTTTTTCTTGGAAAAATTGATTCTAATAATCCAGCCTTTCGGTCGTTCGTTGAAATTAATCCCACCTTTTGATTAATATTTAATAATCCAGCCTTTTAGCACGATCCGCTCATATTGAGCCGTAAAGCCGGTAACTTTTTGAAGTTGTAAAATTAAATATTTTTATTTTATTTTGTTTTTTTTTCCTATTTTTCTATTTTCTAATCTAATCTCTCTTACCTCCCTCGCTTCCTTCCTCTCCCTCACCACCTCTCACTTTGCTCCTGCGCCCCCCGCGAGCACGCCCACCCTCCCCCAGCGGCGCCACCTCGAAGAACCCCCTCCCCCAACCACCCCATGTGCCGGCACCACCACCCCCTGCACGAGAGGTTGCGACCCTCCCCTCTACTCCTGCGATGGGTGCGACCTAATTCCCACCTCTGCGAGCAGTTTTCCAACCCCCTGCCACCAATGGCCACCCCCACCAATGATCGCGCTTGGACTTCGACTCCTTCCAGAGTTTAGTCACGCATCTAATGGGCGACATGGCTGTTGTTGTTGATGTCTTTGCCTCTGTCGGTGATTCTGAAGAGGCGAAATGGGGCTTTGTTGGCGCGGGGTTTAAGGGCTTGTTGGCGCGTGGGGGGTGAGGAGTGTTGCCGTGAGGTGGGGGTGGGGGGTGGGGAGGGGAGGGCGGGGGTTTGGGGGGGCTTGTTGGCGGTGGTGGGGTGGGGGTGTTGGCGGTGGGGGTGGGAGGGGTGGGGGTGTTGGCGGTGGGTGGGGGGGGGGGGTGGGAATCTTTGGCGGTCGTGGCGGGTGGGGGTGTGGGTGGGGGTGTTGGCGGTGGTGGGGGTGGGGGGTGGGGGTGGGAAAGGCGCGATCGTGAGGAGGTGGTGGGTGGGGGTGTTGGGTGGGGGTGATGTGGTGTGGTTGTAATTATTTGTTTTAAATATTTTAATTAAAATTAAAATTGATTAATTAGATTAGGAAGGAATTAGAACAAGACACGTGTTCAATAAGCCTATTTCAATGGTCACCAACTTGTTTCAACGGGTCACGGCTCCATATGAGGCGGATCGTACTAAAGGTTGGATTATTAAATAATAATCAAAAGGTGGGATTAATTTGAGCGCGAGCGCTAAAAGGTTGGATTATTAAAATCAATTTTTCGCTTTTTCTTTTGGTAACCTCCTTTTTTATCTAGTATTCCATATATTGTTACTTTTAGTTTGACCAAGAAAATTTCATTTTCCCCACATCTTTCACTTCATATGGCCGTGTTTCCCATGTTTTTCTCTATTTTGCAAGGAATCTTCTTTTAGATATACGGTGGCAAATTATTATATTTAGAAAAAACTTAATCCCTTTATATATAATACCAAAGTTTAACAAATTAGTATTATCAAATGGGACATACCAAACAAGCTAAGTCCCACATAAGCCTCACATTGTACAAAGATGCTTTAACTAAACTAAATCTGATATTTGAACATTTCAATTTTTACACTCAAACACATGATTTGTATATCTATAATAATTTCATAGTACAATAATATTACATGATCATTTGGGTGGATATAAATAGAGTATACAAAGATAACTCATTCATCCATATAAGCTAGTAATCTACAACACGGTACAATAGTTTTGACACCCTTGGAATTTTGGCGTGGCAATTATCCACAGAACTTAAGATAGGTAGGTATCTTATAGGACATCCAAGCTTAATCCTCTTTAACTTGCACAAGAAAGAAATTCTAAAGAAATATTAGTACTAAAATGTAAGGATGTTAAATATAACATGAACAAAATACTTAATTAAAAAAAGGAAGCATACTTGTAGTTAAAGAGGAGAGGTAGTGAATGCAAGTATAAACTTGAAGCCCAACTAAATTGCAGCCAAGGCACATCCTACATCCTGCTCCGAAAGGTATAAAACTTACTCTTGTTTTCAGATCCTACATCAATGTTACAATCTTAAAAACTTTGAGAGTTTAGAGTTTGAGTCATATATTCTTTAAAATTCACGTACTTGTCTGAATCTCGGTGAGCACTTCTAAGCCGGGGCAATATCCGCCATCCTTTAGGTACAATAAAGGGGACAAAAATCAACTACGATATGTTTGGTTTCATCGATCTATATCTAAAACGTAAATAGCATAGAGATTGCAAAACAATTAAGTTCGGGAATGAAATTGTAAAAGACAATAAGATCAAGAATTTAAGACATATAACATAGACATAGGGAAATTTTAGGGATTACCCCCAAGACCAAACCATTAATTAATAACATTAAATACCAAAAACGGCAAAGATCGACAAGTTTTGGAAAATCAATGAAAATTAACAGCGAAGTTCCACTATAAGAACTCAACGTATTCCATATCAAATCTCAACATATCTCAAGAACTAACCAATTATCATAAAACAAAATAGTTGACAAAATACATCAACACAGATAAGTATGAATGTGAGATTGAGAGACAGAAACATTTAGTGCTTTGGACAAGAGGTGCTCTGAAAGCAAGTTTATCAAAAGCGGGGCATTCAACACATTTATATTCATATATATATATATATATATATATATATATATATATATATATATATATATATAAAAAATAAAGTATAGGTTAACTAAATAGATATCTAATTGGAGAAGGAAGAGTCAGGTTAGAAACTCATCCATAGTTATCTGCCTTTGTATTGAAAGACATTTCACTAATCCGTGAAAAAAACTTAATTTCTGGGTTTACCCATCAAAAATATATTTTAATGAATATGGTTAGACACTCACACTACTATATGAAATACTTATAAAGTATCGAATTAAATGCACGGGTTTAAAAACGGATGTTTTAATTAAATGCTTCACTTCTTTCTTATTTTTGGGATATTTCGCAGTGCGAGGTTTGGCGTAATTCCCAAGATACGCATTTGGGAGTTCCTCGATGCTCGAGGTTTGTGTTTGGGCTCAAGATACCCTTCCTATGGACGGAACCCCTAACGCCGTTAGGTTTCCGTCCATAGTATCCCCCAATTTTCTCTCTCCTCCCATTCCCCACCCATGCCCAACCTCCCTCCCCCGGCCACCCGCTCCGGTCCGGCGACCCTACCTCCTCCCTTCCCCATTCCCGATTCCTCACCCCAGGCGTTGGCGCCGGTCAGAGTGATAGAACGGCGGCACGGTAGCACCTAGGGTGGTTTACGGGGGTGGGTTTAAGGCTTTGGGAAAGCGTATCTGGGTGGGGAAGGGGAGGGGAGATCGGCTCATGATGGGGGCGAGGGGAAGGGGGCCATTTCCGATAGGGGAAAGGGGGAAGGGGGTGGTGTCGGGGTGGGGTGGGATGGGGGGTGAGAATGGGGAAAGGGAGGGCTAGGGTGGGGTGTCGAGGTGGGGGGGGAAAAGGGAGAGAGGGGTGGGGTCGCCGGCGCCCAGCGCCGCGGGTCTTCTTTGATACGGCGAAGGGGGGGGTAGGGTCGCCAGGCACCGAAGTGGGGGTGGTGATCGCCGGCCGTCGGCCGGTGGGCGAGGAGGGTTGGCGGTGGGTGGGGGGAATGGGAGGGAGAGAAAATTGGGGATCTTCGTGGACGGAAGGCCTAACGGCGTTAGGGTTAAGTCCATAGTAAGTATCTTGAGCGCAACACAAGCCCCGGGGGTATCGAGGAATTCCCAAATGTGGGGGGTATCTTGGGAATTACGCAGAAGCGCCGGGGCAGCGAGGAAATATCCCCTTCTATTTTTGGTAAAGATTTTGAGTGTGAAATTACGCATTATCACTCCTTAAAAGCTAATTAAGCCCCCTTAACCTAACCTAACCAACTATACCAAAACTTCACCCCCCCTCTCTCTCCAACACCCACCTTGACCAACATTGACCACCCCATTCCACCGTGACCACCAAACCACCACCTACTCTCACCGGCACCACCACCACCACCCACACGACCACCGGCCAACCACCACCAACCCATCGCAACAACCACGAAACCACAACCCCGTTCCACCGTGACCACCAAACCACCACGCGACCACAACCAACCACGGAACCCCAAACCACCCATCCACTACAAAGCCGGTAATCAAACCACGAACTCGAACCCTAACCACCATAGAATCGGCCACCCACAAAAAAATCCTCATCCCACCGATTTTGGGTGGTGGTGGACTACATCAGGAAGGGCGCAAGGGTGGGGTTAGAGGTCCCAAAATCGAAGGGGGCGCGGGGGTGGGGTTAGAGTCCCGAGAATCGAAGGGGGCGAAAGGTGGGGAGGGATGGGGAGCTCTTCTGGGCTGCGGGGGTTAGGATCGCGGGGGGTGGAGGAGGGTGGGGGTGTTTGAGGTGTGAGGGGTGGGGGAGGGGGGTCGTGGTCTTTTGGGTGGTTGATGGTAGTGCCTCGGTAGTCGGTGGTGGTGGCGGTGCCTCGGTGGTGGTGGTAATCTGGCGCTCCATTCCTCCTTTTTTATTTTGTTGGCCACACTTTCTCTCTCGTCTTAACATGCATGGGATCTTTAAAACTTCGTTAATCTCACCCTAGAAATTTTTACGCAGAGAGTCAGGTGTCGAAGGAATTGTTGCATTTAATTTGATACGGAGGTAGTATGAGCATATCATTTTTGTCCATGCCTCTATCCAATAACATAAGAATATAATACATCCCCTAGAAACTTGAAGACCACACAGCAGCAACGAACCCAAGGTGATTAGCTCCATGTTTCCAACATATAAGAAACACGGCAAAACAACATTAACAATAAAATGCAGAAAAAACAACTCACAGTTCAATTCATTCTCTCACTCTGAAATAAGAGAAGGCCAAAACGACTTAAAAGGAAATAATAGTTGATAAGAAAAACAGATAGAAATACATACTTAGAGATAAGTTAATATGTCATCCATCGCTATTCTCACTCCTGCCTCTTGCTGTCTAAAAAATCCATTAATAGATATTTTCCTGAAAAATGTTAGAGCAATAACTAAGGTGAATTTTTCTTATGTGAATATATTCAAAAGCATTAAAGCAAATCAAATTTACACAAGCGATAGGAAAGATTACATAATTCGATAAAAGTGAACCTCATACAAATGATACATGCACATCCAAAGAAAAATAATGCAAATAAGACATGATTGCTATCCTAACACACAAGCACATATTCAACACCACAATTCGCTGATTTAATCTCAATAATTATCACCAATTGATCAAGAGTATTAATCCCACTTCTAATTAAGGAATTGCTAAAGCGCCTTCACATAGCGAATATTGCCAAGCATTCTTCATGATTAGAAAAAGCCATAATTTTAAAAAAATGCTACATTCCAAAGAAGTTGTTCTCCATAGTCCATTATCATGACTTGATCTCCAATTTTCAATTATATAAGCCCTATTATAAAGCATACAAAATCATAGATTTCTCTATCAAAAGTTCAAAACCATATGAATTTCCCTCAAATTCAAGGCACTCATTTATGTTTGATAAGTGGTCAAAATTAGAAAGTACATTCACAATTATAAAATCAGATTCACTTGACCCACTAAAAAAATGTAATAAGTCGACATAAAAAATTTACCCCGCTTAAACCAGATAAAACAAATATATACCCACCTACATTGCCCAGTTCATCTTCTCCTAATCCCTCACCAAACCCTCTAGCCTTGTTATGAACAAGCACATGCAAGGAACTATCATCACATCACAAATTCACACCCCAACAAAATCAACAACCAAAAAAGGAGAATAACTTGGTATATTTTGATGGGTTTTAATACAGGAATATATAGATGCATATAACGGAATTTCGGAAACAATTTCCAGAAGAAAAAAACGATCTACCTTAAGAAGAAAAGAACACAAAAAATAAAACCAGTTAAATTCAGTAACTTACAATACAACATTCGCCATTAAAACACAGCCAAAAAAACATGAACTTCAAGCCCATAAAGCAGGGAAAAAGGGGAAGGTTTTAAATAAACGATTGAGACCTTTGGACATCTATACTGGTTAGTCCAGCTTGAAGGCATGATAAACAGAATTGAGATATAGCCTTCACCAAAATTGACTTAGACTTACTCATGAACATCCTTCACTATTTTTTAAGGGGTTTTAGATTTAGACTAATTTGATCTTAATAGCCAGTGTTAGGATGCCTTAGATTTAGGACCAAGGCAACCAGTAGACTTGAACTCTAATTTAGACTTAATTTTAAACACACAAAACTATAACAATCAATGGATGAAATCAATTTTTAACATGCAAATGTAACCTTCCGTAGCTATCAACTCGAATAGTTATATCTTAATATAAGGAAGCAAAACCAAATTTTTAAAAAAGGACGTTCAAGGAACATTGGCGTACCAGCTCGGCTCGGGCAAGACGGTTGACCCATCAAGGGATTCTTTAGCCAGTCAATCTAAACTCTAAAGGCAATAGTTGTAACATTTGGTGCTGAGATGATAAGTATCTCCATGACACTCAGAGGCGAGTCTCTCAATAAAGGACCGGAAATCTGGTTGGGACATACTTGTCCGACCTAGTGAGATAGATGATCTGTAAATAAAACATGGACAGGACCTTGGTTGCACTTCAAAAACCCCACTCGCTGGGAAATCATGGGCTCCAAATCTGTACTCCATGCCACAGACTGTGTGAATAAAAAGCACACATGACTACATGAGGTTTGAGTAAGCGGAAGTGAAAGGAAAGTATAAGTCAATGTCTTAAAGACATAGAGTGCACTAAGGTGATACGCGTTGATCTGGAGTTGATCTTGTCTTAGAATATGAGGCTTCAATGCGTGGATAGTGCACCCAGGTGCACAAAGTGAGCTGTTGCGCACCTGGATCAAAACAACGACCTTGACAATAAATGCTAACCCAGAATCCTAATAAAGATACTTACCCTAATATCATAAGGAAACTATACTCGTTTCCTTTATTAGTCTAGACTCTAATATAATATACTTACCATAACTCTAATAGGCAAAGAGCAAAACACAAGGAAAGATTAAGTCAAAAATATTGGAACATGGATTAATATCCAATGTACACGCTGGATATAGGAGGTTTGCAGCTAACTACTTTCCCACTAAAATAGGAGATAAGTTTCCTCTTCTTTTTTTTCAAAAACAAGAGATTATAATTTATAAATTTCCTTCACCGCCAACTTTGACGTTATTTGATTGTCACATATGGTAAATTTATTTTCTCTTTCCAAAATATCTCAAGATTTGAAGCAAAAAAAACCTAATTTTTTTTACCCTCCATCAATATAGATTCCACTTGTAAGTAAGAAAAAAATAAGCCGATGATGAAGAAAATAGAGAAAAAGAACATTAATTAAATTAAAAAAACATATTATATAGGTTAAAAAAATGCATAATTCAAAATCATCTCATTTCATAAAACAGAACAAGATGACAATGGAAATAAAATGTGAAATAACATACTCAATTACATTAAAAGAACATAGTTATATAGGCAAAAGGAACACATAGTTTCATTTAAAAAGAACATAGCTCATAATGCAAAAAAAAAGAAAGTAAAAAGAACATACCTAATTACATTAAAAGAACATATATTTTCTAGGTAAAAAGAACACATTGTTTAAAATTAGATCATTTCATAAAAAGAACATAAGTCATAAAAGATAAACAAAAAAGTAAAAGAACATATTGTTTAGGTAAAAAGAACACGTAAATTAGATATCTCATTTAAAAAGAACATAAGCCATAATGAAAAATAAATATATGTAAAAGAACATACCTAATTACATTAAAAAACATATTGTCTAGACAAAAAGAACACGTAGTTTAAAATTATCT
This sequence comes from Beta corolliflora, assembly GCA_947648045.1. NCBI lineage: Eukaryota > Viridiplantae > Streptophyta > Magnoliopsida > Caryophyllales > Amaranthaceae > Beta > Beta corolliflora. Next base: position 193,708 of record CANSZD010003028.1, on the reverse strand, counting down.
CATTTTATAAAAAAGAACATATATCATAATAGACAAAAAAGTAAAAGAGCATACAAGTTTTTAAAGGGAAAAAAAATACCTAATTCATTAAAAGAATCGAATTTTTTCCTTGAATAATGCAAAATGGGGTTTTAATTCCCGAAATATGTTGAAAGGGAAATTAATTCCCTGCGTACCCACGTAGGACGGCACGCGAGAAATTTTTTTCTTTTACTTAAGTAAAACCGCTACTTGAAGTAGCGGTTAACCTTCTATAAACCGCTACTTCAAGTAGCGGTTATTAAAAATAAACCGCTACCCGAAGTAGCGGTTAATAAGGTTAACCGCTACTTCAAGTAGCGGTTTTTGTGGTACCGAGCAAGTTGGCGTTGATCGAAGTAAACCGCTACTTCAAGTAGCGGTTCATTAATATAAACCGCTACTTGAAGTAGCGGTTTACTATAATCCCCAAATCGAACCCTAACTTTCCCAAATTCTCATATTCGACGATTGTTCTCTCAAATTTTTCTCCCTCTCTCTCTCTCTTACTAAGTGTATATGATTTTGTTCGGGGCACTCCGTTTCTTGGGTCGTACTCATGCCATTGAGGAGTATATGGTGTGGTATCGTCGCATCACGAGGTTACGCATGACAGATCCATTGAGGCGACCTCCTTCTACACACTATCGGCCGCGTCTGCGAGATGTAGTACCGGTAAGTGCCATGATTTGTAGTTATACTTTTATTTATTTATCCGACTATATAATATGTATTTTTCTTTCTATGCGGGCACATACTTTATCCTGATGTTGCTCATAGGTGCAAAGCTGTACTAGAGAGGCCGCCGAGTCATTGCCTCCCGAGATATGGGGCGCCGCTTGTTTGCACGAGACATTGCAGACCATGAGGGGGACCGTGTATTGATGCGAGCTAGCCGAGCCGGACATGGCCACATCTTACAGGCGTGCCTACCTCTGCCGTACATACTTCGACTTCTACACCTTCTATGTCTCGCCGCCCATACATCTACCACAGCACCTTTGCTTTCGCCTCCAGTCGTCGAGAGGACCTACCGACGCCGTTTCCGCCACCACTCCATCTTCTCTTCATGCCATTGCAGAGTCTAGTGAGACCACACCTAGTTCATCTAGACCTTATCAAAAGAAGAAGAGGGGGTCTTAGCACTTTCATTTGTTGTTTGTATAGTTCGTTAACACTATGTTAAATATTAAACTTCGTTTGTGATTGACATATTTTCTTAATCTTACTTATTGGATAAATGTGAATGTGGATGAACTTGGTGTTTGGTGATTGATGTGTGCATAGACTTTGTATGGACTTGGATGGAATTTGGTGTTGAAATTGTAGGTTGGAAAGCTTTTTTTTTTTATGTTTCGGCATTTGGGCCGATTATGGGGAAGCAACAATGAGAGGTCTTTTTTTTTTCCATAAACCGCTATCTCAAGTAGCGGTTTACATATTATAGAGTGTGAGTGTGGGGAAGGTGTTGACCACATAAACCGCTACTTCAAGTAGCGGTTTACATGCATAAACCGCTACTTCAAGTAGCGGTTAATATATAAACCGCTACTTGAAGTAGCGGTTTAATTTAAATAAACCGCTACTTCAAGTAGCGGTTTACCTGGGATAAAAAAAACATTTTCTCGTGTGCCGTCCTACGTGGACCGTACAGGAATTAATTTCCTTTCAACATATTTCGGGGAATTAAAACCCCATTTTGCATTATTCAAGGAAAAAATTCAAAAGAATCATGTTCCAATATTTTTGACTTAATATAAAGAACCCTTTTTTCTTCCTTAAAAAAAAGAACCCTTTTTTCTATATAAAAAATTAAAGAAAACTAGCCATAAAAAACGAAACTTGCATATAACTGCTAGATTTGCAACTAGCGGATTTGTGGGGATACAACAGTTTTTTTTAAAATAAAAAATGTAGCATATTTCAAAGCCTACAAACACCAAAACGACGTAGTTTAATTCCAGGTGTATGAAGAGCTACATGCACCTGGGTGCACCTACATATTTGCGACTCCAGATACACCCAACCTTTACAAATTACAATCACAGCAACACTTCCCTCTTCTCCATATTCAACATAACTTATTCAAGCAGAATTAAAAATAGGAATTCACTAAAAAGTACAAGTGTAGACGAAAATTTGAAGAAATGGTGATGCATTTAAATTCAATAACTAACATTTTTCTCGATTTCAGAAAATCTTCAACACTTTCAAGTTCACCTTTTGCTTTCTATAATTGGAGTTAAAATCATACAACCAAAAAAATCAAAAACCAAAAATCTGATGTATAAAATCAGAATAAAATCAAAACATTAAATAAAATCAATCAGGTAAATAAAATCTTTACAGCAGAAACCCAGATCTGATTGACAATGAATTTGATTATCAGAGAAAATTAAGCAGAAAATGAGGGTATGTCCACAGAAAATTAAATCGTAAATAAATGTATCAAAACACTGGTCCATTCCTTCAATTTGAATTAGAGCAAAGACTTCGAAAAAGTACAAAAAAATAAAATAAAGGCAGAAATAGAGAAAAAGAGGAGGAGGATGTAGTAAGAGAGAGAAACCCGAAAAAGGAGAGGAGGCAGAGGCGAGAAAGATCCAGAATGGAAAGGAGGTCCTCCTCCTCTTATATTTTCTCTATCCCTTTCTCCTTTGGACATGTTATTTTCTCTTTCCTCCACCTCATTTCCCACTAACCCATCCTCTTCCTTTTAACATCTCCACATATTTTTCTACAACAAAGAGGTTACTTTACACATACCCCACAATATATTCTCTAGCTTATTTTGATAATTATAGTTTTAATTGTATGTTTCATATTATTAATCTATGTATAATTAAATTAATTAATGCCATCTTTAACTACTAACAATTATATAAGTTTGTAATCCGTAAAATAAATTAACACAATTAATGAAAAAACATAAATTGCATTTGACGAACAAATTGCAATTTATGTGGTAAAAAATAAGTGTGTCAAACTATGGCAAATTTGGACTCTATTTATAGAGAAAAATAAATTATGTTCAGTGGTATATTTTATTATATATAATTTTGAACCTAAATTATTTTTATAGCCGTTGTTAAAAATAAGTGACCGTTTGAGAAACACAAATTGCAACCAAAACATTGAAGTTGTAAGAAGTGGGCCCCATTGCACAAAAGAAAAAATCAGAATTTGTTTTTCATTCCCACAAAACGCAGCAACAATGAGAGATATAGCTGCGTTTTGATGAAGTCCCATCTTCCTCTTTGCACGCGGGCCGAGGTGTGCATTCCTATACAGAAAGAGGAATTTGCTACATCCTCTTTACAAGAGGATCCTCTTAATGTGCCCAACAATGGTGAGGAGAGATTTTGAGGAGAGAGAGAGCTAAGAGGAGGGAGAATCCTCTCCATTGTGGATGCTCTGAGGCTGTGGTGGAGAGGAAAATCTGGAAAAGGTGAGAATTGAGAGGGAACCGGGGAAAAGAAGAGAAAATTGGAAGAATTTGAGCATTGTTGCTTAGTGAACTTCAAGTAAATGTGACTCAGTTCACTATTGATTTCTACAGTAGGTGAACTTCCTATTTTTAAAAGGTTATGGATTATGGATAATCACCTTTTGTGGAGATAGTTTTTGTATCATATAGTCTGGTTTTTACATAGTCCGTTTGTATATGATATACTACCTCTATTTCTTTTTTAATCTACAGAGTTTGAATATCACGTTTGCCAACGCAAAACTTTGACTATTAATTTCTTTAATTATGAACAAATAAAAATTATAAAAAAGTTGATATATCTAACAAGATCCCACATGACTATATTTATCTTTATGCATAAACCACAAATGATGGTCAAAGTGAAATCTATATGAATGAAGTTAAAGTACAAAATGGGTAGATTAAAATGAAACGGAGGAAATAGCCGACTTTTTTTTATTGTAGTCAGTTTTTTGTGTAATATAGTCAGTTTGGGTTCACAACATTCTACCGTGAACCCAATCCACCCAAAACTTGCTCCAACAATAGTTGTCACTTGTCAGTAAATGATTAGAATTTTCCCAATTGGGGGTTAGTTTAGTGAACATTAATGAAAGGGCCAGACAGCAAAGCGAAAAGTTAGGAAAGGTCCATTGACTTTGGCCACTCAAGACTTTCTCTAATGAGGAGGTACATTACAACTAAGAAGGAAGCAATTTGTAAATTAATCCATTATAAGCTAGTATCATTCACAAACCTATATATAAGTTGGTGATTGTAGATAAGTAGGATAAAATACAGATATGGAGGTGGAGAAACTGTCCCATCTTCTTGATCTTGCTGATAAACTGCAATCTGAATCACTTAGTGTTGCTGACAATATATCCTATCTTAGGGAAGAAATAGTTGAGGTTCGTAAGACTCTGTCAAATATCATAGTGTTGGTGTATAGCAAGTCAAAGCAGAAAGTCAACAATTAGTTAGTTAGTTATAGAGTTAGTTAGTTAGTTATAGAATTAGTTAGTTAGCTTCCACTAGAAGTTTCTTAACTAATTTGTTTGTTAGAAAGATTAGAGTTAGTTACAATTGTAAGCTCTTCTTTTCTTCTGTATAAATATCAATCAGTGTAAGATTTCATCATTCATTCAGAAAATAATAAACACAAGTTTCTTTCTTCTCTCTAAACTTTCTCTCTACATTTTCTTTTCTTCAAAGTTGAGTTCATACTAAAATGTTGAACTCTGACATGGTATCAGAGCGGATCAATTGATCCTGATAAATTCAATCAATCAATTGATCATCTTATTATGATCAAACAATTCCGCAAATCATTTCTTTCCAGAAAAATTCTGAAATCAGTAAAACTCCTGTAATCAGTGAGTTTTTCAGTCATTTTCTTCCTGAATTCTTGAAAATCATTCAAAATCTCTGCTGTTTTCTCAAATCAACGAGATCAATTGATCAATTGTTGATAATCAGAAGCTCAGAAGTTAAAATTCTTCTATAAAAAAAATTCTCTAAAATTTCTGCAGAAATCTACTGAAAATTACTCCAAAATTTTCATCTATTTCTCGTAATATTGAAATTCATTTGTTTCTTTCTCTGAAAATCAGTAACAATGCCAACTGAAAAGACACAAAATGCACAAGATCCTAATTCAGTATATTTTCTGAATAATTCTGATGTTAATTCATCAAAATTGGTGAATTCAGTATTAGATGGAACTTCTGGATTCAATGACTGGAAACGTGCAATGACAATTTCTTTATCAGCTAGAAACAAATTAGTTTTTGTTGATGGATCGCTTGCTAGACCTGCAGCAATGCTGAAAAGTGCGCTGATGGAAGTACGAGGTATGGTTGGGCTTGCAAAATTAGACAAAGAGGAGGAAGAAAGGATTGGATATGGATTGCGACGAGTGGAGTTCCTCGTCAACGAGATTAAGGGATCTAATCTTCAAGGTGCTCTTTGTACCTGCTTTGAATCAAAGATTAAAATAAATATTCAAGGTGTGCATCTCAAACCCCAGTTCTTTTTTTTTTTATGCAAAGCAGGTAAAATATGGAAGATCAAGTTTATCTCAACCGTAAATTACAACCCACTTGCAATATTGTCACATCGTAATAAGGAATTGGATCCTCCAATTCTTACAGGAACTAGAGAGGATCCAATATCTAGTCAACTTCCTCTCATAAATTGCTTAGAGTGGTAGAATCAAGTTAAGCATAGAAAGAAGAGCACCTTATAACCTAAATGTTGGGGGGGTTGTTCAAACTCATTAGGGGAACTTTGGGAGAAGAGATCTTTTTTACCTTTTCTCTAATCCTAAGTGTCTACCCGTAGGTTGACCTACAAGAAGTTCTTACTGTTCATCTTATCTATCAAAAAAGGTCTTGGAATTTTTCATGAATACTTGTATGTCATATTTTGTAGAGAGATAAATTGAAAAAATAGATTGAGGAGGTTAAGATGAACGAGGTGGCAATGGATTGGAAGTGGGTTGGGTGGGGCTCCATTCGTGAACAATCCATCCACCATCAAATCCATCTATTACCCGATTTAATTACCCTTCACCCACATCTGATATGGATGAATCGGGTGGATCGAGTGATGAATCAGGTGGAATAAAAGTATACAAATGTATTGTCGCACTTTCACTATTAAAATAAAGATTTGAGAATAAAGTGATTCATATATTAAAATTTTGATACATCTTAATATTTGTTCCATCTATTGACAAAAAATCACAATTCAACCCAAACGTTGCAAATAGACTTCAAACTATTAATATCTATAAATTTATATGTATGTAAAATTTTATTTAATAGATATATATAATTAGTGGGTGGATGGATGGGTCGGATGATGGATCGGGTGATGGGTTAGATGAACCTCAACCCGGATCCGACTCGATCCATCAGCGGATCCATTCATCATTCATTTATCATCTGCTTAAATTTAGGTTTTTGTCCATATATTTGGATCCGGTGGATGATTACCCATCGAATTTGGATGAAATTGCTAGCCCTAAGAGAGAGTACAAATTAAAGATGGGTTGAATCCACGGTGAAGGTGAAAGGCAAAGTTTTTTTAAAAATAAATTTAGGCGCCGTGTTTTGTCATTTTAAAATTTGCACTAGTAAATTATAATAATTGCATTAAGAAACTATGTAAAACCAAGTATACTTGGTCATTTGATAAGACTACCTTAAATTCTAAATGTCCTGGGTTCAAATCTTGTTAAGTATGGTGTTTGAGAGTAGAGATCGTCTTATCTTCCCTAATAATCTTCAAGATATTAAAGATTTTTTGTCAAATAAGACTTAAATAAAATACCACATAAAAAGTTGTTGGCAACTTAAAATGCTTTATAAATTTCCGGCTAACAAGTCAGCATGTTCGGTTTCCTCATTTTTGCATAGTTTTCTTCTCCATCACAAGATCATTTATGACCTCTCTTCGGCAATCAGTGCTACCATCTTTCAACTAGTAGAATATATTGCATCTCCTCTTCCCCGCTTTTATATGGTCTTATAAAAAAAGCCTAGATATTAACAATACAAACTGACTTGCGTGAACCCGGTTTACGTTAACATTAGTATGCACCAGGCCAAAAGCCCTAATCATTTCTGAACAATCCACTATATCATTGAAAGACCCATTATGTCATGCAGAAACCCACTATATCAGGCAGAAACTCATTATATCATTCATAAACATACTATAATGCAGAAACTACAATATTTCTAAACAATCCACTATATCATTCAGAAACCCATTATATTATGAACAAACTCACTATATCATTCAGAAACATATATATTATGGCTATGTTTAGTTCACTCCGAAATTTTCTTGATCCGAACTTATCCGATCTTATCCGATCCGATCCGATCCGAACTTATTTTTCGATCTCGATCCGATCGATCCGATCCGAACTAATCGATCGATCTTATTTTTTACAAAACATATTATTACTAATATTATTATTACTTTGTATTTCATTACTAGTATTACTATTACTATCATTTTATTACTATGCACAACTTTGAATAATAATAATAATAATAATAATAATAATAATAATAATAATAATAATAATAATAATAATAATAATAATAATACTAATAATAATAATAATATAATAATAATAATAATAATAATAATAATATAAAATAATAATAATAATAATATAAATAATAATTATAGCATAATTAGTTTTTTTTTTTAAAAGAACACATTAGTATATGAACATACAATTAAAAATAAAAAACTAAGGACTCTTGGGTCCAATGGTATGAGCTTACTTACCTCCCACTGGGAGACCAAGGTTCAAATCTTGGTGGAAGCATATATTTCAATATTATTATGGGTGGGGGGGGGTTGAGGCTTGTTGGGTCTCTAGGTGAGTGACCCTATGCGAGGGCAACCTGTAGAGAAATTCATCTCACCACAGGGTCCCAAAAGGGGCCCAAAAAAAATTAAAAATAAAAGAGCACACATTTTAGGTAAAAAAAAATAAAAGATCTATTTAAAGAACACATTTTAAAAATAAAAGATTGATGTTATTTTTATATTGATGACATGTTTGGATTTAACTAACAACATGTTCTTTGTTATATCAATAAATTATTCTTTTTTATTATAAATAAACCTATAAATATGTATAATCATATGATCTTGAATAAAATGGTTAAATATTATTCTTATGTCGTTGTCTTGTTCTATATAAACTTTGTTTTTAAAGATAAGTTGAAATCCTTTGTAGGGAAAATTTTGAACGTGATGACAACACCATTAAGTTATCCCATGCTAATCATGTTTTATATAAACTAGTAATATATAATTTATATTATTCTACCAAAATTGTTTTAAAAAATAAACATCATATACTATTGTCATGTTCGTTACATGTACAACATAAAAAAGGACATCACATATCAAAATTATAAATTAGAACAAATATAAAAAAGAACACGTACAAATGCCAAAAGAACATTCTTCTTTTTGAACACAAATAGCTTCAAATAGTGATATCAATGACATTTATAATAATAGCAACGACATTAATAATAATTACCAATATTAATAATTAATAAGTACAACAACGACAATAATAATAATCTTTTTGAACAAATGTACTAGTAAATAGTAATATTAATAGTAATAGTAATCGTATTAAGTAATAATAATAATAATAATAATTATTATTATTATTATTATTATTATTATTATTATTACAATAACAATAATAGCATTAATTAGTAATACTAATAATCATAATAATCATGATAATAATAATAATAATAATAAGTTTTTAAATATAAGCAAAATCTGAACTTATCTGATCTGATATGAACTTATCTGATCTGATCTGAACTTATCTGATCTGAACTTATTTTTTCTGATTTGATCTGATCTGATATGATCTGATCTGAAATAAGCAAAAAAAAGGTGAACTAAACATAGCCTATATCATGCAAAAACTACATCATTTCTGAATAATCCAATATATCATTCTGACACTCACTATATCATGCGAGAATCTCATTTATATCATTCGACACGCACTATATCACGAAACTACATCTTTCTATATGTTAAGCACGTGTCACGATATATACTACACAATCTACATTTTTTTGCATGTTAAAACATTAAAATTAAATCCTCCACTATACTGTATATAATTTCACTATATATTTTCCGTTAATAAATTCCACTATATTGTATATAAGTTCACTACATCTCTATAAATCTCACTATATGAAGTTAATATCAATTACCAATCCGATGCACACTAAGTTAGTGTACACCGGGTCCATTTAAGTTTTTTTATTAATAATATTAAGGTCTAAGATATCCCTAATCAATTTAGAGTGAGGCCATTGGATGATCTACAAGCTAGATCATGCGAAGAGAAGTAACTTCAACTTCAAATTTGTTTCTTTATAGGAAGGAATGCAAATAGTTACTTGAGAAAGGTGAGTAAGGATGTTCTAGTGGACGTTCCCTTGTTTACAGATCCGGAGAGCCAGGGGTGGAGTTTAGTTAGAGCAGTGGAGATAATGATTGGTAGAGAAAAGAAAGAGATGAGATTATAGACTTGTTGATGTCGGATGAGTTAGACAATAATTCTTCTAGTCCAGTGTCTGTTGTTCCTATTTTTGGAATGGCTGGTACAGGCAAAACTCATCTTGCACGCCAAGTTTACAACGATAAAAGAGTCCGACAGCATTTTGATGGCTTAGAGTGGGTAGACAGTAGGGGAGCTATGCAAAGCGCACATATATAGTATTTAGATTTGCTCACATAGTCGGCGAAAGTCGAGAGAGTAGTATTTCCACGTTGCAGGAAAAACTGAACGGCAAAAAATACTTGCTTGTATTAGGAGACTTGAACTATGGTCAAGATTTTGAGGAATGGATGAGTAGCTGGTTACAGGATTTGTTGCGTTGTTTTGCTAAATGTAAACCTGGAAGCAAAATATTATTAGTCACCTCCAGGTCCACCTCTGTTAAAGCGGAATATCGTGTCCAACTGCCAATCGCTAAAGGGGCGCCCTATCTGTTGCAACCATTTCATCAGAATGATAATCTAGCATTGATACAAAGTATAACATTTAAAGGTATAGCTGAAGAAAATAGAAATTCTCATCTGATAGACATTGGTCTTCGAATTTTAAATAAGTGTGGCAATGATCTATATACCAATAGAATCATAGCTTCCCATCTTTCTTTTGAACCTATTAGTCAGGAGAAGTGGCAGTATTTCTATGATATGTTGCTCAATACAGCAGAGGATCCAGTAAAATCTGTTAAGTCAGCTGAAAACTTGATGCGGGTGGATGGTTCAATGATGTTGCCACGTATTCCACATACAAAACTGTTCTTAAATTACATTTGGTTGTTTCCACTTGACTACAAATTTAGTAAGATAGAGCTGCAAAAGCTTTGGGAAGTCCAGGGGTTAGTTGATGCAAAGCCATCACTAGTAGGAACATTAGATGATTTTCTAGAGAAACTTCTTATCATGGGATATTTTTTGGAACACAGAAAAGCAGATAAAAACGGTGTCATAGTCTACTACGATATTGCACATACTTTGGTGCATGAAACGGTGTCATAGTCTACTACGATATTGCACATACTACGATAAAAAACTTCAAGAAAATTTTGCTAACCTCAAGTCTTTAATACAACTTGAGATTAACGCAGGGGCGGATCTAGCGTGGGTTCAGCTGAACCCACAAAAATTTGGAAAAAAAACAAGGAAAAATTCTGGAAAAAAAAACAATAGGTTATAAGGAAGGAAGCGCGCTAGAGTTCACTTAGATCAACAATAGCTCAGTGGTTCTGCGTGATAACTTAATGAAATCTGTCCGCCCACGCGTGATGCGTGTCCCGAGTTCGAGCCTCCTCGACTCCTTTTTTTTTTCCAATCTGATTTTCTTTTCTCTAATTCTTTCTCCTCTCTTCGACTCCCCCTTTTCATTTTCACAAACCAAAAACCTAGGGTTTAACTCTCAAACTGAAACTCGACAAAGGCAGTAAGGCACGACGCGGCGCCACCACAAGTCCACGACCAGGCTCCTCTCGCACTCCGACGAGTCAACGACCGCCGTCCACCGGCTGCGGCATAATCGCACGGACGCATACGCATTTCTCATCTCTCCTCTTCTGTCTTCTCTAGCCTCTACTCGAATTTGTTTAGGTAATTGACTAATTTCTTTGCTTAAACTTTCATTTCATTTACCAATTCATTTAGTAATCAAGTAATGCTTGGATAGATGGTTATTTAGTATTTACAAATTAAATTATTGGAATGCTTGGATGAATTGAATTGAAATTATTGGAATGCTTCATGCTTGGATGAATTAAATTGATATTATTGGAATGCTTCATGCTTGGATAAATTGAATTGAAATTATTGGAATGCTTCATGCTTGGATAAATTGAAATTAGAGATTTAGAGTATAATTTAGTGATGTCAAATTGTCAATTGCCAAGAAAGTTGTTTAATTTTATGGTGTGTTTGGATGAAAGGATTTCATTTGAAATTCTGGAATTGGATGAAATGAGTTGTTTGGGAACCAAAGAATTTAAAATGATAGAATTGAACTAGATTCTAAAATGACGCTAGAGGCCCATGAATATATGGAATTCCAAATGACATATCTTTTGCTGTCATTTCAAATTCTTTATCAAGCCCAAATTTTCACATGCTATTACAACTCAATTTCTCTCTCCTGTGCCACGTCCCTTTCTCTCTGCTATACTAGAATGCCAATGTCACAACCAGCACCAACTTCATTTTGTCATTTCTTCAGCCGATTTTCTTATCAACAGTGAAGAAACTTTCTATACTTCAAGTTCCATGGAAAGATTGATTTGTCTGAGTTAGTTTTCATTATTTATCTTTATTTTCTTGATTTAATTTTTTTCATTGGTCTCTTTGTGATTATGTTCATATTATGTCAATTTCATAATATGGTAGATGTATTCTAGTTCATCTATTCAGATTTCGAATCCAAATTCCTCTGCTAATTAAGTTTTAATTAGGAAAATGAATGGCATTTTGTTGTAATTGGAATTTTGGATTTCCAAATCTAACTCTTGCCAAACACTAGATTTGTATTTGAATTTCAACATTTCAATTTTATCATTTGAAATGAAGAAATTCAAATGAAAATCAGGTTTCCAAACACTACCTTAAGTAATTTGTGAATGAACGACTCATGAAGGATGAAAAGTTTGGAACACTTTTGGAAGTCTCAAAAGTCTTCAGCTTGTTCTTCACCAAATACAAGGGAGTCTCCAATTGATGAGGATGAACTTCAATCCCATCCCACTGCCCCTAGTTCACTGCCACCACAAGTTCCACAACAAAGTCAACAAAACATGGGTGATCAACTATTGAATGATAGTTTAGTGTGGAAAGAGTGTTCTCCTCAATGACTTATGTGAAGAACAAGTTACGTAATAGCATGGGTGATCAACTATTGAATGATAGTTTAGTCACCTTTCTTGAGAGAGATCTTTTTTCTCGAGTTAGTGATGATGATGTATTAGAATGCTTTCAAAATATGAAAACGCGTAGAATGATTTTTTAGTTTTTTTTTCTTGTAATTTAAGAAGTTATTCTCGTATTTATCGGTTGTAATTCCGAATTTGAATTAATGTATTTTATTTTTAAGCAATTTAAATTGATCTTTTTTTTGTTTAACGTCTCTTTAATTCCGAACCCACGTAGGTGAAATCCTGGATACGCCACTGGATTAACGAATGCCCAAAGCTAGAGAAAAGATGTAAGCAGCCCAATGGTGAAGATTACAATCTTATTAGCCACATCCCTAAAGTTCATCTTGGAAAATTGCAGTACACTGGTAATATATTTATGGTATAATTGACAATAGGGGTCTCAACTTTGGGTGATAATTTTTAAAAGGTCTGAACTATATATTAATCTGTGTAGGTCCCAACTTTAGGGGGTCTTAACTTTTAGCGGGCCTTAGTGACTTGAAACTAGCTTAATAGGTCATATCTCGTAAAACTTGGATCACACCAGAAGGGTTAATTGAGGGAGGGAAGTACGAACTAGGTGAGATTTTCAAAAAAATCGCCAGTTTTAAGTCACCGAGGCCCGCTAAAAGTTAAGACCCCCTAAAGTAGGGACCTACACAGGTTAATCAATAGTTCAAACCTTTTAAAAATTTTCACCCAAAGTTTAGACCCATATTCACACAGGTTAATCACTAGCTTATTGTCATTTTTTTTTTTGGTTAATTTTGACAGGAAGATCTTCACCTTTCACTGAGTCACAAGATGCCCCCGCCCCTGGCAGATGATCCTGTGGGTTGCAAGCCGTGTTTAGATTATAATCATGTTTTTCACAGGTATCATATCCCAGCCTTTCGAACTCCGAATTAATGTACATCAAACAATTTCACTGTTGAATCTCATTAATGTCGAACAACGTCAGAGACAGAAGAAAGTCCATCTGTAAGAGTGGAAAATCAATTCTATAAGAGCTTTAGTAAGAAGTTGCTTCAAGGAAAGGCAGATGTCCAGCTTATTGTTGTCAAGGGTGATAAGAGTAAATATGTGCTTTTGATGCATATCGTCTTGCTAAGCAGCTACAAATGTTTGGAGAAAAGAAATGGGAGATAACCAGTAAAGTTTGGGTGAAGTTGCTTTGTTATGCTGCTGTTGGTTGCTCGCCTAGGTCTCATATTGCACAATGAAGGAAAGGTGGAGAGCTTATTACACTGGTGTGGCTATTAATGGCTCGTCTTGGCTTAGGCGAGCGCTTCTTGCAAAACCAGGGATCCGGATGGACTAAGCTTATTATGCAGAAATGAGCGCACTGCTGACTTGTAGTTGCAGCTGTTATAAAGCATTATGTAATTTTGATGGTGTATCATCACTCAATTTTTGTTATTTAATTTTTCCAATGATTTTTGGCTCTACCATGACTTGACTTCCTAATTTCCTAAGTATGTTTATAGATTAACTTGCACTTCTAGGTGGTGCTTGCTGACCAATGTTTAGTTATAGATATAATCGATTGGCAAGTTTGCAACCTGTATTGTAGTAATTTTGAAAGATGCGAACCCTATGTAATTTTGACAACACTACTGAAGATACAAAAACTTGGTATAACCGGTGAACCGAATTAACCACACAAAAAAAAAAATCAATATCCGGGTCCGCTAATTTGGTTTCATACATTAGTTGGTTTTGTGATTTAAAATTAGAACGCTCAGCCCTTAATATTAAATAGAGAACGCACTACCTTTCCGAATGTAGTCCCGCTATGAGATTGTTAGCGTACGGGACAACAATGGCGATTCCGTGCACGATTATCTAAAAATTAGTGCATCTCTTGCTAGAAATTCACTACGACATTTTGTAGAAGGGGTGGTCGCCCACTTCGGTGACAAATATTTCAATGAAACTGACCGAATTATATATTATTAGAAAATATTTTATTTCATTGAAAATCAACTGTCCTCTATTGAAACAATAGAAGAGCCAAAGACCACACTATTATTGCTGGAAATACAAATACTTATCTTAGGCTTTCGCACTTATTTAGTAGTTCTGGAGACACGCATACATGTCTAAGGCGAAGCAATGACTACACACATTATTATACAATGCAACTATATGCATTATTGATTGATGGATCACACAAATGAATCTTCTCAAATTGCTAGCTCAGGGTCTCCAACACCACCTGCAATATCAGCAGCTTTGTTGATATAGCTCGCAACGATTGTAGAAAACAACTGATGACCAGACGTACGACTATTTGGGTCATTGAACTTGAGCAGGATCACATCTATTTTTATGTCGCTTACCAAATTCCACGTCTTGCCATCGATCACAATGGCTGGGCTAATAGTAACACATTGATTAGGCACTTGCTTGTTCGAATTATAGACAGCTGTTGAGATCTTTCCCCAGTTGGTCTCGAGATCTATCATTTTAGTATCTGGTTTAAAAGTTTTACTTAATCCACTATTGACGACCAGAGTCTCAATATACTTGAAGCGTGCAGCCTCAGATACCATTTGGATACTCGTAAGAAGGAATCGAGCCTCCTCCGCGGCTGACACTGGTGTTTTTGGATCATAGAAGGCTACAATTCTCTTCCGCAATTCCTGAAGCCCCAAGGGAAGGTCCTTCCTGGGGCCGCCCACCGCCTGTATATTATTATAGTTGCTGTCATATTTAAGTGTTGGTTGATTATCCTTCGATCAAAAAGCTTAGACTCGGCAAATTTAACATCGAGGCTCATTCAAGAATGTGCCTTGAGTTTGGCCACCAACACGATAAGCCACCGATACACATTATCAACTCTTATGGCTAAGGTGACCCATTGTGTCATGCGGTAACTTTAAGATCCACGTAAACATATTCCGCGCCCGTGGGTAAGGGTGCTCGCGTCACTAGCATGTTGCAAGCCTTTGTTGCTTCCAATCTTGTGCGTAAATTTGTTAAGAACGAGAGTAGCCTTTTGTACCGCCGCTCGGGTCATATGTTACGAAAGAGGGTAAGCACCCAAATGAAGTTGTTCTCGCTTTGCTAACTTCTTCTTGTCTTGATGATGGTCTCATTACAAAGATAATGCACCAAATGCATACTGTTGCAGCTATTCCGTGTGCCATCTTCATACTATTACTCTTTAGCCCTATAAGTATATATGTCAAAATGTTAAGTAAATATATTTGATATATATATATATACGTATCAGCTCATAACATGTACTTTTATTTCTTTTAGATGATATATAGAGAGGGGGAGAAGTAACGTATTTCTAACTGACATAACTTATAATAGGGCATTTTGGGAAGAAACTTGGGGGAAAATAAAAGGTGTTTTGGGAAGAGTGTCAGAAATGTAGAGTCTAATTAGTGTGTTATAAGTTCTAAGAGTTAAAGATTTTGAGTTTCACAGACACAAGTTAATAAAGGTAGAGAGGAAAAGAAGAGGACAACAAGAAGGTTGGTTAATTTCCCTTTTGAACTAAGGGAAATGGAAATGGTTCGCAACACATACTTTAATACTCCCTATGTCTCATAATATAATGCTCACTTTTCATTTTTCACAGGAATTAAGAAAAATGCAATGAGTAGTATGATTTCCAAAAATGTTTTTAATGAAGTGCTTTTTTGATACTTTTGTATTAAAACTAGTTTTTTATTTTCTTTTTCCTTTAAACAAAATTAAAAGGTAATAAGTGTTCCTTGGAATGGTGTAAAGCAATAAATGGGGTCACATGTTTTGAGAGAAAAGTAGGGGTATTTTGAAAAGTTTGTGTAGAAATTAAGGATAATTTAATCAAAACAAATTGATTAAAAAAGAAAATAGGCATAACATTTTGGGACACCAAAAAAGGAATGTGAGCACTATATTATGGGACGGACGGAGTATTAAATAATTAACGATATACTTGCCTGCAACAATAAAAATGATATACTTGTACTTAGTGGAAAAATGCTAGTATATGACAAGAATTATATTAAGACAAACATCTATTTAGAAAAGAAGTAAATGTTAACCTACAGCGATCTGACCTGGCATGTCTAATCACTAGCGACTTCATCTATAATACTACCCCTGTTTCTTTCTTTTTCATCAATACAGTGTAACTTTCAGTTTGCTAAAGTAGAGCTTTGATCAATTATAAAAATTTGATATTTTCAAAATATATGTGTAGAGACGAACCTTAGAAAATTAAACATAATTATGTTTTTTCTTACATATAAATAATAAATAATGACCGAAGAGAAGTATGTGATAGAAGCAATAAGTGAAAATGCAAGTGTCAAGGTTATAGTGTGAGCCATCTGTTTTTAATTAGCGTTAAAATTATTGAGAAACCGATGGAATACTTAATTTTATAATGAATTATATACTTTATTGCGTATTACAATTAATCAACTATATTTGCCAAACAAGCTTCTAAAAAAACTATATTTGCCAAACAAACACCTATACAATTTAAACATCTACATGGAGTGCTAATCTATAAAAGCTATTAGCCAATAGCTAACAACTACACCAAAACACTAATAGCTACTACAATAGCTAACAACTACACCAAAACACTAATAGCTACTACAATTAGGGTTGTTCAAAGACCAGGGTCGGACCGGAATCTGGACCGGACCGGACCGGACCGGACAAAAGATTCCGGTCCGGTTCTCGGTCCGAAGAAAATCCCGATTCCGGGTTTCCGGTCCGGTCCGGTCCAAACCCGGAAAATTCCGGTCCGAACCAGTGGACCGGAATTTCTGATTTTTAGTATAAAAAAAAAGTTTATATGGTAAAAAAGTTTAAAAGGTAGTGAAATGTTAGAAATTTAGAACTACTATTTATAAACTTTAGAAATATTGTTATATTATTAAAATTTTAATATATCTAATTTATAAATATTTTTAAATCAAATGAAAAAATATTTTTTTTTTTAAAATAAAGATTCCGGTCCAACAGATCAAGACCGGACCGGACCGGAAAAAATTCAAGTCCAGACCTTCTGGGTCCGGTCCAGGTCCAAATTTTTCCAGATTCCGGTCCACCGGTCCAGCCGGTTCCGGTCCGGTCCTGGACCGGTGAACACCCCTAACTACAATAGGGGACCACTACCATACAAAGAATTTCATACCTTATTCGTCTCAATTATTTTTGTCAATTATTATCCGATCCCAAATTTTAGAATAACTAATAAGCATTCAGTATTCCTAAAATCTTTTTTATTATGAAGACTAATTTTGATTGCAAAAAGAAAAAGTCTAGTTTGAATATAAGCTACACATGTGGATGTGGAAGAGAAAGGTGAAACTTTTGCTTTCCCTTTGAAGTAAGTTTTACATGTTCAACTTTATGGTGTGATTTGAACTGATCTTTTGGTCGGCTAGATCAAACTTCAACTATGATGTTATACAATGGATCATTCGGACATTTAATTTGTAATATAATCTGGACATTATGAAATTTGTTCTGCGACATTTGATATTGACCAAACTATATAAATCTATAACAAGACTTTTTTTTTTTTTTAAAGGAACAAGACAGTTATGTGTACCGAAATGAGAAAAAAAAACTGAAGTAGAAGAAGGAAAGTATAGACAGGCAAAAGTAGACTCATAGGACAACTACTTGAAAATTTCATATTTCTAATTAAGAGAGAAACTTACAGCAATCCACAGAGCATTGAGGGTTGAGTACTTGAGTAGGAGGGAGACTGAATGGCAGCTATAAGTAGTAGAAACTAGAAAGGTTTGTGGGCTATGGGTGATTCAAATAAAGGATAACTATAATGATAACTTAAATAAGCGAGGGATATTGGTGGGACAATTATTTCCTCCGTTTCATAATAAGTGAAACACTTACTATTTTAGAACGTTTGAAAATAAGTGAAACATACCTTAAATGGAAAAATGAAAAACGACAATGAAAGCACTCCATGACAAACTTATGTGAGGTTCTTTTCTCTCTCATCCTTTTGATAATGAAAATGGTATCTTATGACTTTTGAAAGTGATGTTTATTAAATCTTGTGTTCAATCCTTATATTTGACTTATTATGGAACAATAATAATAAGACAAATTTAGTGAGCATCCACACTCTAAACATATTTTAACTTTAACTAATAATGCGCATCCACACTCTAAACATATTATTAGTATTGCTCAGGGCCGTCTTGTACAATTTAGGGGCCCTGTGCTAAATTAAATTATAAAAATCAAAATTTTTTGGTGAAGAGGAAGAGAAGGAAGTGTCATTAATGACTTCTTTTAGAATATGAAGAACGAAACAAAATACTAGATAGAAATTAACCTCTTTGAATCTGCATCCAATATACACTCGATAAATTGAAAACGAACACTTATAGTTAGATTTATTTATTTTTTCCTTTTTAATTTGGGCGGACAACTAAAAAAATTGGGCCCTTATATTTTTTGGAGCCCTGTGCAGTCGCTCAACCTGCACATGGCCTTAGCCGCCTCTCGTATTGCTTATTCATCCAATAAGTCGCTGTCGTAAATAATTGTCTTGGGGACTCGTGGCCTGTCAAGTGTATCACGTGTTTCTCGTCGTTTTTTTTTTTGCTTTTTTTTTTGTTTTTGAGGAAGTTTGTCGTGGCCTGCTGATGTGAAGCATTATGTAATTGTGATTTGTGATGGTGTAGTATCACTGAATTTTTTTACTTGACTTCTTCGTGATTTGTGATGGTGTAGTATCACTGAATTTTTTACTCTACCATTACTTGACTTCTAAATTTCCTAAGTATGTTAATAGATTAACTTGCACTTGTAGGTGTTGTTTGTTGGGGCCATGTTTAGTTATAGATAGGGGTGTTCATAAAAAACCGAAACCGAAAAGCCGTACCGGAAAAACTGGTCTAAATGGGTGGTAATCGTATCGATTAAAAAAAATTGACGGTACGGTTACCGAACCAGTAAAAGTAACGGTTAAACGGTACTGTTACGGTTATGATTTTTGAGTAAATGGTTAACCGAAAAACTGAAATATTTTTTTCCTCTGTATAATTATTTTGAAACTTTTTCCAACAATTACCTTAATTCTAATATTTGTTACTAAGTAAGAACAATTAGAGGAAGTGTGTGATTATTTGGAAACTTTAGTACTAATATAAGCACTATAATTAGGAAATGGAGTAAATTATTAGTGTTATTATGTCTTCCAATGGATTTATTATACACTTTATATTAGAGTATATATAATATTAAAGTATATGCACAAAAAATTAGAAAATATATATTTACATTAAGTAAAATATAATATTACAACTTAAATAACGGTTAATGGTTAACCGACAAACCGTACCGAAAAAGGCGGTTAACAGCTAGGCGGTAACCGGTCTAAATGGTTACGGTTTACCGGACCGAAATATTGTTTCGGGACGGTTAACCACCCATGAACACCCCTAGTTATAGATATAATTCGATTGGCAAGTTTGAAACCTGTATTGTCGTAGTAATTATGAAAGATGTGGAACCTTATGTTTAGTTATGTAATTTTGACAATACTGACCATACAAAACCTTGGTATAATCAATGTACCGATTTAATCACACAAAAAAAATCAATATTGGTTTGCTAATTGGGTTTCATACATTTAGTTTCGTATGACACCACCTACTTTTAATTTAAAATAAAATTAGACAATGGCTCAAGCCCAATATGAAAAAAGAGAATGGACTACCATTCCGAATATAATGAACTTGCTTCTAATGTATTTATTGACCAGTTTAATCCATTCAGTAATCACATTCTTTAATCAATTTAGTCACTAGTTTAATCTATTCGGTAAGATTGCCGGATTATTTTAAAATTTGGTCGTTGTAGTTTGAGACTCAAATGCAAACAAAGGAAGGAGAAAAGAAAGGAAGATTAGGTTGATGCAAAATATTTAGGAATAGTATAGGGTTAAAATGAGAAGAAATGATCTTGTTACGAGAATACCGCATATTCTAATTATTTGTGTTAATTTGTAAGTAGAATAAATAAAACATATGTTTCTAGATTTCAACAAGTTAAACTAAACAGTGGCTGTATCAGTTAAGGTAATTAGATAGATTCTTGTCCCCAACCAAGCACATCGTACCAGATTAGGAGTCATTCAACCTTGATTTGATTCCATACACATGGACCATGGTACCAGATATCTGCTTGCTAACCAAATATCCTTGTAATTTAATTTAGAATAAATTGTAACACCAGACAGCAAAGCACCAAATAAAATATTAAGTAGGCAACGGGGTAAGATGGCATCTTTGCAAATCACTTGATAGAGATATTGATGTTTGAATGAAAGCAGAGGGAGATAGAAGATTAGAACGTACAGGGAGAGAAAAATGGACATGTCCCATCTTTCTATTATTTTTGAAATGTATGTTGGATTCAGTGCCAATTTAGAATACATAGCTCATCAACTTCTTGATCGCGAGGACATGATGATTTCTAATTATGCGGACCCTCGAGAATATCAAGTTGATGCTACTGAGTGCGTGCAAGCAGCTGCAAAAGATGGGCGGCCTTGGAGCTTAAGACAAATAGGTTGAAATCAGCCTCAAATATGGATTGTGCCGACTGGAGTTCCTCGCCGCCGAGATGGCAGTGATTGATCGTAAAGGTACGCCGCTCAAACCTCAACTTCTGCATTTGCTTGTCATAAACTTACAACTAGTTTTTAGGCCTGGACCATACCCGAGTAATTATATCTTTCATTTATTAATATTTTACTTTGTAGTAATAACATCAAGTATCACTTGGTTTAGTGGTTAAGACATTAGTATATATGATCGTTTCTTGCTTAGGAACGCCTTTTCATATTTTAGTATAGATGTTATGGGCAAAAGGTGTGACGGAGACCATAATTCTATAGGAAATGACAAATATTTGGGATTTTTTTTTATTTGCTAAGTAAGGTATATATCAAAAACCAAGCCAATTACAACCTACAGAGAAACCAAGGAAAAGGCGAACCAACTAGGTTGGACCCCCAACACCAAGACACTCAAACCCACTACATACAAACATTAACTGCTAAGTTCCTTAGCCACTCTTTGCCCGCTCTTGCCACTTTCTTAGGCAACACACAAGAACTTCTATTAATTACATCTTGCTGTATTCTATACACAATGCTATGTACTGAATTAACTTTGTGATTCCAAAAAACATCATTTCGAGTCCACCAAATATGATAAACAAGAAAGCCAAGAGCCACAGCAAACACTTGTTTTTGAAACTTGGACCATCTACTCCTTGTTATCCACTGAATGATACCTTGGACATTATGCTGAGGGATTCTAACATCAAACCAGTTTAACACTTTCAGCAAAACAACATCACTGAAATGGCATTCGAACATCAAATGCTCTTGGGTTTCATCCAGCTGACCACAGATCAAGCAGCTGGCAAAGCTAGCAACACCCATATTGAATAATCTCTTTGTTGTTTGTAGTCTATTCATCGTCACAAGCCATAGAAAAAACCTATGTTTTGGAATCACTAACCTGTTCCAGACAACTCTGTCCCAATGCACCTTGACAAAATCACCAACCAGCTTGGTATAGACAGTTTGCACAGAATATGCCACCATGTGATTTATTTGCTCAGTAGTAATCACATTCTTGATCTCTTCTTTAACTTCACAAATTTTCTTCCAATACCAGCTGCACCCTTGGGGAGGCTGGTATTCCCACCAGTTACTATCCTTCACATACAACTCACTCACCCATTTAATCCAGAGATTATCTTTTTTTGTAGCTATGGCCCAAGTATACCTGCCCATAGCATCTTTATTCCATTGCACAATATTCCTAATCCCTAAACCACCAGCATATTTAGGAATACAAAGCTTAGGCCAAGCCACATACCCCCTTTGCTACTATAATGCTCACCAGTCCACAAATAAGCTCTACAAATCATCTCAATATCATGTAGGACTTTCTTAGGCAAGATAAACAACTGAGACCAGTACACATGTATGCTCAGTAAAACAGAATTAACAAGAATTAATCTACCTTGCACTAGTAGAGAAATGATAATTTGCGTCGGACCTGGGACCCTCATTTGCGTCGGACCCTGGTCCGACGGCACAGGCCTCGTCGCAGATGAAAGACAGTCATCTGCGTCGGACGCGAAACGACGCAATTAAACGAAGATTTGCGTCGCACACAACTAGCATGCGACGCAGATGTCCATCCCCCTTGCACCCACAGCAGCCCTCCAGCAGCCTCATCTGCGTCGCATGCTGTGCCATATGCGACGCAGATGAAGCCTCATGTGCGTCGCATATGGCCTGCATGCGACGCAGATGAGGCTGCTGTTGGCTGCTGCGCACACACCCATCTGCGTCGCATGCAGGCCATATGCGACGCACATGAGGCTTCATCTGCGTCGCATATGGCACAAGCATGCGGCAGATGAGGTATTTTTTTTTTCAGCTTTTTTTGTTTTTGTTTTCAGCTATTTTTTTTTTTTTTTCAAAACTAAGCAAACATTATGTAAATAATTATGAGCAGAAAATTCGACAGAGTCTCCTTTGTAATTTGGACAACCCAAGAAATCGTTGGGAAATGTTTGCATATATATAACCAAAACCTGTTTCAGTACATCTCAATCAAGCAACCAATGTTGCAATCAATCAACCAACAAGGTTCAAGCAACCAATGTTGCAATCAATCAACCAACAAGGTTCAAGTAACAAAATATTATGCTAACCTACAAATACATACACTAACCATCAAATTTAGTCTGCTTCGTTAACGACCCGTACAAAGTATTCCGCAAAAAGTTGTTTGAGTTCGTTGATCTCATGTATGGAGTATGGCTCAAGACTTGACGAAAAAGCCTAGAAATATATTAAACTAGTTAATATACTTTAAAATTCTATAAGTCTAAATAATGAATTTACAACATACATATACCTCATTCAAATTCTCTGCTTCATAGTAGTAGCGGATGATTAGAAACATGTATCTCATCACGAAATAGCCGCATTCCACTCCTCCCGATTGTTGAGCACACTACACCAAATTTAAGATATATATTAGAATTGGAAAAAAAATCCTAAATAGAATTATAAAGTATCAAATACGAAACCATAAGAATTTTACCCGCATATATGTCCAAGACAATTTAGTTCCTTTATTTGATCCTTCAAGCCGCGTGTATTTTGTATATGCACTAATATAGAGATTTTGTAACAATTAATTACTATAAACATTTTTAAATTATTTAAAATATCATAAAATGCATGTAAACTTATTAACATGTATAACAACTATGAACTTACGTATTCAACGGTTAAGGATCTATCTTTCTTCATCGAATCAAATATATATACCGTTCTCTTAGATAGACAAATGACAAGAAGAATCCAATGATCCCTAAGGCATGAAGCACAATGTGATGTTTTATCTCTATTACATAAGGGAAGGGGGGAGCAACGGTGTCCTCTTTTGAACTGACTATTTTGCCCCCCTTCCCTTTCTAAATTACAAAAGGAATCTCAATACCAAAATGGGGGTCAAACAAAGCCACCAGAAATTAATTTTCAACAATCACTCAGAAATCACTTATATGAGGAAACTTTACAAATCACTCATAGAATTGAGAAAATCACGTTGTAAAAATCACGCAAATCACTCAAATGATCAGGAAACTTTACAAAAACTAAAAATTAACTTACAAACTAAAACTAATATACTAGGACGTCAATACATACAAAAACATTCACAAAATTCACTTATAAATCATTGTTCTCAATAACCTTTCACAATTACATACTCACAAAAATTACCTATAAACACAAATCTGAAAAAAAACATAAGATTTTGACAGTGATATCACACATTCGTCGATCGGCGATTTGCGAACTTTCAAACAGGTACATAATTCTTTTAATCTTTAAAGTTATTTCACATTAGTCGACTGTTATGTAGTTGAAAAAATGGAGATAATAGCAATTAGTTGAAAAGGGCTTTTATATAATTAGACTTAAATTTGATTCATTTTCATATAAAATCAGAAAACAAGATGTGTATGAAATTTGATTCATTTATGACACTGATGAAAAAGTTGCAAATTTAGTTCTTTTTTAAAAAAATTCCAATATAAAATTTTTGCCCAAAACTTTTGCAAAATATCCATGTTCAGAAATAAATTTTGAAAAACAAAACAATATCAAACCTTTTTGCGAACAACTTTTGCAAAAATCCATTTTCAGAAAAAAAAAAAAAAATTTACATTAATTTGCGAAAACCATTTAATGTGAAATCAGATTGTGTATGAAAAATTTAAAATTTCATTTCAAATATAATTGAAACTCAAAGTGTTAAAATTTAGAAAAGGAGAAAAATTAAAAATGAACATTTCATGCGAAATCAGATTGTGTATGAAAAACTTAAAATTTCATTTCAAATATAATTGAAACTCAAAGTGTTAAAATTTAGAAAAGGAGAAAAATTAAAATGACCATTTCATGCAAAATCAGATTGTGTATGAAAAATTTAAAATTTCATTTCAAATATAATTGAAACTCAAAGTGTAAACATTTAGAAAAGGAGAAAAATTAAAATGATGAAAATTTTTAAATATCAATTTGTGAAATCAGAATTTAGAAGTTAGACAAGGAAAAAAAACTGAAATTGTATTATACTTTTCGGTTACAATTTTGGGATCATAGAAAAATTACTGAAATCCATGATTTAAGAAATTACCTTTCTTTGTTACAAAATCGACCCAATTAGATCTACTGCCGCTTAAGACTTGAATTGAAATGCTTGATTTTTTGATGTTGTTCTTTGACGTTGACTTGAAAATCTCTTTTGTTGCATGTATTTCTTTGATGTTGTTCGCAAATTAGATTTACTGCTTAAGACTTGAAACGTCTGATTTTGTTATTGTATATTGCATACTTGGATCAACTGGGTTCCTTCAAATATGAATTAGGTTCCTTCAAAATATAGGTTGTAGATTTGTAGTGAGAGGGGAGAGAGAATGAATAGTTAGAAAAGTACTGAAATTATACACTGAGAGGAGAGAGAGAATGAATAGTTGGAGAAATGTTTTTTTGTTGGTCTGATGGGTCTTCACTCTTCACCGATTTAAGTGGCAAATAAGTATATGGACCAACTGTTCCCGGTTGACAAGCAAGATTTTTTTTTAAAAAAATCCTCCTAAATTAAATCAGACAGGCTGTGCACAAGTTTTATTGCTCAAAATAAAAATAATCCAAACCAACCCATCATGATTCATTTGGATGGAATTTCAATATATCACCTTAACTACTAACGCATCATGTGGATAAAAAAAGAAACTACTCTTATCTAAATCAAAGAATTACTATCACAATTTTCCACTAACAAACCACTTTTCACCAATTATGTAAAAAAAGTATATTGCAAGTTAAATTATAATATAATATTTATATGAAAAGAACACTACATAATGAATTAGTAAAGGAACATATTACTCCCTCAAGAAAAAGGATAATATGTGAAAACAAAATTTTTATGTACTATATTTTTCGTGGGAAACAATCTTTTATAATTTTTCTCACAACTTAAAACTTTACAACATTTTGTATTTTTCTGCGAGAAATCAAAAACTATTATAAATTACAAAAATGAATAAAACCAAAAAAAAAGAACATGACGATATTTAGTAAAGAACATCATACTGATTATAAAAGAACATGCGCATATAAGACTAGAGAAACAAAAAACTATTCAAAATCACAAAAACGAATAACAGCATAAAAAGAACATGGAAGAATCTTATTCTTAAATACTAACTTGCATTTTCAAGAAGATTAGTTAAAGTCAACAAAAAAGTAGTTAGAAATACAATTTCATTACTTATACTTATTTATTAAAGTGTTTTTAAATACTATTTGTAAGTATTTCAAAGAATCTTATTCACAAAATGGAGGTGAACTTAGATACTAACTCTCATTTTCTGTTTCTTTACTACTTAGTAATAGTTATGCCTAAAAATATCATCGCACGCATCGCGTGCATAAAAAGCTAGTATATATAACCACAAGTTCATAAATATAAAACAAAGTAAAGATTAGTTGAAATAAAACATACTTTTCAAAATACGGACATAGGATGTAACGCATATATTGATTCGCTTTCATTGAACTTGCCATGTAGTTGATCGCGTCATCTAAGTGATTGCGTATCATGGTCGCTGAAATCATACTTGGACACATGAAACCAATATTATTATCTCCATGCTCCTCAGACTGCTCTGCCAAGTACCTAAGATCCAAACACTTATAGTTAGGAGAAACAATACCTATAAATAGTAATGTTAATTAGTTTAGAGTTTGAGAAATCTCACATCATAAATACTTGCAAAATGGATACATTAATCCATGCTCCTGTGAGAAGTTGAAAAACATCTTGTCGTGAGAGAATGATCATATAATCTCTATCAAAGTTGAAGACGGTACCCCTCTGAACTTGCAACTAAAAAGGCTCATCTGAGGATTTGTCGCAAAATATTCGGTGCATCTCCTTGATATTATCATCCATATCATCCAGTGTCAAGTCATTAAAAGGATCTACGTGCCTATGTGCAGACTCATCGGTGCAAGGATCACTACCAACTATTTTCTTCTCCTTCTTCTTCTTCTTCTTCATCGCACCGTCTTTAGGTATATGTTCCTAATTCAATTTGACTTCTTTTTAATTCATATTATATATGTATATAGATTATTTCATATATAAATCAAGATTACTTAGTATACAAAATGAAGATTATTTAGCATATATAAATCAAAATTTTTTAGTATATATATTTACATTTCTTAGTATATAAATCAAAATATTAAACATAAGTTACCTGATTATCTGAGACTAAAAATACCAACTCTTTCGGCCATTCTATGAATGAACCCTCGGCTTGACTGAGTTTGATGATGTATGGAGTAGGTAGTGGAACTAGAGCTTCTGCGTAGTCTGAAAAAAAATCATCAACACTCACTCTCACGGCCGTAGGATGTGATGATGACTCCATTTGCGGTTGTACGGTACCCTCAGCTACAATGATCAGTCCCGAGTTATCCGCTATTGCCAAACGACATGGAACCGGACTCTTAACATACAATGAGAACACAATGTCATTCATTAAGTGTTTTACAAACATAATATCATAATCGTAGAAGATATAAAATAACTATATACCTGCAAGTTCACAAATGGATCATTGCCCCCCGAGTGACAGCTACTAGGATCAACTGGAGTGTGAGGATTTGTTTGATTTGGTGCTTGAAGACCAAATTGCGCCGCAAAAGCCATCAACCTTTCTTGAACTATAACATCAATCTTCGAGTTCATCTCTTACATCGTCTGTTCTCTAACTCTTTGGCTCACTCTCGCCTCCAACTCCTGCATCTCCTCATCATCCATGCCCCTACCCTTTCGAGCAGTACTACTCCGATCAGGATCTCCCCAAACCGATGTAATCCCAATGCTACGCCCAGGTTGTTAACACACGCCCGGGATGGTCTTTCCTCTCGTAGAGCACGGGATAGAACATCATCCATCCGACCTGGAACAAACTCTCCTTCCTTTTCTTTCCTTTTCCAATCATCCTGCATCAAATTCAAAAAAATCATATGATTAGTAGAATTCTAGAATACGAGTAATTAGACAAGAATTTATCATAAAATTTGAAGAATTCTTACAATAGACTCTTTTATCTTTTGTGTTTCTTCATTAGGGAAGAAAAGATTTCCTTCCTTATCTTTTTTCGATCTAGCAAGAAGCCATGCAAGGAGGAAATAATTGATGATGTAGATGAGTCAACAGATGATGCTGTAGAGGATTTAGGGATATACCCTTGGTCTTTCCAAACAGGAATCATCTCCGCATATGACTTTTGACCCAAAAAATGAGGATGAATGTTGGCAGCCTGAGACTTTCTTGCTCTTTCACTTTTAGCCTAATATGAAAACAAGTAACTAGTTAATATTCACAAAAACAAAATTTGATTATAACATATTATGTAGTTGTAACGTACATATTATATACCTTAAACTCCTTAGAGCTACACTTTTTCACGAATTCGTCCCAAATCCCTTTCGTGATGAAAGGATAGAGCACGTACGGTTGCATATCATTGTTAGGCCCCAGCCTCGTTTTTGTGATCCATCGACTCACTAATATTGACTTGAAATCTCTCCACCGCTTATCACAAGTAGTCAACACATCTCGTTTCTTCCTCTCATCCTCTTGTATTCCAAACTCTTTCTTCAATATATAAAATGAACCAATTATACACGATTAGTATAATAAACATGATTCAAATAAAATTAAAAGAATGGATTTTAAAAATACATAGGTTTACTTACTTTAGCATCTTCCCATAAACTATTTTTTAGGCCTTGTGGAACATGATCCCAACTATCGTACAAGATAGACACATTGCTTCTACTGATTTCGCCGCAATGTGTCTTGTACGCACCAACATGATCCCCAATCGGACGCATCCAATCATCCCACTGAAGTACTCTTTGGACCCCGGGTTTGGAACGTATCCCTTTTGTAGGACCTCTAGGCTTGCTCACTCTTTTCTTCCTACTACCTCCATCAGTTATCTCGGTCTCGAACGTGGCCGCGATCATCATCGGATGCATCATGCATTATGTGATCTTCCATCACTACACTGAAACCATAAAGCATAAAGACATGTTAGAATCATCAATGAAATAATAGAAAATTATTTTAACCAAGCATAAAATATATAATTGTAGAATATTACATTAGTTACCTATTAATCACTTTTTTCTTTGACAACGTAAAATCCCTCATTATGGTCTCGACGAATGTAATTCGTGTCCAGATCTTCCCCTAATATACTTGGAATTACTACGCGACGGAGCAATGACTTCATTGAATTGCTTATCGTATTCCTCTTCATCATGTACATCATCAATTCCAAGTATTCTCCTTTTTCCTTCAATGACAACAGACCATTTTGAATCACCGGGTCAACCATGTAGAATACTTGTTTTGCTTGTGATGCCAATATCAAAGAATCTTCATGATGCCCTAACCTAGAATTTGAAATTGACTAATGTAAAAAAGTCATGTTCATCCTTCTTTACACCACGACGAATATCAAACCACTTGCATTGAAAGAGTGGAATCTTGAAGTCAACATAGTCAAGTTCTAATATATCTTCAATGAACCCGTAGTAAGACTTCATTCTCTCAATAATGGTTCTATCGTTTCTACTTTTGTACTCGATGACAAAGCTCCCAACGTAACACCACTTTGTTTTGCATTGTGGATTTGTCATCTTGTCGTTTAGTGTAAAATGAATAACCATTGATGTCATACCCTTCATAGGAAAGAACTTGCATCTTTGACCCATATGCCCGACCATCTCAACGTATCCGATACATCATTTTTTGGGTCGAGATAGTTGGTTCATAACTCGTTCTTTAAACCAATCAACGAACGACCGATTATGCTCAATCATCGACTCACGTTCATTCTTCAATGGATCTTTGAACACTAAGCATCTTCTTGTGCTCATCTAAGTAAGGATGAACTTGTTTTAGATTTTCTAACACCAAAAATTCTGCTTTTCTTTTCAACTCTCCCTCGAGGCACAATCTTTTTCTCCCAATGGTACCCCAACCAGCAAGCCTTCCTTCATGTCTAGATTTTGGCAATCCAATTACTTGTGCACGTGCTAAATCTTGACTTACATATTCGAGATACTTCCTCATAGCTTGTTCTTTGGACAATACTTGCTTCAGTGCATTTGGATTCATCACTTTTCCCTTGAGAGTACCCATATACCTTTCGAAAGGCCACATATACCTCATACAAACGAGGCCCACAAAGTTTAATTTCTCGGACAAGATGAATTATCAAATGAGGCATGATGTCAAAGAACGATGGTGGGAAGTACATTTCAAATCGACACATCGTCTCTATTACATCGACTTGCAACTTATCTAGAGTATTAGGATCAATCACCTTACTAGATATAGTTACGAAGAAGAAACACAACTTTGTAATCGTGTATCTCACTTGGGAAGGCAAAATTCCTCGTATTGCAACGGGTAATAAATGCTTTGCATCAAGATATGACAATCATGAGATTTCAAACCAACGAGTTTCAAGTCCTTCGGTGAGACAAGGTTTCGAAAATTTGACGAGTATCCGGCGGGGACCTTTAACCTATGCGAGAGACTCACAAAAACTCGTTTTCTCCTTCTTAGACAAAGTGTAGCAAGTCGGTGGCGGATAATAGCGTTGTCCCCGCTCTCGAGGTGCTAGTTACGGTCTTCCCATTTCGGCCATGTCTTTCCGAGGCTTTAACTCCATCCTTTGTCTTCCAGGGCATATTCAACAATGTTCCGACAATGGCATCACAAACATTTTTCTCAATGTGCATTAGATCAAGACAATGTCGACTTCTAAGAATTTCCAATATGGGAGGTCCCGAACTTAGATCTTTTCTTATATAAGTTCTTTGAGACACTTTTGAAGGGCTTGCCAAACACTCTTGTTTCAATATCTTTTACCCGATTAGAAACCCGATTACCACGCAAGGGTACGGGGGCTTCTCTCATCTCCACTTTTCCGTTGAACAACTTTTTCTTCTTACGAAATGGATGATCTAAAGGAAGCCATGTACGATAATGGAGGTACACATTCTTCCCGTAATGATGTAACCGCTCATCAATCATATACTCATCACGAAATAGGGCATGCCTTTGCTCCTTTAACCGTATACCCAGGACAAATTCCCGTAAGCCGGAAAATCATTAATCGTGCAAAATATCATGGCACGTAATGTGAAGTTAGTTTTCGTATACGCATCGAACATCGAAACACCTTCATCCCACAACAATTTCAGATCTTGAAGGAGTGGGTCAAGATACACATCTATGTCGTTTCCGGGTTGCTTAGGACCCGAAATAAGAAGCAATAGCGAGAATAAATTTACGCTTCATACATAACCGGGGGCGGATTATAAATGGTCGGTAGAGCCCAGGCCAAGTGCTATGTTGGGTACCTAGTGTGCCAAAAGGGTTCATCCCATCTGTACAAAGTCCAAGCCTAAGATTTCGAGGTTCTTTACCAAAACATGGGAACTTTCGGTCGAAATTTCTCCATTGCGGAGAATCGGCCGGATGTCTAAGCATCCCATCTTTCTTCCTCTTGTCCGCATGCCACCTTAATAATTTAGCATTATTTTCATCCGAAAATAAACGCCTAAATCTCGGAATGATTGGAAGATACCAAAGAACCTTCACAGGAGTTTCTTTCTTTCTCACTCCCTCATCATCCTCTTTTATCTTGTACCGAGACTCTCCACACCTTGGACACTCACCCAAATCCTTGTACTCATTTCGATACGACACACAATCATTTGGACATGCATGTATCTTCTCATACTCCATACCTAATGGACACAACAATTTCTTTGCCTCATAGGTAGTGTTGGGAATTTCATTCACTTCAGGTAGCAATTCTTGTAAAAAACTGAACAACTCACTTAGACTTTTATCTGTCCAACTATACTTCGATTTCATATTGAACAATGTGAGGATGCCGAAAGTTTGCTTGAAATTCTTACACCAGGATACATAGGTTTGTCCTTTGCACTTAAAATACTATCATACATATGGGGACGATCGGTTCCTTCATCCTCCAAATTGTGCAACATCTCATCTACCCTATCATTCTCATCAACTACCCTATCATTCTCATTATCATTATCTCCTTTTTTCGATATCAACCTCAGCCTCGGCCCCAACCTCGGCCTCGGCCTCGGCCTCGACATCGATGTGATCGACATGCAAATCATCACACAAGCTAGTGGAGCTCATACACGGATCATAAAACTCTCCATGCCATGTCCACCTCGTATAGTTGCTCTTAAACCCACGCCGAATCAAATGATCCTTAATTTGATCCACATCACGATACCCCCTAGAGTTATTGCAATCACAACAAGGACCCGAAGACTAAATTTGACCCATTCCGCAATTGATGTTCTAACGCAACTACGATAAATTCATCGACCCCTTGTAGAAATGTCGCCGAAATCCGATTACCATACATCCAGTTTCGATCCATATTTATACACTATATAGACACCAAACAAGAACACAATCGATCACATCATTCAAAGTGTCTCATCAAATGCGAGTCATGAACATTTGGGTCCTTATCACTCCAACCTAACCCATCCTTGAGTTTCTCATCTCACTAGTGAATGAACATTTGGTTTTCAATTCTAAGAAAAATCCGGCGAACTTCCCTACGAGTTCTCCAAGTACACGATGAAGATAGTAGGTAAACTATCAACATATGTACCCGAGAGAACACTTAGGGAAATGAGCTAGATCTTTCTTAGAATCGAAAACCAAACATTCATTCACATCCTAAGTGAGATAAGAAACCCAAAGACGATCCCCAAACCGGGGACTATTCAAGACTTACTCCTAATGAGTAAGCCTCGAACGGGTATCTAGGTCAATGATGCACACATTGCAATTAAACAGCAAAAACCAATCCATTCCTTAGGTTTCCCTCCCCACCGCATTAAGGTATGTCCATATAAGTTTGGTCATAATTCAACATATGCTTTCCCAATCACATAACCAAACAATTCACATATACTTTCCCAATCACATAATTCAACATTATAGGGACAAATAAAACAAATAAACATAAAGCAAAAGCTATAATATATATACCTCTGCTCTCAAGGAGCAGCGAAGACAAGCACAACGAGGTGAGCTTGGAGCACCAGTCGACAAGTAAAAGATGGGATATGGCAACTGCATTAGAGCATTAACCAATCCACAAATTAAATACTGATTAAGTCATAACTCATAAACATCAACTATCTAATATTAAGACATTAACAAATTAGAAATTAAGAAACAACATTAAGATTAAAGTAGAATTATTAAGAGTATTTTAGAGCACTACAAACTATATAAATTCATGAGCACTACAAACTACAAACATCCTAAATATAATCTTAAAATCTTAAACTACAAACTACAAATTAAACTACAAACATCCTAAATTAAATCTTAAAATTCAATCTTAAACTACGAACTACAATCACTCTACTAATACAATGACAAACTCCTTGATTAAAATCTAGCAAAAATAAGGAAATTTTTTTTAAAAAAAAAAGACAGAAATTGGTAAAAAAAATAAAGACAGAAAATTGAAAAATCAAACATACATTGCCGGAGACGGGAGACGCCCGGCGGCGGCGCGACGGCAAGCGAAGCGGGGGCGCGGCGCGGCGCGGCAGCGGCGGCGACGGCGGGGGAGCGCGGCGACGACGTTCGGCGGCGGAGAAAGAGGCGTGCAGAGAGAGAGAGAGAGTGAGTGAGTGAGATAAAGAGGAATGCAAGAGAGAGAGAGTGAGTGAGAGAAAGAGGCGTCCGTCGCCAAGGGGAGATGCCGGAGCGGCGGCGGCGCGACGTGAGTGTGTGAATTCGACGGCACGACGGCAAGAGGAGTGCAAGAGAGAGAGAGAAGAGTGAGTGAGTGTTTGTGAATTTGGCCCAACTGATGGGCGGGATACGAAAAATATTAATAAGACTCATCTGCGTCGGATGGGCCTATGGTCCGACGCGAGATGACTCATAGCATGATAATTGGGCGGCTCTGGGCAAGCAAATAGGGCAAGCAAATAGGCAAATGTTTGGGCGCATGAGAGTCATCTGCGTCGGATGGGGCTATGGTCCGACGCAGATGACTACTATTAACTTTGGCTGGCCTGGGCAAGCAGGGTTATCTGCGTCGGATGGTAAGGTGGTCCGACGCAGATGACATGCATGCAATTTTATAAAATATAATGTACGGCATTTGCGTCATAGGGAATTCTGGTCCGACGCACATAGGGGCCCTTGTTGCGTCGTTTGCGGGTGTACGTGCGACGCAAAACATGTTTATATAATTTTGATAAGCTATGTGCGTCGGAGTTTACGCGGGATCCGACGCACATGATCCTTTTTGCGTCGGTTGCTCTCTCGTGCGACGCAAATAATCGAGCGTAAATCGTGATTTACGTAGTAGTGTTGGTAAGACAGATTCCTACTGCTCCAGCTCCTCACCCTAGCAGTCATCTTCTCAACAAGAAGATTACATTCCTTGGCATCCATTCTCTTGTAGCTTATGGGAACCCCCAAATATCTGAAGGGCAGAGAGCCATGCTTGAAGCCTGAAAGAATTCTTTGCACTTCATCTCTAGACATACCAGTTGTATACATCTCTGACTTGTTTTCATTGACCTCCAGCCCAGAAGCCTCTGTGAAATGTTTGAAACCCTAAAGAAGGAGATAAACAGACCTGAAATCACCTTTGCTGCATAGGATAATATCATCAACAAAGCAAAGGTGATTCAGTTTGACATCTGTACATCTGGGATGAAATTTAAACATCTCATTTTCACCTACTAATTTCAAGGTTCTAGACATGTAATCCATACATATTACAAAGAGCAAGGGTGTCATTGGGTCACCCTGCCTGAGACCTTTTTTACCAGCAAATTAGCCACAACACTTCCCATTAATCACCAGAGTAAAGTGAGGGGATTTGACACATTCCATGATGAGATGAATGAACTTATCAGGGAATTTCAAAGCCCCTAGCATCTCTTGTATAAAACACCAATCCACTGAGTCATAAGCCTTTTTTATATCCATTTTGATGATGCATCCTGGACTAGTTGATTTCCCTGTCAAAACTAACCATGTCTTGACAAATCAGCACATTATGAGCAATGAATTTTCCTTTAATGAATGCCCCTTGATTTTCTGCAATAATATCAGGAAGGATCATTCTCATTCTTGCACACATAACCTTTGTTATACACTTATAGATCACGTTGCAACATCCAATGGGCCTAAATTCAGTGACATTCCCAGGGCATTTCACCTTGGGAATTAAGGTTATCAAGGTATTATTGACCTCCTTGAGCAGCTTACCAGAGTTAAAGAAAACCTGTATAGCATGAATTATCTCACTTCCAACTATAGGCCACACCTCTCTGAAGAAGTGGGTTCCCAAAGCCATCAGGGCTTGGTGATTTATCACCAGGAATAGAAAATAATGCACTCTGAATTTCAGCATCTGTAACTGACCTCATCAGGATAGCTTGGTGTTCTTCTGTGAGCAGCCTCCCTTGAGCAATAATTTCATTACATATTTTCCTTCTACTATCTCTAGTAGTGCCCAGCAGCTTCTTGTAATATGTGATAAAAGCATCTTCCACCATCTCATCCTCTTTCCAAATCCCATTCATATCATGAATACCATATACTGTGTTCTGCATCCTTCTTTGTTTTATAGCCCTATGAAACATAGAACTATTTTCATCACCTTCTGTAAGCCAAGTAAATTTGACTTTCTGTTGAAGGTAAGAGAGGTATTGCTTATGCACTTTCCTATATTCAACAGTAGCCATACTTTCTCTTTCACCTGCCATATCATCATTGTGCTCATGCATCTTCAGCTGGCAGTCAATAAGGTGGGCATAGGCCCTTGCATCAGCCACATGGATGTCCCCAAAACCCTCCTTATTCGCCTTTTTAACTCTTTCTTGACATTTTTTAACTTCTGCACAACCTTGAACATTGCACTTCCCCTAACATTAATGTCCCAAGCTAACTGCACCCTTCTTTGAAAATCTGGAGCAGAGCTCCACATTTTATAATACTTGAAGGGACTGAAACCATTCACAATCATACTATGGACTTTAACTAACATGGGACTATGGTCAAAAATGCCCTTAGGCATAAACCAAGCCTCAGAAGTAGGAAAAATCTCAGTCTATTTGTCATTGCACAGCACTCTATTCAGCTTACTAAACACTCTTGTTACACCATCTTGTTTATTATTCCAAGTATAAAAGTTGCGAGTATATTTGAGGTCATCAATCCCACATCTAGTCACACATTCACTGAAAGGCAGCATTTCACTATCCCTAACTGCAGCTCCAATTCTTTCATCTCTGTTCAGAACACAATTAAAGTCACCCAATAAAATCCATGGTAACTCAATTTTCTCCATGAGACCCCACTAAATCATTCCATAGGACCTCCCTCTGAGCTGCCATATTAAAGGCATACACAAAGGTGCATATAAACTCTTGATTGCTACTCACTGCTTGTACATGGCAATGAATACACTGATCAGACATAGCAAGGATGTTGACATGAAAAGACAAGGCGTTCCATGCCACCACAATTCTACCATTAGGATGAAACGATGAATTTGAGCAAAAACACCACCCACTGAAAAGATTCTGGTACATTATTCCCATATTATTTGCCTTAACCTTAGTCTCAATGAGACTAATTAGTCCCAGGGCTCTAGTGTTAATAATCTTCTAAACATCTTTCTACTTGTGAACACTAGAGATACCCCGGACATTCCAGCACATTATGCTATCCATGATTAGTGGAGGAGTCCCCTCCCCCATCAGCACCACCATTTGTGTCACAAACAACATCACCCACCATCATCTCCTCATTCTGAATATTACTAAGTACATCAAATGCATTAGCAGTTGTAGTTATTGCAGTAGGAGACCTGACTCTAGTGCAAGTCTGCTTAGCCATACAAAATTCATAAGTATTATTGACATCACCAGTTTCCTTTTATACCCCAAGCTCTGGAGCTGGAGCCTGAATAGGTTGAGCCTGCTTAGGTCTCCAGATTTGTCTCCCAGTTTCTTGTTCAACAGTCTTCCTGCACTCTTCACTTACATGTCCAAGAGCCTTGCACTTCTTGCACACAGTGGGTTTCCATTCATACTCTATATCAAACACCACCTCCAAGCTCTTCTCATTGATAAATGATAATTGATCTGGGAAATCCTTATCAATTTTAACCTCCACAAGTACCCTAGCAAACTGCAACTTCTCCCTCTTAGCAGTTGCTTGATCAACCTTCAAAAACTTCCCATTAGGTTCCACAAGTTTCATCAAACATCTTTCATTCCAATATTTAAAGTCTATCATCAAATGTATCCAGGTAGGCAACACATCAAACTCCTCTTTTATTATGTCCATATCTGGAGTCCATGCTTTAACAATAAGAGGCTTATTATCAAAGAAATTCGAATTCCCGCCCAAAATTTGATCCCTACGCTCCATGGATTGAAATCGAACAATGAATACTCCCTTCTTTATCATTGCCACTTTATCTACTCCCTTATTCCTCCAAATTCTTCTTATATAACCTTCCCTTACAATCGGTGGAGGATTTGCTCCAACCACATAACAAATTATTGACGAATTCCAGAAATTAACCTCCGGTTGAACATCCTCAATGTCAATTTTCACCAAATTTCTAGCATTATTCATCAATCTATTCTCATTCACTAGATTTTCATCAATTGCAACAGAATCATAATGAACTGAACTCACCTCGTTCTCAGAGAATTGCAGGATTGGAATCGGATCCACCACCCGAACACTCCGTCGGCCCGGCTAGTCTTGATGCCTCTACGATTATTCACCTTCTCTTTGTGGTATGAATTGAAGAGAGCCACTCCGAGAATAATCTATGAGTTTGTTGGCTCTGATGGATATCTCTCAAGTCTTCTTCCTCAGTTCGAACTACTGGTTCAATTTCCATTGCCGTAACGCCTAACAATTCCTCCATCGACTTCGTCTTTTTAGCATTTGAATCTGAACATGGACCTTTTGGTTTACTAATTGATTTCTGGCTTTTTGAGGTTCTCGCCATGGCTAAAGAAAGCTCAAAATGAAGAAACCAGTTACATTTCCATTGAAAACGCTAGAGAGAGGAGAGACTTTCTCTCTCTAACTTTAACTTATCTCAAGATATTTTTATTTGGGAGTTAAATAGGTAGGAAAGATACCAAATATAAAGGGGAATATTGATTCTTTTTGGTTAGTCATGGTTACCAAATAAAGAAATGTAGCAAGTAAAAATAAACATGTACTCATGGAAAATGTAGTAAATAAATATTGAAGGAGGGTGTAATTGGTGTCAGATGGGATATATATGTGTGTAACGGGTTGTATTTATAGAATATTGTCGATAGACACGTACTATGTGGAGAACGATTTGCGAAAGGTTTAGAGATAAATAATGGAGCCCAAGGGTTGCAAAGATCTATATATCAGTGTAACTCGCTATATAATTCAATTTTTCATTTCGCGGTTCACCCAAAATGTGCCAAAAATAGGCCAAAACCGACCATAATTCTTTTTTTCTTATCGTCATTCGCGGTGAGATTAGGGAATTATGTTACACTGCTTTATATGCGTCCATGGACGTTGGCAAGAAAGCTTCACATTCGACATTGAACTCTGGAGGAGGAATCAGACTTGCATGGGCTTCCCCAAGGGAGAGGGAGAGGGGAAGGGGAGACACTTTTCCTTCTGTGAATCAATATACACCATAAATTCTTGAAGGAGATTCATTATCTCTAATAGATTACTTAACTTTTTGTTCTTTTAGTAGATTCTTTCTGTATACTAATTACAACTTAGTTTCTTTTGGTTATGATACGGAGCATTAACGAAGATTATGTGAGAGCTTGCTAAGGATGTTTTCCTAGACGTACCCGTGTTTTCAGCTCCGAAGCGCCAGGGGAGGTGTTTTGTTAGAGAGGTAGAAAAGATTAAGAGAGAGAAGGAGATGGAGCAGATTGCAGGTTTGTTGTTATTGGAGGACTCAGATAATGATTCTAATTTCTAGTCTAGTGTCGGTGGTTCCCATAATTGGAATGGTGATGCTTGGTAAAACTTCTCTTGCACGTCTTCTCTACTACGACCAAAGAGTAGAGAAGCATTTTAGTACTATACATTGGTGGAGATATCTCGGAGTTAGTGTGACATACGGATATTAAGGGATATTGTTCGTGAATATCCCGAACTTTTAGGCTCTTCAATTGATGATCATGTAGGCAAGTATAGCATGAAGGAGCTTGTTTCGATATTGCAAATATTATTGAACCACGAAAAATACTTGCTTATACTAGATGACTTGTCAAATGACATTAGCTGTAAATGGGTTAGTTTGTTAAAGCCTTTGTTGTGCGCTTGTGCTAATTGTAAACACAGAGCGAATCTTAGTCACCTCTAGGTCCACATCTTTAGACCCTCATGTCCTTCTCCGACTGCCAATGGCTAAAAATGCGCCCTATCTATTGGAACCACTTCAGCGAGATGAGTCATTAGTTTATTTTCAGAGCATAACATTCAGGGGAATAGCAGAAGAGGACAAAAATCCCCATCTGATAGACATTGGTCTTGATGTTTTTAACAAGTGCGCCAATAATCTACATGACATTAAAATTATAGCTTCTATTCTATCTTCTCAATCTTCTACCTATCTGAGATGCTTCTAAAACATCTCACGATGACCCAGGAATCCTCACCATCATTAGCTTCAACAGCGAAGCCTGCATTGAAGGAGCTGCACATCAACTCAGTTCATAACCTAGAGTCTCTTGCAATCACTATATCTTCTTTACAGGTGTTAACTGTCAGAGAATGCAAAGAATTGACCAGTGTGCTTGTGGAATCTTCCAACTCTCTCAAACAACTGAAAATTCAAGCATGTGGTAGATTGCAAGATATTTCGCGTGCATTGCACAACCTTTCTGTCTTGGAGGAACTGCATATCGAGAGTTGTGAAGAATTGGATTGGGCGGATACACTGAATGATATTGAGAAGATTGGTGATGATAGTGTATGATTGGCTTCACAAGGCCTCCACAATCCGCGCTCTTTGACAGTGACAAACATTTGGAAGCCTGAACCCCTGTCAAGGGGCCTTGGTTGCCTCAGAACATTGAAGAAACTCTCTCTCTCTGTTGGCTTTATCACATAAGTGTCCTCCCATAATCAATTGGGCACCTCACCCAGCTTAGTCGACTTGTGATTCGATATTGTCCCAAACTGAAAAAACTTCCGGAATCTTTCCCTAACCTCAAGTCTTTAATTCAACTTGACATTAAGGAATGCCCGAAGCTAGAGAGAAGATGTAAGCAGCCCTTTGGTGAAGATTGCAATCTTATTGACCACATCCCCAATGTTCATCTTGGATGATTGGGATATACTGGTAAAACTTCTATCATTTTCTCTTCGCCTTGTAGTTTTATTTATTATGCTTATATAACAATGCAGTTTAGTAATTGCTACTGTAAGCTTCAACATCCTATATGTCTAATTGTTATTTTTCCCCCTTGATTTTGACAGGAAGTTCCTCAATTTTCTTTGAGGTCTAACACTCGTCGATCCTGGTAGACTGGTAGTTGATCCTTTGGGTCTCTAAGCCGTGCTCAGATTATGATCCTGTATTTTAAAGGTATCGTATCCTAATTCTAGCATCTCAAATTTAGATCTTATGTAATCAAGTAATCATCAATCAAGCTTAACTAAATGCCTGGACAACTGTTACCCTTTTTTAATATCTTCATGTTTTAGTGATTAGGTAAATGCCTTTTAAATAGTTATTAGGTAGATTGAAGGCAATTTCACTGTTGAATCTCATGAATAATTGTTAAATTCTGATCTCTTTTCCATTTTTATCTCTATAGTTCTCAATTTTGTGTGGAAAACGACGTAGGCTATAGTTAGAGTTACATTATTTGGTACCTAAACTTACTCTGCTAGCAAAACTTTATCTTCTAATTGTAAAGGATGTCGACATATCCTAATAAACCTTGGACTGTTAGTGTGGCCTTTTGATCGAACATCTATTCATATTGAAGTTTTTGTTGTTCTTCTACTTGGATACTTAAGGAAGCTCATAGAGCAAGAGAAAATCATAATCTCAACTCTTTGAAATGGCAAACATCTTCATGTTAGACACTAACTGGTATAGCTTATCTTTTCTTATTTATTTGTCAAAGTTGTGTTTTCAAATTACAGTTGGTTGTTTTTCTAAGTTCATAAACGTTATTTTTGAATTCCCCTTTTTCTTAAGCATTGTAGAAAGTTTCTGATGCTCTCCCAGTCCCTGCAAAAATCTCACTAAAATTAAGCACCAGTTGCTGTAGAAGGCACTTTGGGAGCGATTATTCGAGGTGGTCATAAGAACAAGACTGTTAAAGATTGATGTTCTACTTGGAGACAAAGGCAGATTAGCTAGACAAGGAGGCTCCCCTTGATACCGTTTGCTCTTTCTCGTTTTTTGGGAGCTTTTCTAATTATATCCTGTGTAATTGTGAAATGATCAAGGTTGGGATTAATCTTTGGTGTTTTTGGTGTTGTAATTGTAAGAATTATAATGGTACTCAGAATTTAGGACAAGTTTTGATGAACTTCATTCGTGCGTGCCATTTTCTTTGGTGTTTATATCAGTGTTTAGCAACTGTGGTTGCCCATTTAAAAATCATAAGCAATGTACTTACTATAATCATTCTGAAAATCTGATGCTCTAAAAGTCACCAACCAAATTGCACGTGATGCTCCAGTATAAGATGAACCTTATACATATTTAAGTGTTCAACTCTCACTAGAGGAAAAAAGCCCAAGGGCTGCGGTCAAAAGGGGCCCAAGGGTTGCGTTTTTTTACCGCAGCCCGTGGACTAGCAGCCCTTGGCATTTAGGAAGGGTTGCGGTTAAAAACCGCATCCCTTAGTTGATAAAGGACTGCGATTAATGACAAAACCGCAGCCCTTTATCAATTAAGGGTTGCGGTTATTGCTAAAAACCGCAGCCCTTGTGACCCCAAAAAAATAATTTTTTTTTTTGCATTTTTATGCCAAATTGACACACAAACAACTATATATAGATAGAAGTTAAAGTTTTTATACAAATTATGCTCATAATACAAAGTAAACAAAGATACAAAATTATAAACAAAAAGCTATTCTGCTGACTGCTGCATTAGCAATAAGAAATTTGTCCAAGAATGAAGTCGCTGAAACTGCATAATCTTGCTCCTGGGCATGTAACTGTGTCCATCAGTAGCAGCCAAGTCTGAGTGAAATAGATCTCCTTCAAGAGCAGTTCAAAATTCAAAGGAGACCAAGCCTTCACTTTTACATATTCACTAGATATATAGGCCATTGAAACTTATTGATCTGTAATAATCTTTGCCCAAATTCCTCCATTGCCTTAACTCAGATCCTTTGATGTGGATCAACCTGAGCAGGAATGATCGAATTTATATGTAACTGCAACCTACTCTAAAGTCTCAAATAATTGAACAAATAAATGTGTCTAGATTAATGATTGACTTATAAACTATCACATACCTATAGAATACATATGTATCATGGGTAGTATAAGGGTTCTCTAGGCACATGTTAAGCAGCAGCGCGTAAACCTGCCGTGATGCCATTGAAATGCCATAAAGAGAGAACTTACCAAACTTAATAACACCGTAATACCAGGGCAAAAAAATTCCCCATACCAGAAATGCCTAGACCTTTGCTAGTAAGCCTTGTACATTGATTGCAAGAGCTTATCAAGTTATACTCTTCATTGTCCCATTCAAAAGGACAGATAAAAAATAACACCAAATGGAGGAACTAATGTATGTACAGTGAAACACAGTTGATTTTAATGAATTAGAACCTTAAAATTGAAAATACTTTCTGCTTTATGCATGCAAATACAGTATTGTATATTGCATTATAGCAAGGGACGCAAAGATTCTAGATAGCTAATAACCAACACGAGAGGATGGAGAACAAGAACATTGAAATTCCTAGATAGCTAGATATAAGACAATGAACTTGAATGAACATAAAACATAATTTCTTCGCATTAACCTGATCATCATCTTATAACGGCTTATATATTCTTCACCATAGCCCCTACGTTCCATGAGCTACAAATAGAGTCCTATAAGAAGGTTTAATAGAATCACATTTTAATTAGAGTCAATCTGAGTGTATCCAGAAGCATTTGATGGCATATATTTTCTTATAATGGTCATGAAGACAGCAGATAAGAAAATAACTCATATATGCTTGGAAGAGAGAGAGATCAGCCCTTCATACCAATCAATCACTTCCTCCACCTTTTTCAAACCGGAAAATGCTTACTCCCCCACCCAAATCATTTTCTTTAAACTACAAGAATTCATGTCTAAATCCCTCGACCATGATACTTATTTAACAGCATCATAAAAAGTTAGCCTACAAACGAAAAATGAACAGCTAAGAGCCACATTATTTCAGTTGCTAATAAGACAAGTGAGTAAAACTCAAGTTACAATTCAATCTCATCAGCACTCATATTTCTTGAATGAT
Source organism: Beta corolliflora (assembly GCA_947648045.1). NCBI lineage: Eukaryota > Viridiplantae > Streptophyta > Magnoliopsida > Caryophyllales > Amaranthaceae > Beta > Beta corolliflora. The sequence goes on along the minus strand of CANSZD010003028.1, from coordinate 149,925 downwards.
ATTTAGTCCATCAGCCACTACAACATCCTTCCAATTCCTATTCATATAAGAAGTGACTATGACTAAATGGAAACAGACCGCGTGCATAAAAACTTAACAAAATCAACATTAGAGTTGTTTGAGAATTTTTGACTTATGATGCATACCTTGAATAGATTAGCCTCCAGGTATTTTGAGAGCTGCATCACGATCATAAGTATCACTTAGCAGTTCCATACAAAAAGCAACCACAAAGTATAGAAGTAAAAATCAGTTGATGACATACACATCAAGCAGACTGTTGTCTATAAGCATTTTTTTCAGTTCCAGATCAATCTTGATAGCAACATGATTAGGAATCTGAGATAGTGATAAAAATGCGAACACAATGTTAGTCACCATCAGGCGCTCAAATAGAATTCACTAAACAATAATGCAATCATCATGAAGCAAATTAACTGAGTTAACATAACTATGTTGAAACACGTCATAACTATCTAATTTATGCATTCCCTTTTCATTAAAAAAAAGATATTAACTAGAAACAAAAACAGTTCATGTAGGGCAGTTTGTTAAATAAGCATACCATTCGTTCTGCAGCTCCTATTGCACCCCACACCCCGAACCCTTCAGTGCGGGTTCGATAAAAACGAGATAAAGGTGAGCTACGGGTCTATTATCGGCCTTTGTGAGGGCGTGACGATATCGCTAAAGCATGATTGGATGCCAAAACCCCTGAGGCTGATGACGGCCTTGAATTCAAACCCCATACATTGACATCAGAATCATGAGCTCTGTCACTCCCAGCAGTTAAGGTCGAGTGCCACCGCCTCAAGAAGGACGACCTAGCAAGTGACTGGGTGAGGAGCTACTACCACCGGTAGTTGGTGACAATGTTGAGGTACCCCATGCATTTGATCCAGCTGATGATGGCCGGCTCCCCCAACTGAGAGTACCCCTGTATTTTTGTAGTAGATAAAGCTTCGTCAGACTTGTTGCTTAAACTTGAAATTAAAGCATAAGAGCAGAGAAATGATAAATCAGAAAATATGAGTAAATACAGCTAAAACTACTTACTTGGGAACAACTTCAACAATGGGGTCCAAACCATGATTTTCCAACCCTGGCCATTCAAATATAAACATAAGAAAACTAGAGAAGATCAAGTAACCAAGTATACACTCTAAAGACAAGATCAGGAGACAAGAACCTTTGACTAGGTAAATTTATAGGCTTCGGGACAGCAACCTTGCCCAAGACAGTCATGCCCCCTCTTCTTGTAGAAGCCAATATGTGTAGCATGTCATAGTAATAAGCAGTTTTATTAGGTATATGTATTACTTCACATTCTGCAAGGCAAGACAATGATGCATCATGCAAGAGAAACCATGTTGAAATAGCCTTAATCGTAACCTTACAGCCTCTGAACCACTTCCCGGACTACGATAAACGACATTGTGTAGACAGATTTCGCCACAAACTAACAGAGCATAGCCAATTCCTCACTTATTGGTATAAACCATTCTCAAAACACCTAATTTATTAATCAAACTTGCCTTGTAAGAATCACACTTATTTGGGCTTCCTATTTAAGTCAAATTAAGTTCTTGCAAAAAAAGTCCCAATATCACTAAGAATTATAATTACATCCAATCACAATACAATACGATACAATAACTAAAAGATCCTCGTTTATTCATTTTTATAACAGCAACAAAATATTCAACCAATATTCAACATAATCTTAAACTCTCAAAATATCATCAACACAATCATTCTACTCACATTTGAGATGTGCAATTCATCAATAAATTGAGATTTACAAATTCTTCCATTATTTCCCATGAAAAAACGCACAAACAAGATCAACAAGAACAAAAAATTCCCCATTCTTACCTCCGTTTCCATGAATTTTCAAACAATCATCAAAATGACACAAAACTTTCGAAAAAGTTCAAAAAAGAAAAATAATTTTACCAGAAGAATCGGTAGCGGAGGATGAAGAAGAAGACGAATAATCATTGTCGAACAGGAGCAGAATATGAGTGGAACATAACAGGACAAAGTGATGATTATCGCACGCAAGGAATGAGATGCGAAGAGAGAGGGGGGGATGCGGGTTTTTGTTTAGGTTTATTAGGTATTCACTAAGGTTAAATTACCCAAATTTCAGTCAGAAACCCTAATTCAATCTTCCATTGAAAATCAAACAAAAACCCTAGTATAGAATCAGATTAAATTGACTAAAATTAAAACTCAAGATACAATACAGCCATACAATCTCCTTTGAATAACCTTCAATTTCCAAAAAAAATCAGCCACAATCAAGAAGCAGAAATTCAAAATTAAAGAGAAAAACACAAATTGAGAGGAGAGAGGAAAGAAATGTACAGATCGAAGACGCTGCTCAAGCTGCAACCTATAAGATCAAATGCGACGTTCTTCATAACCAGAAAGAACTCTTACATAAAACATAGCTTTCCTCCCGAACCCCAATATCCTCTTCATAACCAGCAATTTACAAAATTATGTTTCTTCTTTCTAATTTGATAACCTTGTTTCAATCTCTTCTCTTTCTCCTTCTTCCTTTTATTTTTCTTCGGTAATGGTGAAAATGGCGGAATGTCGCAGAACAAAAGGAGTGACGGAAGCGTGCAACGGCACGTGAGAGAAACTCCGGCGAGAGAATGGCGGCGGAGGGTGAGCAGAGATGCGAAGAGAGAGAGGGAGATGCGGGTTTGATGAGGTGAGAGAGGGAAAATCGGGGACTGGGGAGAGAGAGGGGGAAAAGTTAGGGTTTTGGTGTGTATAATAGTATTTGCGGGAAATTTTCGTGTGTAAGTGAAGGAGAACTAAGGCCTGCGGTTTTAATATGGACCTGACCCTTTAGAACCGCGAGCCCTTCATTACTAAAGGGGTGCGGTTTTTGAGCTAACCGCACCCTTCACTATTAAGGGTGCGTTTTGCAATAAACCCACGACCCTTGTGTTTTTTTCCACTAGTGTTTTTACCAAATTTTATGACGTCAAATTCAGGTTGGAAATAAATTTATTGTTGTAGCATCTTCAACTAACATTGAACTAATAGCGATTCTCCCAATTTGAAAACACGGGGGAGATATATTACTAGTTTCTGATCACATCTTAACATCCTATCAATTAGTCCAAAAAGTTGGAAGTTACGTTAAAAAGAAAATGGGTAAAATAGAACTGTTAATGTTAGGGTATATAGCGTAGCGGAAATATAGATAGGTCGAGAAATTTGCAAGAAAAGTAATAAGGGACACAGAATATATAACGTGGGAAAAGCCCTTGTTAGGAAACCCACGGAGATGAGCAATCAAAATTCACTACATGAAAAATTATGAGAGTGCAACTATCCAAATCAATAAGTCAATGATAAAATTACCACTCACAATATTTTTATTATTAACTCACAAGGGAGAAAATTAGAGAGAATAGTGGAGTAGAAGATTGTGTGTATATTAAAAGTGTAGAAGACTTCTTTTGTGGATGCCTTAAACGAATGCCTAACTTAATATCTATAGGAGATCAACGTCAGTTACTCAAGTTGGCAAAGTGCATGACGAACAATTTCTAGAATTGATGAGGTTGTTCCATAATGCCGACATATGAACAATCTTAGAGCACGTTTGGTTCATGATTTTTGGGTTCCTAGAAACAAAATCAATTACCTATTCTCTTTCTTTTTGTTTGGTTCAACCCATCATCAATCCATTACCATTACTTGGTGGTAATGGACTCCCCCCAATTTGTTACCTTTCCCTCCCCCTCAAGTAACAAAATACATAATTTGATGGTAATGGTTACCATTCCATGACTTGAACCAAACACCTAATAAAGGTAACTATTTTTGTTACCATTTCTCTCCTCTATTTGTTTCCATTCCATTTCCATTCAATACTTTGAACCAACGCGACCCCTTAAAAGACAACACTTTCTGCCATGACTAATGAGTATAAGAGTTCTCTAGAACTTTGTAGGTAGTAGGCAGCAATTATGAAAAAAGCACGAATATAGAAAGAATATCTTTTGGAAATGATTAAATTGGGGTAAGTGTCATTTGGGCCACAAACCCAACAATCTCCACCTTGGAACAAATTTCATAGGCCACTCGACGTTGAGCCCTAGAGGTCTTAGCAAAAATGAATACCCACTAAGTCCAAACAATGATCGAACTTAGTGGTAGGAAGTGGCTTCGTGAGCATATCTGCGGGATCATCTAAAGGATAACGTTTTTGTTGAGCCACTATGGGTTTTCATGATGACAAACTAAAGTAATAACTAACAAGGTTTATAAGTTTTATGTGTGCAAGGTTCATGAATTAATAATGGTGCTTTATAAAGAAAATAAGTGAAGTTCCTGAGTTGGAACTCCAAAAGAAGAACGAAGTTCTTGAATTGGAACTATGGAATTGTTCCTTTGAATAATGGAACTGTTCCTTTGAATAATGGAACTGTTCCTTTGAATAAAGGAACTGTTCCTATGGAACTATGTTAGTGGAACTGGTATAGGACACAAGTTGTCTAAACGAGTTCCAGAGGTGGAGTAATAGATAGCATGGAGCAAATGTTCAAGGCAAATTAATACACCCTCAACAGCAGTTCCTAAGCGATGATTCATGATTACATTTCTTGTTCAACGGTTCCTCAAGGAACGTGCATTTGTTCCTGAGTTGGGACGCATGAATCTTCAGAGTCGAAGATTTCACAAGAGAAGACATGAAGACTAAGTTCAAGAGTCTGTACTTAAGATTTATGTAAGTATTTTATATTGCTTAGTTTTAGGGAACTAGAACGAACTTATAAATGCAACAAGTGGTTTTGAAAATATTTAACTGAGAGTTTTTAGGAAATATTGTAAATAAATAAAACAGTTTTTATTTTCCAATTAAAAATGTTTTTTATTACTGAACAAGTAAAAATGAATTTCCTAAAGTCTTTCCTTATATTTCTCAACCACTAAACCACATACTGTTAGTGTGTTTGAAAAAGTCCTTGCTTGTTCGTCAAGTAGTGTGAACGTGGGAAAAATAATCCAACGTGGGTTACTGTTTCACACTTAGTTGAGGAATAAGTGGAACCAACCTAGGAAGACTTCACTATAAAAGGAGAAGTCTTTCTCATTACAAACTACCAACTAAAAACATATTTTCTATTGCTAAATCTTAAGTGTTTTCTAAAAGGTCAGTTGCATTATTAAGTGAGTTCCTAAGTTCCTTAATATCTAAGTTCAATATATATACTAGTGTGTTTCACAAATTGAGTTGTAATTTGGGGTTCAAGGGCTGAGTGACTCTTGTAAGACTTAGAGCTAAGTTAGTGAGTGTAGGCTTTGGAGTAGAAGCAAGAGAGAGAAGAGTTCCAGTAATCAAAGGGGATTACTGTGAGGAACTTGAGTTCGAGAGGAACTCAAGTTAGAGAGAGTAGAGTCGTTACAGTAATCGAAGGGGACTACTGTGAGTAACTTGAGCACTAGTAGAAAAACGACGATTTGCGTCTCACCATCTGCGTCGCACAACAGGACAAACGTCGCAGAAGACTCATTTACGTCGCATGCAACAGGGAATCGACGCAAAAGACGAGTCATGTGCGTCGCATGAAGCCCACGTGTGACGCAAATAGTCATCTGCGTCGGATCCCACCTCACGTCCGACGCCGATGATTCTCCTCTCTCTCGCAAATTGAATGGATCCCTTAAGTCATGTGCATCGGATGGCCCATGGCACGCGACGCAGATGAGTCATGTGCGTCGGATGGCCCATACACGCGACGCAGATGGCCCAAGCCTTTTAAACTCCTACGGGCCACGACGCACTCCCCGCATTTTCCCCAAATTAAACCCTAACTCACCTCTTCCAATCGCCGCTTCAGAATTCCCCAAACCCACTCTCACCTACCTTCATCTCTCTCTCACCTACCTTCATCTCTCTCTCACCTACCTTCATCTCTCTTCATCTTTCTCTCTCACCTACCTTCATCTTCTGAATTTCGACGAGTTCTTCTTCAATTCAGACGAGCACGAACACAAAGAGGAGAGAGAAACGAACGACGGGCTCAACTTTGCATTCTCGAATCTCAACAACGAAAGCGTTCATCTTTAATTTCGTGCTCTGAATTCTTGACTTTCCCCGTCTCACTCTCCGACGACTTCCCCGTCTCACTATCAAACTCGAAAATTCGTGGTCATTGTTCGCCCGCTATTGGAAATATGGAATCCTTTGAATTTGCTCCATCTTTCTCATTCTACCTGGTAAGTTCTCAATTTCTATCTCCTCTCAATTCGACATTCAATTTGTTATCCCCTAAATTCGACATTCAACTCTAATACTTTTTCAAAAAAAATTCTTAGGGTTTTGCTGCTTCGTTGAAGGAGTGTTTGAATCGCGTTGCAGTCGCTAAAAGCGGAGGAAGTTCTTGAGGTTGGGGTTGCTGAAATTTCGGCTTAGATTCCATTTTTGTGTTTCTATTTTTCTCTTATTAATTCTGGATTTATTGTACAGATTAATAGAATTTTGTGTTTGTAGGTTTTTAGTGGATTCATTGTAATTTTCTGTAAAATTACCTAATTTTTAATTTGTTAATTTTTAAGTTGTAATTTTCTGTGAAATTGTATTAAGTTGAAATTGATTTGGGCGTTTCCATTTTTCTCACTGATTCATTGTTAATTTGGGGGTTCAGTAGGTTTTCGTGCAAATGTGTTTTTTTTTGTTTTTGGTGAACAAGATTTGGGTCGAATCTACACTATCATCCGACGCAGATGATTGTTATGTGCGTCGCACATTACCATGTGTCCGACGCAGATGACAGTCATTTGCTTGTGCGCCGGCCGGGTGGAGGAGTCATGTGCGTCGCACCCGGCGCACGGTCCGACGCAAATAGCTTAGGATCTGCGTCGTGTCCTAATTCGACGCAGATCATGTCTCTCTCATCTGTGATGAGGTTTGTGCCGTCGGACCCATGTCCGACGCAAATGGGCGCCTCGCATCCGACGCAAATCGTCGATTCTGTACTAGTGGAGTTCGAGAGGAACTCAAGTTATAGAGAGTATTGTAATAGAGTTGTTACAATAATATAAGTTTTTGAGGTTTTCCTTTCTTGATAAGGTTCAAGAATTTTCCTCAATTTTATATTTCTCTGTCTCTCGTATCACTGTTCCTTTATAGCTTTTAAATTCTGTGATAAACTTTGCTAAAAGTTCCATGTACAATTCACCCACCTCTTGTACGTGTTCCATTAAAGTATCAGTTTCTTGACAACAATTTCACCTTCAAGAATTGTATCTTTGACACAGTGATATTAAACCGAATTGTGCTCATTCATGGAGTGATATGCATCATTCTTAGTGAGAAAGATAGCCCTTTGGTTATCGGAGAACACAATGATAACACCTTGTGGAACATCAAGATCCATAACGTACTGAAGACATTAGCTTGCAACCAAGTAGCCTCTTTTATACCTTCTACTGCTGCAACATACTCTGCTTTAGTAGCAGAAAGAGCAACCTTAGATTGCAAATTAAAGAATTTTCCAGTTTATAGCACCAGAACAAAGATTGAAGATATTATTGGAGAGAGGCCTTCGTCGGTCAAGATCATCACCACCGTAGTCAGATTCAACGAACCCAACAACATTAGATGAAGTTGTTAGAGTCCTATCAAACACGACCAACCCCAGATCTACAATACCTTTTCAGGTACGAAATATCCATTTAAGGGCATTCCAATGATTTATTCCGTGTGCATATACCGAGCTCACTATGCTAACAACATATGCAAGATGAGGTATAATGTAGAACATTGCATACATAAGATACTACCAACTGCACTAGCATAAGGAATACTAGATATTTTTTTCTTTTTCTTCCTTTGTTTGTGGACAAGAAGCAGAAGATAGCTTATAAAATTATGAGCAACAAGAGAAGAGTATAGACGGATTTACAGTGGCTTTCGTTGAACCTATCAAGAAATTTTCTTGACATAATTCTTCTGAGATAGATACAATTTCCCGGGTTGTCAATCTCTAATTCCATGTCAAACGTTGCAACAATGCAAGAAGGACCCTGATAGAGGTATGAAGTTAATACCTTTTCTCTCATTGCATCCTTTCACAACAAGGCGTTTATTCCATCTTGCGGCTTTGACACCGAAAATTCCTTTCGTTTGCTTGTAAATCCATCCGGTAAGCGTCCTTTAGGTAGTTATTGGTGATATCCCAACCGAATCGCCTTCTACTACAAGCTAGCTAGCTAACTTCTTTTATTCTGTTATAAAAGGTGCCATGTTGGCAACCTCTTTACTTTTCTGTAATAAGTATGCTACGCTGGCAGTTTGCATACTAGACTATAAATACTGTAATATTTCCTACAGTTAGAATTTAATTCAGTATCTTACCATTTCATAGATATTGTAATAATATGAGTTTTCTCTCTCAATAAAATGATAAACTGAGTTTCATGATTTCTCTACCAAAATGTGTGAATGTTTGAGATATAATCAATTTCATTGATTATAACATGGTATCGAGCTACATTGCTCGATTACGCTTTGAATTCCGCGAAGGTTGAAGTTCTTTCTTCTTTGAGTTTATGTGAGAAATTTCTCCCGAAGTTATGGTAAAATCTTTCCTGAAATCGCACTAGTTTTTGTTCTTTCTAGAGAAAGTTTGATGCGATTGTTGATGCGATTGTTTAATTGTTTGTTTTTCTGGAGATTTATGTGAAATCAATTGGTTGATTGCTTGTTTTTTTCCTGGTGTTTTATGTGAGATTGATTGTATGTGTGCTGGTGTAGTTGTTTCAAGATTTTATGGATTGAATCTTGAAATTTTCTGAGGTTGATTGAGGTATAATTCTTTGAAGTTTTTCTGAGGTTGTTTGAGGAGTAATTCTTTGAGAATTGATTGATTGAGAAGTAATTCTTTGAGGTTTTCTTGAAGTATTTGAAGTTTTTTTTTTTTTGAGGAGTAATCATTGGAAGTTAAAATTGATTTGAGATCAAAAGAATGACTACTAGTAATACTACTGTTGATCCTATCTTTGTGCTAGGAAGTGTGTATTATATACATCCTGGAGACAATAGTAATATTAAGCTTGTTAACGAGTTATTCAATGGCACTGGCTATAATGACTGGAAGAGATCAATTATGTTAGGTCTTTCATCAAGGAACAAACTAGGATTTGTTGATGGAAGTCTAGAATGTCCTGCAGCAACTGATCCAAAACATGCAGCTTGGCACAGATGTAACGACCTTGTGCTTGGATGGCTTCTTTTCTCATTAGAGAAGAATATTGCTAAAAGTGTCTGGTTTTGTAAAACTGCAAAGGAGTTGTGGAAAGACCTAGAAGAAAGGTTTGGTCACACTTCATCTACACAACAATATTCTTTGGAGTAGACTTTATCTGAGCTACACCAGGAGAAATTTGAGCTGTTTCCGAGTTTTTCACCAAAATAAAGGCATTGTTTGGGATGAAATAGATAGTGTTGATCCTCTTCCAGTATGTTCATGTAACAACTGTTCATGTGCATTGACACAAAAGATGTTAAAATCACAACAGAAGAAGAGACTTTTGATGTTTCTAATGAAATTAAATGATGACTTTGCTATGGTAAGGACTAATGTTCTCATGATGGATTCATTACCAAATATAAGCACTGCTTATAGACTTTGCACACAAGAAGAAAGACACAAGGAGGTTAGTAATCTCATTATACAAGAGCAACAACCATTAGCTCTTGCTGCTGATAGAAGAGGTTTTTCAAACAAAGGATACAAAACATCTGGTTATGACAAAGGTGGTAGTTCTGGTTATCCATCATCTTTCAAGGGACAATCTGGGAATAATCAGTCCAAGATGTTATCTGGCAATAAGAGGCAGTCATTTTGGTATTGTGAACATTGTAAAATGCCTGGTCATGGAATTGAAAGATGTTACAAGATTCATGGTTACCCTGCTAGTTGGAATAAAGACAGAAGAAGTGCTAATATGGTTCAAGGTTTTGATGAGAATGATTCACACATTCAGGATACACATGATAATCCTCAGGAAGGTTCTACCACTCTTACTACAAAACAGTATAATCAGATGCTGAGTTTGCTAGGCAAACAATCAGGTCATATGTCTGCTGATCACACAGAACCTAGACAAGCTAATGCCTTCCTGGCAGGTAACATTTGTCTTATGTCTGCTTTTACTACAGAATGGGTCCTTGACAGTGGTGCAACTGACCATATTTGTCAAGATCTCACGATGTTTGTGTCTTATTCACCAAGTTCTGATGCTGCTGCAACCATCACCATTCCAGATGGTAGCAAAATTGCTATTGCTCATATAGGAACTGTTCAATTGACTGATAGCATAATATTGAAAGATGTTCTTCATGTTCCACACTTTCAATTTAATCTCATTTCTATACACAAGCTGTGTGTAGATATGAGTTGTCAAGTGATATTTGATGCTGATTCTTGTATGATTCAGGGGCCACAGTTGACCCGAGTACAAGCTCTTGGTAAGCTCAAACAAGGCTTATATTGTACTGAAGCTACTTCGTCTCACACTGCTGTTTCCAAGCATGCTGCACATGCTACTATATCTTCTTCTTGTAATCAAATAGCCAAAATGTGGCATTTGAGGTTAGGACACTTTCCCATGAAACAACTTTCTCTAATAAAACCTGACATTGATACTAGGAACATCTCAGATTGTATTTGTCAGCTTTGTCCTGTAGCCAAACAAACCAGACTTCCTTTTCCTCACAGCTCCATTAAAACCACTAAGCCATTTCAACTCATCCATGTAGATGTCTGGGGTCCTTACAGTACACATACTCACAATGGTTGTAAATTGTTTCTCACCATTGTAGATGATTTCTCAAGATGTACTTGGATTCATTTCTTGAAATATAAATCTGATGTTGTGGATGTTGTTCAGAATTTTGTACTTTATGCTGCTACTCAATTTGGTGCATCTGTTCTCACTGTGAGGTCAGATAATGCTAAAGAATTGACTGAGGGTGCTATGTTACAATTTTATAATTCCAAAGGAATTGTTTGCTAGAAAAGTTGTGCTGAAACTCCACAACAAAATGGAGTTGTGGAGAGAAAGCACAGACACTTGCTTGAAACAGTAAGGTCTTTGTTCTTTCAATCTAAATTGCCTCCATCTTATTGGGGAGAGTCTATTCTTGCTGCAGCACATATTATTAACAGACTTCCCCTCAAATCCTTGAATTTTTCTTCTCCTTACTTTAAACTTCATGGACATGCTCCTAACATTGATCATCATATAGTGTTTGGATGTCTTTGCTATGTTTCTACTATCAAACAAAACAGATCTAAGTTTGATAGGGCTCAACCCTGTGTTTTTATTGGATATCCACCCAATCAAAAGGCTTATAAAGTTCTTAATCTTCAAACAATGAAAATACAAGTTAGTAGGGATGTGGTTTTCCATGAAAAACACTTTCCTTATCATTGTTCTTCACATTCTTCTCCAATTCCTTTCTTTCTTCCATCTTCTACTTCATTTACACCACTTTCTTATTATGATCTCCCTGACATTTTTCATGATATACCTGATTCACCTACTTCTACTTCCACATCTTTTCCTTTTTCTCCTACACATTCATTTTCTTCTCTCGTTGAAAGCAGATTCTACCGGTTCGCCACTAGCAAAGACTCACATTACTAGTAGTGTTTCTCTTACTACTATTACCAATATCAATAGCTCTTCATCAATTCCTATTAGAAGGTCTACAAGATCTACTAAAGTTCTTGCACACCTTCATGATTTTCAGTTCACTCTTCCCCCTTCTGGAGCTGCTACTATTACACAACATTGGTGTAACCTTCTCCAACTTAGTTCTCCACTGCACAAAGCTTTTCTTTCTTCTATTGAGTCAATACAAGAACCTTCTTCTTATAAAGCTGCTGCTACTGACCCAAATTGGATTCTTGCAATGAATAAAGAAATAAAAGCTCTCAATGATAATCACACTTGGGATGTTGTTCCATTACCTTCCAACAAGAAACCTATAGGGTGCAAGTGGGTATACAAGGTAAAGCTTAAAGCAGATGGCAGTTTAGAAAGATACAAGGCTCGGTTGGTTGCTAAAGGGTTTACACAAAAGTATGGTATTGATTATCAAGAGACCTTTTCTCCTGTTGTTAAAATGGCAACTGTGAGAAGTATACTTGTTGTGGCTGCTTCTAAAGGGTGGGATATTTATCAACTTGATGTTAATAATGCCTTCCTTCATGGGGATCTCCATGAGGAAGTGTATATGAAGATGCCTGAAGGGGTTCCTAATCCTCACAATCATGTTTGTAAACTCAAGAAATCCCTTTATGGATTAAAGCAAGCATCAAGGCAATGGTTTGCCAAATTTCTTCATGAGCTTACTCATCTAGGCTTCAAACAGTCCAAGCATGATTATTCTCTCTTCATCAAGAAAACTTCTGGACACATCACCATTGCAGCGGTTTACGTAACAGGCACAGATCCTACTTCTATTCACTCTCTTAAAACTCATCTTGATGCAGTCTTTAGTATTAAAGACTTGGGAAAGCTTCATTTTTTTCCTAGGAATTGAAGTGAATTACACAACTGATGGTATAGCTTTAACTCAACATAAGTTCACTAAGGAAGTTTTACAATTTGCTGGGCATTCTTCTACTAAAGCAGTTGCTACTCCTCTCCCACTCAACTTGAAATTATTGGCTGATGAAGGAGACTTACATCCTGATCCGTATGTACGTAAGTATTGTGGGCAAGCTTAACTTCTTGACAAACACTAGACCTGACTTATGTTATACTGTACAAACATTAAGTCAGTTCATGCATACACCTCGAATACCTCACTTCAATGCTCTTCTTCACACTCTAAAGTACATTGCTTCTACTCCTAGTCAGGGTATTTTACTGAGAGCATCATATCACCTTTCTTTACAAGCCTATACAGATAGTGATTGGGGTGCTTGTCCTAACTCTAGAAGATCAATTTCTGGTTATGTTCTATTACTTGGGTCATCTCCTATCAGCTGGAAGAGCAAGAAACAGTCCACAGTATCAAGATCTTCTTCAGAGGCAGAGTATAGGGCCATGGCCACTGCTGCCTCAGAGGTCACTTAGCTAGTTTGGCTCCTTGAAGAACTTGGAGTTACTCAGTTACAACCTGTCTCCTTACATTGTGATAATCAAAGTGCACTACACATTGCACACAATCCTGTGTTTCATGACAGAACAAAACACATAGAAATTGATTGTCATTTTACAAGAGATAAGATCATGGAAGGCTTGCTTGAAGTTCATTATATGCCTACTGCTCAGCAACTTGCAGATGTTTTCACAAAAAATTTACCTTCTACTCAGTTCAACAACCTCTTATCCAAGCTTGGCATGCTTCAATCTTTCTCCCTGCCAAGCTTGAGGGGGGGTATTGGTGATATCCCAACTGAATCAGCTTCTACTACAAGCTAGCTAGCTAACTTCTTTTATTCTGTTATAAAAGGTGCCATGTTGGCAACCTCTTTACTTTTCTGTAATAAGTATGCTACGCTGGCAGTTTGCATACTAGACTATAAATACTGCAATATTTCCTACAGTTAGAATTTAATTCAGTATCTTACCATTTCATAGATATTGTAATAATATGAGTTTTCTCTCTCAATAAAATGATAAACTGAGTTTCATGATTTCTCTACCAAAATGTGTGAATGTTTGAGATATAATCAATTTCATTGATTATAACAGTAGTTGTATCAGATCCCAAGTGCCAGATGTTGTGGAGACAATCAATCTCCTCATTCGTAGCCACGAGCCAATTAGATGAATTTGCATCGGAGTTGGCTTGGGAATAAGTATTAGATGGCTCGACCTCGACTGGAGTTTCCTCACTTATATTACTGTGAGAGCATGGGAAGCCACATTTCTTTTGATATCTCGTGGATATTTTTTGTTGCTTCTCGGATGATCTCTTGCGAGATTATAATATGGCTGTATTTGGCTAGTTAGATGGTAATTGGCTATGATGCATGGGTACGCCTCCTAGGCACCGTTTCCCGTACCGGGTACGGGTACGTCCTGGGTACGGTACGGATTCACCTGGGATTCGTACCCAGAACGAATCCAGTGGGTCGGGTACGTGGGTTGCTTTTGGGGACGGATGGGCCGACTTTGGGTACGGGTTGGGTACGTTTTTGAGGGGAAAACCACTTACCCAACCTGTTTAAATAAAAATTCGAAAGCCCCAAATTCAGATCTTGGGTTTTAGGATTATTCCATTGAATCCAAAACACAAACCTTTTGAATTCAATCCAAAGCTCTATCAATGGCAGATCGTCAACTAAAGGATAAAATTACTACTCATTAAAATTGATACTCTGTTTCTTGCATTCTCTTCCAGAATTAACAACAACAAAATTATAAAATTAAAAAGCTTGAATAAGTTGAAGAAGATGGAAGAAAAATTTGATAGAGAAGAAAGTGCATATGAATAATGAGGATGAGAGAGAAAGAGGAGCAAATAAGCTTGAATGATACATACAGAGACGAGAAAAATGTTCTCTCTTCTTAAACTGCACTTTTTTGTTGAACTCTCATCTTTAGATCGTAGCCGTTGATCTTAGATCTAACGGTTATGAGATTGTCTTCTCTGAAAACCGTGACAATCTTAGATCTAATAGTGGTTGCCAGGTGTCTCCCATTTAACCTTTTCTTCTCGTCTTTTTTAACACCTCTTTATTTTTTCCTTTGGCACGTGTTCTCTAAAGATATTTTTCTTCTTCAGATTTTTTTGTTTACACCAACTTTCCTTATTGACTGCAAGGAAAACATAAATATTAAAAAAGTACCTAATATTTTTCCAGATTTATTTTCATAGTTTGACTGATTAAAATATTTAAAAATACAGTAATTTTTTACAGATTT
>CANSZD010003028.1:0-130000 GCA_947648045.1 Beta corolliflora | reverse complement strand
CTCCCTCCTCTACCTCATTTCCTCCATAACCACCACCACCTAGCCACCACCCCCACCACCCCATGCCATCCCCCACCCCACCCCCACCCCCCACCCCAGCCCCCCACCCTAGTCCCACCCCCACAACAAAACCCCAAGCCCCCCCACCCGCAGCGGCCAAGCCCCCCACCCCTTGCCACCCTTCCCCCGGCCCCACCCCCCCCACCCGGCCCACCCCACCCCCCCACCCTGGTTCCCACCCCCACAACAAAACCCCGGCAGCCCCACCCCCTCGCAGGCAACCAAGCCCCCACCCCCGCCACCCTTCCCCCCCCCCTTCGCCCCATTCCCCTCGCCGCCCTCCTCTCCTCTCCCTCTCCCTTCGTCTCTTTCATTTCCCCTGCAACACCTCTCGCGTTTCCCCTTAGCCTTTCACCCGGCCCCGCAACACCCCCGACGCTTTCCCAAGCGGGCCTCCCCAAGTACCACCACCGATAACGACGACCACCTCATGTCGCCGCGAAAATCGTGCGCAAGACCATTAATTTTAGGAAACCGTGTGCAAGACCACCCCAATTGGTCGGGAAAACTCGCCCTAAAACCAATGGAATTTCGAACCTGAAATTGTCCAAAAAACGCAAAAAAATCAAAGCAAAGTAAGACCATAGCTTCCTCTCACTCAGATGTGGAAAAATTAGCAAGTTTCAAGCAAGAATTTAGAGCTATTTTGAGTGGGGTGGGGTTGTTTTGGGTGTTGCATATGTGGGTTCAGGTGGTTCATTGATGGTTTCGGGTAAGGTGGGGTTGTTTTTGTTCGGGTGGGGTGAGGTTGTTTCAGGTGGTGGAGTGTGGTGGGCTAGTGTTTTGGGTGGGGGGGTGGTGTTCCCGTGGCCAAACGGTGGTGGTCAGTGGAAGAAGGAAGAGGAGAGAGAAGCGAGTAAGAGGAGGAAAAAAAGAAAAAAAAAATTACCTGATGTTCAGGTCACAAGTCACCTAGGACCATTATGAGAAAACACCCCTAAAAGGTTGGATTATTGAATAATAACTCATAAGTGGGACTGTTTTGAGAAGACCCCTTAAAGGTTGGATTATTAAATTCCAATTTTCCATTATTATTTAACAAAAAGTAAAAATCATTTTTTAAGGAAAAATTGTCAAAATGATTGACTACCTTTCTCCGGCGTTAACTTTTCTCTTCCTTATATTTTCCACTTAATTCTTATTGAATTTGTCGAACTATTGTATCATAATACCAGCTTTCAAATAGAAAAGAATATTTTGGGTGAAATTGTAGGGAAACGGGAGGAATAAAAGCCAAAATTAATGAAAGCTCAACATTGAAAATGATGGTCAATGCCCAAATTCCTGTCAATAGTAGCTTTCTACAACATTTATATTTTCACATATACTTTTGTATAACTTTTTCTTATAAGGTAGTTTCTGACACATTTTCGATTCCTGCATCTCCTGTCGGTTTTATTTATTCAGCGAAAGTTTAGTGGGAATTTTGGTAAACTCTTGGTTTTTGGTTAGTTAGCTTTGATGAAATTGTTGTTGCTAGGAAGAGAAAAAATATGGAGGCTTTATTTTAATTGGCTAGTTGACAAATGGTATTTTTTTTTTATTCCATGCTCTCAAATTAATACTTCCTCCTTAATGAAATAGATGTTATACTTTGACTTCGTACGCTTGTCGATGCAGTACTTTGACCATTAATAACTTTAATTGTGTATTACTAAAAATTATAAGAAGTTAATGTTATAAAAGTATACATTGAGACGAATCCGGCCAACAACATATCATATAATAACGGTTCCCCTCAAAAAAAAATATAATAACGGTTGATTTTATCTAAAACTAAAAAATCCATAGTCAAATGTATAGGTGAATAGTGCAATATTTTGTTACGGAGGAAGTACATGCTTATATAGGCATGATTTGTCGGTAATTCCACCGATTTTCATTTTCTTACATCTTCCAGATTTTTCTAACTTTGTCTTCACATTGTTAAATTAGACTAAATTTATCTAGATTCTTATTTTCATTCCCCCCTCCCTCTAAAGGAGTCTTACCTGTAAACCTGACTGGTTAAAGCTGAGTGAGTTGTCAGTTCAATAGGGTTTTTTATCTTACCTACCTAAAAGGAAAAAAAAATGAGACCTAAGTAATATCTTCATTTCAATTTTCCAAAAATCATAATTTCCTTCCCCGAATATTGGAATTGGAAAGTTGGGTTGTTTAGAGCCATTGCAATTTATTTTGTGTTTGGATAAAGTAGTGAGTAATAGAAGATAATTCCTTACCTCAAAAGTGGTTACAACCTAAAGATATATACTAGCCAAGATTACAGGATTCAAGGCTATAAACTAGGAACTAATTATACACTTCCTAAAATACAAGAATAATGAAATATATGGTATATTTATATTTTTGATTTCCCTTTCAAATTGAGTATGAATATAGGCTCGGAAAGCTAAAAAAGTAGAGTAAACTTGGGATTTCTTAGCAAGAGGGAAAGTCCACAAATAATTAGTGTAATCATCCAACACAACAAGATAATAACAATGACCCATAGAACTCAAAACAGGAGTTGTCCAAAGATCACAATGAATTATATCAAATGGCATCATAGTACTAGAAGTAGATGAAACAAATGGCAATTTCACGTGTTTACCAAGAGGACAAGAATCACAAAAATCCAAATTGGTAACTTTTTTACATTCAATAAGTTTATTTTGCCTAAGAGAAGCCAAAATGGAAGAGCCTGGATGATCCAACCTAGCATGCCACGTCAAGAGCAGCCAAAGCAATAGGGAAAAATGCTGGATTTTGAAGTGTGGTGATGGGATAAAGAGCGCCCTGACTATCACATCTCATTATTTTGTTCCCCGTTTGAAAATCCTTCACAGAAAACCCAAATGGATCAAATTCGACAGACACATTATTATCAATAGTAAACTTTCGAACAGATACCAAATGTTTTATGACTTGGGGGGCATGAAGAACATTTTTGAGAGCTAACGGAGGGTTCGAGGAAGAAAAATGAGTATCACCATAACCACAAATTGGAATACTATGACCATTTCCAACAATAATACCATTAGAATTGCTCGAATTAAAATAAGAATTAAAGTTACTTGAGGAATTAGTCATATGAGATGTCCCCTCCCCCCGTATCCATATACCAATTAGAATCCGGTGGAGTAAGCCTAAGAGTGTGCATGGCAGCTTCAATGTTAGTGGGGACAGATTGGGCTTCGGCAGCATATGCTTGGAGTCTAGGCCCAGACCCAAGAACTCCTGGTTGAGCAGAGGCACGCTGCTGGGTGTAGGGTGGCTGGCCCGGCCTTGGGTTGGATAGGGGAGGGGGGTAGGCCCAAGGAGGGTAAGCCCACGCCCCCACCGCCTGTTGTCTTGTTGGCAGACCCCACGGCTGTTGGGCTGTGGGTGGGCCCCAAGCTGCTGACGGCTGACCACCGGGACCAGAATTCCGGCCACCATTGCCGGAGTAATTCCAGCCACCACCGCCGGAATTATTTCGGCCACCTTGACCACCATATTTATGATTTGAATTTTTAGACTTACCTTGGTAATTTTTATTATTCTTTTTACCTGAGTTAGTCATACGGTGGTGAGGAGATGTGTCTGCGCGGCGGTGTCATTGTATGTGGCCACTAGGGCGGTGGAGGAGGACCCAACAGCGGCCTTCTTAGACAAGCGCGCTTCCTCCAAAACGAGCATAGATCTCCCTTTGTAAAAAGGGGGAAGCGGGTCACTTTGACGAAGCAACGTACCAACGCCATTGTAGGCATCCGTAAGACCCGCTACCATCTGTAAAACGAGTGAATTGTTTGTGACGGGAGCACCTACATTCTTCAACTGATCAGCCAACATTTTTAAATGTTGGCAATATGCAGATGCATTTGGGAAATCCTCCATTGATGTATTGGAAAATTCGTGTTCAAGAGTGACTGCCCGAGACGTTTTGTTGTCCTGAAAAATGTCCCGGAGTCGTTCCCATGCTGCTTGAGCCGTTGAGTCAGGCTCGAGAATAGTATTGAGGAGATCGGCCGAAATGGTGGCGTAGATCCACTTCAATACCATAGCATCAATGGTAGCCCAATCCTCCTTTTCTTCATCAGTAATGGGAGGTTTGGTTTTTGATGAGGGAATGAGATGATGAATCACTCGGTTTGAACGAGCATGGATTTTGAACAATTCCACCCACGTGGAATATTGTACATTTTCCATGTCCAGGATAATGGGGACATTGTGTTTAATGTTCGAACTAGCAAGAGTAGAGAAAGAAGGAGGAGTTGAAGAGGGAGGAGTATCACCGGTCATGGTGGACGGCTAGAATGGCAGTGGGCGGCAGCTAGGGCACGGCGGAAGCAAAGAGATTAGAGAGGAAAAGTAACCCTAGAATCTGATACCATAATAGAAGATAATTCCTTACCTCAAAAGTGGTTACAACCTAAAGATATATACTAGCCAAGATTACAGGATTCAAGGCTATAAACTAGGAACTAATTATACACTTCCTAAAATACAAGAATAATGAAAATATGGTATATTGACATATATTCTATCAGTGAGGCTTTGGGAATTTCGGCCCGAATACCAAATGTTGGTATTATTCGTCGGAAGTTTAGTGAATATTTTGGTGAACTCTTGGTTTTGGTTAGTTAGTTTTGATGAAATTGTTATTGATGGAAGAGAATAAATATGGAGGCTTTATTTTTATTAGCTAGTTGACAGATGGTATATTTCCTTTTTTTTTTCATTCCATGCTCTCAACTCAATACATGCTTATATAGGCATGATATGTCGGTACTTTCATTTTCTTACATCTTCCAAAATTTTCTAACTTTGTATATACATTGTTAGATTAGAGTAGTTTTATCTAGATTCTTATTTTCCTCATCTCCCCTTTTTCTTCTTCTAGATCTTTCTGCACATTTCGTAACTAGATTTACAATGCATATTATCCAGATTTTTCTAGATTAATATTTTAACATCTCCATCCCCTTCTCCCTCTTCCATCACCCTGCTACACTCACCTGCCATCCTTCTTCCCTCTTCCCTTACCTCCGGCCACCCCTCCTCCTTCGTCCCTTACCTTTAGTCACCAGCCAACTCCAAACGGCCTGGTGTAGGCAACTGTTGGATTTTGTGGAGATGAGTGAAGCAAGAAGTCAAGGAGGGAAGAAGAAGCGAAGAACACGAGCAAAGAAGCTACCAAGGAGCAGCTGACCTAGCTAGCAATTGCGAGGCCCGGACAGGCAGACTCTGTAGACTTCTTGTTTTGGCAATAGAGGCAGGAACTTTGGCTCCAGTTTGGCCCGGGCGGATTATTTTCGAGCCCGTATGGGCAAACCCAGATCTGCACAGGCTTTTTGTGGTTTGAGTTTATATCGTAGCTATTGGATTGCTTTTATTCTTTGCAATAGAAAGGTAAAATTGTCAGAAACTACCTTCTAAAGGCACTTTTTATAAAAAAAAAATACCTTATATCACGTTTATTATTTTACAAAACTACCTTATAAGTGGAAAAACTTTAAAAAGCACTATCACACTTCGAATTTCCTAACCATGCTGAACTATTCCCTCCAAATCCGTCTAATTTTTTTAGACTTCCCTCTTCTTTCACACGATTCTCCCCTTTACAAATTCATTACCCTTCTCTCTTAATTGTTTTCCTCCCACCTCATGCTCTCTTCTCTCAACCAAGTAATTCTAACTTGGGGTTCATCTTATTTTCATAATCGGGTATTTGATTTTGAGGTAAATTTGGGGCAAATTGCATACAATGGACTTAGGGTTACGTGATTTACTAGCATAACTGCACCAAATTTGCCTCTTTTATGCTTGAAAATGAAATCTTTTTTGATGCAAAATTAAATCTAATGATTTTTCCATTGGTTATGAGTTTGAACAAAGACAATCCTCCTATAATCAGCCCATGAGGTACCTTACGTGTGCCCTTCGTGGACCACAATTACACTTTAAAAAAAACGAGAAGACATATGACAGAGGGGACACGAGTGGTAGTGAAATTTTTTTCACTGAGTTTCCATGACAGAGAGGAGACTAGTGAATACAAGCGAAGAATGTATTCACTGGATGAGGTCAGAGAGAAGAGAAAGGTGGTTGGGGGTAATTTAAGGGGGGTTACGTTCGTAATCTCACATTGGAGGGATTTAGAGGGAATATATGCTTAGGAAATTCTAAATTTGGTAGTGCTTTTTAAAGTTTTCCACTTAAAGGGAGTTTTGTAAAATAAACGTGATATAAGGTAGTTTTTTTTTTTTTTAAAAGTGTCTTTAAAAGATAGTTTCTGATAATTTTTCCTAATATAAATACCCTATTTTCTGGTTTTAAGAGGGTGTAGCACACAATCTCATTGTTCAAACTTGATATCTCGTTCTTTCTAGGGTTTTAGGAGAATGAGTGAGTTTATGAGAGAGTTGGATGTTCACCATTGTTCTCCATAGATTACCATAATGCAAGTTTGTGGGTTTTTCTCTCGGAGCTCGGGTTTTCCACATAAATTAGTGTGTTCTTTGCTTGCTTTTCCTTTTCTTTAGATTGCTTGGTTGTTGTTTCCATTTCATGTTTCTTCCTGATTATTGTTAATTGTATAATTAGTTAGCAGTTGTTTCTAAATCACAACATCACCTTCTGGCTTCTCAGTTCTCAAAACAATTGTCCTACCTCATCAGTCATCACCTGGCGTAGTCACCCCCTCCTTCCCTCTCTTTTGTTTCTCCTACAGTCACCTGCCATCCTCCCTCTCTCCCTTTCCTTGGCCGAAGAACAGGAGGACAAAGTGAGAGAAAATAGAGAGGACAGACTACAGAGTGAGAGAGAACAATAACATAATGACTGTAGAATTTTTTCCACCATGTAACAAAGTCCAAACCACGGAGTCACCACATAGAAATCCTCTTTTATTTTCAGAAGTTATTAGCTAGCTGATTTATTTACATTTTACAACTACTACAACTAGAATCAGTGCTGTAGTATTCATTTCAACTTTGTGCTTAATATACATATATACATATATGTAGGAAGGAATGATGATAAAGATCACTTGAAAAGGCTGGGTAAGGAAGTTCTCCAGGACGTGCCTTTGTTTCCAAATCCAGATAGCGAGGAGCAGAGTTAGGTTGGAGAGGTAGATATATTGATTGATAGAAAGAAGGAGAAAGAGGAGATTATTGGTATATTGCTGACGGATGACTCAAATAATATTTCTCCATTTTCAGTTGTTCCTATCCTCGGAATGGCTGGCACAGGCAAAACCCACCTTGCACACCTTGTCTTTCAAGACAAAAGAGTACGAAATCATTTCGACAAACTAGAGTGGGTGAACATGTATGGAGTTCGCAATTTCACGGACATGTTGAGGAATGTTGCTCGGATGACCAGGCATTGCTTTGTAATGAGTTATGGAATGTCCAAGCAAGTTTCCGCGTTCAAGAGCAGCTCGAGGGACAAAAAATACTTGTTTGTTTTAGGAGACTTGTCCGATGATCGGGATTTTGGGAAATGCATAAGATTGTTACAGCCTTTATTGTCTGCTTTTGCTAATTGTAAACCTGGAAGCAAAATATTATTCACCTCCAGGTCTACATCTATAAAACCTCACAACCTCATCCCACTGCCAATTGCTAACGGTGCGCCTTATCTATTGCAACCACTTCACCTGAATGATTATCTAGCTTTGATGCGGAATGTAGCAAATAGAAATACTCATTTGATAGACATTGGTCTTCAAATCATAGACAAGTGTGCCAATGATCTACATACCATTAGAATCATAGCTTCCATTCTTTCTTCTAAACCTACTAATCAAGAGAAGTGGCAATATCTTTATAATATATTGCTCGCAACAGAGAATCCTGTGAAATCTGTTGAGTCAGTTTTGCACCTAATGCAGCAACATTACACATCTTTGAGGAAATATAAGGCTCCTACAAAGCTACTATTAAATTACTCAATGTTGTTTCAATGTGACTACAAATTTAGTAAGGTAGAGCTGCAACAACTTTGGGAGGTCCGAGGGTTCCTTGCTGCAGTGCCACCAGTAGAAGAATTCAATGAAACTTTTGAGAAACTTCTTGTCGCAGGATACTTTTCTGAAAATAGGACAGTAGATAAAAATGGTGTCACAGTGTGCTACAATATTACAGAGGCTTTGATGCATGAGATGGCAAAGCATCTTGCAAGTGATGATTATATTCAATTGCATCTGCCTACAAAGGAAGTTGATGCTCAACATGTAAGTGTTAGCAATAAATGCAATTTCTAGGACCTAGGGTTTGCTAGTTAACTTCAAGTTCAACAATAAATGCAAAGTTGTAAACTTTAAGTGAGAAAAGTAAGCAATAAAGAGAGACAAAGATTTAACGTGGTTCGGTCAACCTTGACCTACATCCACAAGCAAGAACCTTGGAGTTTTCTTTAGCCTCTCTAATGGAGGAATTACAATGGAGAAGAAGAGAGAGAGGAGGAGAGAGAGAGAGAGTTATATTTTGTGGCTAATTTGAATCTTAGGGTTCTAAATGACTTTAGGATGTCTTATATATGACATCCTTAAGTTTACAAAATGACCCAAAACCCAAAACATTAAATCCGGAAAAATCCGGATTAAAAACACGAAATCGCGAAACAGGGCAAGCTGCCCGGCCGGGCGCCCGCCCGGGCCAGACAGCCCTTCCGGGCCCAACAACAGCCCGCCCGGTGCAGGTTTGGTATCAAGAATCTGCCTTGAAGGCAGATTGTGGGGAAAATGGCTGGCCCGCCCGAGCTTGAGACTCGCCCGCCCGGGCTGTGCCGCCCGCCCGGGCCCATTACTCGCCCGCCCGGGCTGGTCCCTCGCGGTCGGGCTCGGCTTTCTCGTCCGAGTTGAACTTCGAGCTCTTTTTCTTCTCTTCTTCTTCGCCAAGAAATCAAGGCACATATAACAATTCTCCACCTTGACTTGAATTTCTCCAAACACCTCCAATAACACCAAAAACACTAATCAAACTCCAAAGCTCTACCCCATAGGGGCCTACAACAAACAAGAGGAGAGACCCACCAAGTTCACACACAAAGTGAACTTAGTGGTTGGCAAAGGCTTTGTCAACATATCGGATGGGTTCTCCTCGGTACGAATCTTCATCAATGTCAACTCTTTCTTATCAATGACATTCCGGATGAAGTTGTACTTCACATCAATATACTTCGTTCTTCTATGGAACGTGTTTTGGTTCTTAGCCAAGTGAATGGCACTTTGGCTATCACAAAATACGGACACCTCCTTAGAACACGAGCTAATCTCCCCAACCAAACCTTTGAGCCACTTTGCCTCCTTGAATGCCTCGGTAATTGCCATAAACTCCGCTTCCGTAGTTGAAAGAGCTACAACATCTTGTAGCGAAGATTGCCAACTCACGGCCGTACCTCCCAAGGTAAACACATAACCCGAAGTTGATTTCCGATCATCCAAGTCTCCACCATAATCCGAATCACAATACCCAATCACACCATTTGCATCTTGGCCAAACTCCAAACAAATGTGTGAGGTACCCTTCAAGTACCTTAGAAGCAATTTCAAAGCTTCCCAATGCCCTTTCCCGGGCCTTGACATATAACGGCTCACCATGCTCACCGCTTGAGCAATGTCCGGCCTAGAACATATACCATGGCATACATCACACTCCCAACGGCACTAGTATAGGGGATGTGAACCATGGCCCTTTCTTCTTCTTCGGATTGAGGACAAAGCTCATTTGAGAGCTTGAAGTGAGAACTGAGAGGAGTAGAAACGGGCTTTGCATTGCTCATTGAGAATCTCTCAAGAACCTTCTCAATGTACCTCCTTTGGCTAAGGTACAACGTCCCCTTAGATCGATCTCTCCAAATCTCCATCCCAAGTATCTTCTTGGCTTCACCAAGATTCTTCATATCAAACTCACTACTCAACAACTTCTTCAAATTGTTGACCTCAATCAAATGCTTGCAAGCAACCAACATATCATCAACATAAAGCAAAAGGTAAATGAAGGAACCACTTACTAGCTCTTTGTAGTAGACACAACTATCATAGGAGCTTCTTGTGAACTCATGAGCCAACATAAACGAATCAAATCGCCTATACCATTGCCTAGGAGATTGTTTCAACCCATACAATGACTTCACTAAACGGCACACATGTTCTTCTTTCCCTTCAACCTCAAAACCTTCCGGTTGCTTCATGTAGATTTCCTCCTCCAAGTCCCCATGGAGGAAAGCGGTCTTAACATCAAGTTGGTGTAGCTCCAAATCTTCCATAGCTACCAAGGTAAGCAAAACTCTAATGGACGAGTGCTTCACAACCTAAGTGAAAATACTTCATGAAAATTAACACCCTCAACTTGAGTGAAACCCCTTGCCACAACTCTTGCCTTGTAGACGGGACCTCCCGAATTCGGTGTACCCTCTTTTCTCTTGTACACCCATTTGCACCCAAAGATCTTCTTCTTAGGTGCAACAACTAACTCCCAAGTATTGTTCTTGTGCAAAGACTCCATTTCTTGCTTCATTGCCAACAACCACTTGCTTGAATCGAATAGAGACATTGCTTCCTTGTAGGAACATGGATCATCAAAAGTCTCTACCTCATTTGCCACGGTGAGAGCATATTGCACATAGTCACACTCCTCAACATATCTTTGAGGAGGCTTGATTTGCCTTCTTTGTCACTCACTAGCAAGTGTCTTGCGTTGGGTTTGTGGTGAACCCTCAACATGCCTCTCTTGGATGAGAGCATCATCATGTGAAGCACTTTCAAGCTCCACCTTCTCCTCGGTGTCATGAGATGAACCTACATCATTACAAATAGCAAGCTCCTTCTCCGGAGTGATCATACATGATTCATCAAACACAACATCTCTAGAAGTTATTACCCTCCTAGATTTTTCACACCAAACTCTATATCCCTTAACCCCCAAACCATAGCCAACAAATACACATTTTCTAGCTCTAGGTTCAAGTTTATCCTCATTTACATGAATGTAGGCCGGACAACCAAAAACTTTCAAATTAGAATAATCACATGGAGTTCCGAACCATACCTCTTGAGGAGATTTAAAGTTAAGGGCGGAGTGAGGAGACCGGTTCACCAAATAACATGCCGTTGCAACCGCTTCGGCCCAAAAGATCTTCCCCAACTTGGCTTGGGAGAGCATACATCTTGCCCTCTCTAGGAGAGTCCTATTCATCCTCTCCGCAACACCGTTTTGTTGAGGCCTCCCAACACAAGTTCTATGACGAACAATGCCTTCATCAAGACAATACTTAGTGAACTTCTTTTCAACGAACTCTAGGCCATTGTCGGTTCTCAAAACCTTGATCTTCTTGTCGGTCTTCTTCTCAATCATAGTCTTCCATTGAAGAAACACATCAAACACACCATCCTTGTGCTTGAGAAAGAACGACCACACCTTCCTAGAGAAATCATCAATTATTGTGAGCAAGTAACTACAACCACCCAAAGAAGTCTTCCTAGAGGGACCCCACAAATCCGAATGGATGTAATCAAGAGGTCCTTTGGTGTTGTGTATTGCGGATTTGAAGCTAACCCGCTTGTGTTTACCAAATACACAATGCTCACAAAAGTCAAGGTTGCCTAGCTTCACATTATCTAGCAATCCTTGCTTGCAAAGTTCGGACATTCCTTGCTCTCCCATATGACCAAGCCTCAAATGCCAAAGCTTGGTATCATCGTCACTCATAGTGGCGGTGGAGACATTTGCCGAACCACTAACCATGGAACCTTGTAGTACATACAAGCTTCCCCTTTTAATACCCTTCATCAACACAAGTGCACCCCTAATAACCTTCAATACTCCACCTTCCGCTATGTACTTACACTCATTGTTGTCAAGAGTACCAAGAGAGATCAAGTTCTTCTTCATTTCCGGAACATGGCGGACTTTGGACAATGTTCTAACCGTGCCATCAAACATCTTGATATCTACGGACCCTATGCCAATCACCTTGCAAGTTGCATTGTTACCCATGGTGACCGTGCCTCCATTATACTCCTCATATGAGGTGAACATGTCTTTGTAGGGTGTCACATGAAAAGAACATCCCGTGTCCATTATCCATTCACTCTTGCTCTTGAGCCTATCATGAGTAACAACCAAAGCTCCACATTCGCCATCGGAATCAACATAGCTTACATCGGTGGAGTTCATGGGTTCCTTGCCTTTCCCGGGCTTACTATCCCCCGATTGCTTGTTTTTGTGGCTAATTTGAATCTTAGGGTTCTAAATGACTTTAGGATGCCTTATATATGACATCCTTAAGTTTACAAAATGACCCAAAACCCAAAACATTAAATCCGGAAAAATCCGGATTAAAAACACGAAATCGCGAAACAGGGCAAGCTGCCCGGCCGGGCGCCCGCCCGGGCCCAACAACAGCCCGCCCGGTGCAGGTTTGGTATCAAGAATCTGCCTTGAAGGCAGATTGTGGGGAAAATGGCTGGCCCGCCCGAGCTTGAGACTCGCCCGCCCGGGCTGTGCCGCCCGCCCGGGTCCATTACTCGCCCGCCCGGGCTGGTCCCTCGCGGTCGGGCTCGGCTTGCTCGTCCGAGCTGAGCTTCGAGCTCTTTTTCTTCTCTTCTTCTTCGCCAAGAAATCAAGGCACATATAACAGTAAGCTTTATTATTAACTCTTCTTGGGAAGCTCCATCCTGGCTTCATGATGCCAAGCTATTGAAGTTTCTTCTTTTTCTACCTAGCAAATCATGTGGGTTTATTAATATTCCTAACTTCAATGACATCTTACTACATCTCAAGTCCTTACAAGCTTTGGATGTATCCATTGTGAATTGTACTAGTCGTCTAGATTCCATATGGGAGCTGAAGCAGTTGAGATACCTTAGAGTTGGTATCTCCTTTGAATCCCTTCCTGAGTACTGCATCACAAACTTGCAGAACTTGATCACTTTGGATCTTAGGCACAGTACCATCCGAGAACTGCCCAAAAGCTTTCATCAATTGCGATGTTTGACACTTATATACTAGAGATAGATTGATTGATCTGCCGCCTAAGTTTGGAGAATTAACACAACTGCAAACCTTAGATGTGTTCATAGTTGGAAAAAATAATGGGTTAGAAGAACTGACCAAGCTCTGGCGCCTTTCTGGGAAGCTAAAGATCTGTTATAGGAAAGGTCATGAGAAGAACGTGCAACCAGGTTACAATAAATTTTAGCGGACAAGGATCCCAATATTTTGTCAAGTATGAAGCTAGATGATCTGTCGTTGGTATGGTCATCTTTGAATGGAGAACTTTCTGGTGATACTGAACATGACAAAGACGTCATGGAGTTTGAATTCTTGCAACCTCCATCAACTCTCAGAAGCATAGCTGTTCAAGGTTGGAAGGGAGTGACATTTCCACCATTGGTGATGGATTGGTTCTCCATCTTACCCAATAACCTTGTTTACATACGTATAGAAAACTGCGAAAGATGCCAACATCTGCCTTCCTTTGGTTCATTCTCTAGCCTTGAGTTCCTTAACTTCGAGGCCTTGATGCCTTGGAGTGGATAGAGGTTTGTCAAGATAATTGTTCCTTTTCCACAGAAAAATTTCCATCCTTAAAATATTTGATTTTGGTTGATTTGCCACAACTAAAAGGATGGTCAAAAGTGGAGGAACATGACACTGAAAGCCAACAACAAGAGCTTGAGAAAGAACAATATCTTCCACAAAAAATATTCAATCGTCTTTCTGAACTGAAAGTAAGCAGTTGCCCGAAACTGATGTCAATGCCTTTGGTCCCAGGCCTTGAGAAGCTCGAGGCAATTAACATCCACGAGAACCTGCTAAAACATCTTCTGAGCACTCAGGAATCGCCAGCATCATCATCGTCAGCTTCATCATCATCTTCCACACTCAAGAAGCTCCATATCAACTCTGTTCATGAACTAGAGTTGCTCTCAATCACTATACCTTCTTTGCAGGTGTTAACTATTACAGAATGCATGGAGTTGACCAATCTGCTTGTAGAATCTTCCAACTCTCTCAAACGACTGAAGATTCGAGCTTGTCATGAATTGAAAGATATTTCGCGTGCATTGCACAATCTCTCTGTCCTTGAGGAACTAGAAATCGAGAGTTGTGAAGGATTAGATTGGGCATATATTATGGATGACGTTGAGCAGAATGGTGATTCTGTAGGAGCTGCTAAGCAAGGCCTAAATAATCTGCGCTTTTTGACAGTGACAAACATCTGGAAGCCTGAACCACTGCCAAGAGGCTTTGATTGCTTAAGGACACTGAAGGAACTTTCACTCTGTTGGCTTTACAACATGAGTGTCCTCCCAGAGTCAATTCGGCACCTCACTCAGCTTAGTCGGCTTGCTATTCGATATTGTCCCAAACTGAAAAAACTTCCAGAATATTTTCCTAAGCTCAAGTCTTTAGTACAGCTTGATATTAAGGAATGCCCGAAGTTAGAGAGAAGATATAAGCAGCCAAACGGCGAAGATTGCAATCTTATTGACCACATACCCAATGTTCATTTTGGATAATTGGGGTATAAGTACACTGGTAAAGCTTCTACTATATCCTTTCTTCGCCTTGTAGTTTCAATTGATTATGAATATTACAGTGCAGTTGCTAGTATAACATCCAAGATCGCGTAAATCTGGTTCTTACTTTTTTATTTTGGTCAATATTGACAGAAAGATCTTCAATTTTCACTGATCCCCAAGACTCCCCTGCCCCTGGCAGTTGACCCTGTGGGTTTCTAAGCCGTGTTAAGATTATGATCCTGTTTCTCAAAGGTATGACATCTCAGTCTTTCGAATTCAGATTTAATGTTCATTATTCAATTTCATTGTTTGATCGAATGAACGGTATGCTGATCTATTTCACTTTTACCTTCTATATTTTTTTCTGGTTTTACTACTCTCTTTTGGTAAACAATGTAAGCTGATGTTAGAGCTACAAAAATTTGCTCCTTGACCTTACCTTGTTAACAATACTTCATCTTCTAACAGTAGAAAGCATGACTTGTCGACTTGCTGGCTTATTGACGTGAAAATTCAAAGTCGCATAGGGAGCGATTGTGGAAGCTGAAAGGATCAAGGGTGCTAATGATGGTGGCTATTTGACAAAAAGGTTCATAGGTTGTTTTCGTTGTACGTCTGAGGCAGATAACACATTCAGACATGTCATCTGTTGTAGATATACATACTTTATATCTATTACCTGAAAATGTGAGCATTTTAATCTGTTTCCTGAAAAGGTAAAGTTTTGTTATATTGAACAACCAAAGGTACAGACTTTATATAGGTTACAAGAGAATCAACTAAGCTAGGAAAGATAATCAAACCTAAGAGTATCTGCTACACAAAGAAAGAGATAAACTATGATATACAAATATATGCAAAAGATAACAAATAATATCTGTGAGATAGCCAGTAGATAAAATAAGCTAATATCAAGGGATTACTTAGGATTATCTCCAATATGCCCCCGCAAGACGGACGGGGAATCTGAGAGTCCGATCTTGAGAAGAAGAGCATCAAGCCTCGGTCTAGTAAGAGGCTTAGTAAGAAAATCAGCCAGTTGGTCTCCTGTAGAAACATGTGTAACTCGAAGAGTGCCGTTTTGAACTTGTTCTCGTATGAAGTAGAAAGCAATAGCTAGGTGCTTCATCTTGGAGTGGAACACAGGGTTAGCACTTAGATAAGTGGCACTAAGGTTATCACAATATATAACTGGAGTAGTAGTGAGAATGACACCCATCTCAGTGAGAAGATTTTGAACCCACATTATTTCACTAGTAGTGGAAGAGACAGCTCGGTATTCGGCTTCGGTAGAGGATTTAGCTATGGACCTTTGTTTCTTGGAGCACCATGTGATGGGGTTGCACCCAATGAAGATAACATGGCCCATAGTCGAAGTGAAGTCATCACGATCACCCGCCCAATCGACGTCACAAAACGCATGAAGAGTGGAGGGAGAATCACGAAGAAGCTTGATACCTTTATCTAGAGTGCCATTGAGATACCTTAGCAAGCGCTTGAGAGCAGCCCAATGCTCGGAGGTTGGGTGGTGCATGTATTGAGATAGCTTGTTGACAGTATATGCGACATCGGGTCGGGTAAGAGTAAGATATTGAAGGCTGCCAACAGCAGCCCTGTAAGCCGTGGGATCATCAAGAGTAGTACCACAACCGACAGTGAGGTGTTGAGTTGTAATCATAGGAGTAGGAACTGGTTTAGCATCCAACATGGCCATTTTGTCAAGTAAGTCGATGATGTAACGTTGTTGACTGAGAAAGAGGCCATAAGATGTAGGCATTACTTCAACCCCAAGAAAATAAGAGAGATCACCAAGGTCTTTTAATGAGAACCTGTGAGCAAAGGATTGAATAAAGAGATTGAGATGAACCGGACTTGGGCCGGTAATAATAATATCATCTACATACACAATAAGATAAATAGGTGTTGTGGCATGATGAAGAATGAAGAGAGATGTGTCGGATACACATCGTGTGAACCCTTGGCCAACAAGATAGTTTGTAAGTTCAGTGTACCATGCCCTCGGAGCTTGCTTTAAACCATAAATAGCTTTTCGTAATTTGCACACATGTGTAGGAAAAGTTGAATTAATGAACCCTGGAGGTTGAGCCATATAAACCTCCTCATGTAAAGTACCTTGAAGAAAAGCATTATTAATATCAAGTTGGCGGAGAGACCAATTTTGAGTAACGGCAAGACTTAAGAGAGTACGAATAGTTGCAGGTCTAACCACAGGACTGAAGGTTTCGGTGTAATCAATACCGGGCCTTTGTTGAAAATCTTTGGCAACGAGACGAGCTTTATAACGATCAATAGTACCATGCTTAGTGTATTTGATCCTGAAAACCCATTTACATTTAACAATATTTCGAGCCGTAGTAGGAGAAGTTAAATCCCAAGTGCCAAGGGTGTGAAGAGAATGAAGTTCCTCTTCCATAGCTTTCTTCCAAAGAGGGTCTTTTAGAGCTTGAACAACTGTTTTAGGGACAGCGAGGCTTAGGGGAAGTGGATGTAGAGTGAACATATTTAGGATTGGGCTTGAAAACATGATTTTTGGACCTTGTAATGATGCCTAGCGAGGTTGGGAAAATGATTGTGGGCCTTCGGATGAGGTGGGAAGGGTAGTAGGAGAGGGAGAGGAGGGCGGGCCCGAGGAGGGAGATGGTGAGTGGAGGCGGGAGAGGCGGGTTTGGAGGTAAGGAAAGAGGAGTTGGGGTGGGGCGGGTGAGGTAGAATTGTAGGAGAGGGAGGCGTGTTTGTAGGTGATGAGTGATGAGGTAGGTTTGGGCTCATAAGGGAGATTTGTAGGAGAGGGAGGCGTGGAAACGGATGAAGGGGAATGAAGTGGGCCGAGAGTTGGGTGGGTGGGAGAAGGAGGATCGGAGGAGGAGAAATTAGGAGAGAAGGAAGGGGTGCTATGGGGAGTAGAATCTGGACTTTCCGGTTGAGGTTGATGGACCGGGTTTTGTAGAATAGGTAAGGAAATGGCACACCATGAATGCTGGGCAAGGCGGGGGTTTATGGATGGACTGTTTTGTGAGAGAAGTGTAAGGAAAAGTGTTTTCAACAAAACGAACATGGCGAGAAGTGTAGACACGTTTTGTAGCGGGGTCAAGGCAATGGTAGGCACTTTGGGTTTTGGAGTAACCAATAAAGATACAAGGACGAGAGTTGGAATCTAACTTGTGAGATGTGTAGGGTTTGAGCCAAGGATAACATAAGCATCCAAAACTTCGAAGTTTAAGATAATTTGGTGGAGATTGGAAAAGACAAAGTGATAAGGGGATTTGTGGGAGAGTGTAGGAGTTGGGAGACGATTGATTAAATAAGATGATGTGGAGAAGGCATAAGACCAATACTCTAAAGGGAGTTTAGCATGAGTAAGTAAGGATAAGCCGTTTTCAACAATGTGACGATGACGTCGTTCTGCGAAACCATTGTGCTCGGGGGTATGAGGAGGAGAAGTGAGGTGAGATATTCCATTGATAGTGAGAAAAGATGCCGGGGCTTCATATTCCCCCCCCATTGTCGGAATAAAGGATACGAATAGGAGTGTTGAAGTACTTTTCAACAAGAGCTTTGAAATGAATGAAAACAATGCGAGTGTCGATTTGTTTTTGAGAGGATAGAACCAAATGTATTTTGTATGATGATCAATGAATATGACATAATACTTGAAGCCATCAATAGAATAAATAGGGGAAGTCCATAAATCGGTGTAGACAATATCAAGGGGAGAATGAGAGACTAGAGTAGATTGCCCAAAAGGTAATTTGTGACTTTTATTACAATAACAAGCATTACAATCAAAGGATAAAGAGTTTGAAACCTGAAGATTAAAATCAGAAACAATATGCTTAAATATAGCTAAGGAGGGATGGCCAAGTCGATGATGCCAATTTATTACCGGTGCTTTTGTAGTAGAAAAGGCTAGAATGTGAGAAGAATTGGAGGGCCATTCATAAACTCCATTATTAGTTGGGCCCGTGAGAAGTGGTGCCCCGTGAGGCGATCCTTCAAAGCAAAAGAATTTGATGAGAATTCAATAGTAAGATTATTATCATGACATAATTGAGAGATGGAAATAATGTTACGATGCATACTAGGAGCACACAAAACATTAAATAGATGAATAGGTTTAGAAGAGGAAGGAGAGAGAGTAAGAGATCCCGTATGAGTAATAGGAACCCCCGAGCCATTACCTATAACAATCTCCTCCGTACCATCATAAGGGTGATGAAGAGAGAGAGTAGCAAGATCATGAGTGACGTGGTGCGAAGCACCAGTGTCAAGTAACCAAGAGGACGAAGATGAAGTAGGTGCGGTGGTGGCAACATGAGCTTGGGGGGGTGGGTTTGAGTTTTGCGGCGGAAGCGTGGGTTTGGCAGTAGGAAATTTTTGTTGAAATATGGGGCAGCGATAGAGAGAGTGCCCAAATACATGGCACCATTGACACTTACCCTTGTAGCCTTGGCTTTTGGGTTTGTCAGAAGAGTGATGTTTGTTATGAGAACCGGATTTGTTGGAATAGGTAGAGCGAGTGGGGGAGTCCACGGCAGTAGAAGAGGAGGAGTGAGAGTGATATGGACGAGTGGCAGTAGCATGGGCCGAGGCAGGGAGAGAGGTAGGAGGAGAGAGAGGGGAAACAGTTTTGAGTAAAGCACCCTCTTTGAGCAAAAGTTTCTCATGTAATTCATCAAAAGTAATAAGCGTATCACGATGATTAATATGCTCAACAAGAGCTGAATATTCAGTATTGACAAGGCCTTCAAGGACTCGTTCAATGAGGTCTTCGGGCTTGAGTGGATCATCAAGTATGGCTAGTTGATCGGCACAAATGCGAATAGCGTTAACGTATTCAGAAATAGATTGAGAGCCTTTAGTAATGGCTTTGAGATTGGCTTTGATGAGCTTGGCATGGCCTCGAGTGTGCCGAGCAAATGTGTGAGCCAAGATATCCCAGGCCTCCTTGGTCGTGGTGGCACGGGATACTAAAGGAACAATGGTGGGATCAAGTGTGCCAAGTAAAGCTCCAAAAAGAAGCTTGTCCTGCCTAACCCAAGTAGTGTGGGCTGGGTTAGGAGATGTAGATGGTGAAGGAAGAGTGGCAGCGGGAGTTGTGTGCGAGCCGTCGAGAAACTTAAACAGCCCATGGCCAACAAGGATAGCTTCAAGTTGAAGCTTCCAAGAGAGGTAGTTGATATTGGTGAGCTTAATAATATTGGTGAGATTGACAACAATAAGAGGGGAGGTAGGTTGAGCATCATTGGGTATGGTGTTAGAGGCCATGGATGAAGAGTGCCGAGAGTCATGGAAAAAAAAATGAAGGTGATGCTTATACACCTTTCGATACCATGAAAAGGTAAAGTTTTGTTATATTGAACAACCAAAGGTACAGACTTTATATAGGTTACAAGAGAATCAACTAAGCTAGGAAAGATAATCAAACCTAAGAGTATCTGCTACACAAAGAAAGAGATAAACTATGATATACAAATATATGCAAAAGATAACAAATAATATCTGTGAGATAGCCAGTAGATAAAATAAGCTAATATCAAGGGATTACTTAGGATTATCTCCAATATTTCCGCCATTTTTTTGGCCCCTTCTGAAAGTTCGGGTTGAAGGATTCAAAGGCCATTGAAAAGAGCCTCAAAAATGTATTCAGTGCTCTTTTTTAATATGGTGTTCCCTGGTTTTTATTCTACTTCTCATAGAATCATAACAAGTCCAATTTACTGCCCATTCTCAAATCATACTAGGTGATAGAATCAGAATCAGTAGCATTGAGGCTTGAGCTCACCGGTGAAAATTTATTGCCACGGTAAGGAACATGGCTTTGAATTGTAAATATATGTGTACTTGCATTCCATAGATTACATCTCAGTTTGTATCTTTGTTTTAAGTTGTAAAATATAGTTGCATTGCATATACTATAATGCAATTCCCTCACTATAAGCCTGCTACACAATCTTGAATGTTCAAATATATGCTCTTGCCTAACTTGTCTCTAATGATGAGAATGTTCAAAAAAAGATTAGAACTTATATGTTGGGCGTGCATTTATGAGATCTTCAACCTGGAAGAGCTAGCTAGCAAGGAAAGTTTTTAGATCCATAAATAGCAATATTGGTTGCCACTTCTTGAGCTTGGAACAACTTCAATCCTGCCTTCGTGAAGCTGTCCATGATAAGAAATTATTGCTTATATTAGTTATAATAGATGATGTATAGGATGAAGATATGGTTGTGTTTGAGGCATTTGTTGTGTGGTTGTAAACCGGGGAGTAAACTCATTGTATAACCTCTAGATTAAGGGTGGTGGTTGGTAACTAGGGATGGCAACAGGCCGAATCAAGATGAGGTCCTTATGGACCCAGATCTAGATATGTTTTTCAAATGGTGGATCCGGATCTGCCTTAAATCCAATGGAGTGCGGAAAAACAAGATCCATATCCAGGATCTTTTGCGGATCCTATGAATCCACTAGGAATTTATATATTTTGCACCTTTTCATACAAATCGAATTTCGCAACTACAAATTTGCAACTAAATTCAGCAATTTACCACAAATTTAATTTAACGAATTCAACAATAATATCACTACAAGAATTTAGCAATTCGCAACATTAAAAATGGCTTCCACAACTCATAACAAATTGACTCAATCAAAGCCCTAGAACATAAAATCCAAGGTCCCCGATCCCAAACAATAATTCGAATTAAACCCCCAAATAAACAATCTTCAAGAACGAGAGATGGCGCGCATCGGAGGTTGTTTGGCGTCGGATTTGTTGGGCGTGTGGGATGGTGGGTGTACCGATCTATACCATACACATAGGTGCAACATATATATAAAGCTATTTTGCATTTCATTGCTCATTTTTTATTGATTTGGAACTCTATAAATTGGCAATGAGTAATGAGCAAAGAAATAGTCTTGTATGTACACTCGGTCGTATAATATAAATTGCACTATTTCTTGGATAAAAAATTAGAATCACTTTTCCATTTCATGCAATTTAAAGCCCTCATTTATAAACAAGGTGGGCCTTGTATCAAAATTCTCAAAACACATTGTTTTGGAAAATTCACAATTGACGAAATGACTCAAAAAAGAAAACGAAAGAGTCGGGGTCCTTTATCTCATTAAAACCAATTCAAGTCTTTCCACAGAATATTGTTAAATATGGGCCTGGGCCGCACCCATCATAAGGAGAGAGAGTCCAATTGACAAGACAAAGGAGGTTCCACCATAAAACCATATGGTCAGGGGCGGACCTATTAAGGGTCCTGGGTGGCGCGCTAAACTCATATAATCCAACTTGCTTTGGTGGTCAGCTATCTTACAACTTCTAGCATAAACGCGTGTTCGATTCTTCAGTATATATATTTTTTTTTCTTTATTCTTTGCTTTGAGGCCTTCTTTCTTGTTTTTTATTTCTCTTTATACTTCCTTCTCTTATCTTTTCTCTTTGTACACTATTGCTTTTTTAATTATGGCCAAGATTTATTACAAATACTTAAAAATAATTTTACTATGTGAAATTTTAGATTTGTCTCTGTTTACATTTACTAAATTTATATTAATCAACTTCTTAAAAACTTTAAGAACAGATAACTGAAGATATTAAAGCTAATAGTCAATCTGTTGAATTTACTAAAAATGGAGATAGCATTGAAATATCGATATAATGAATGTGTATCTAATAAATAACTCATATAATATAAAGTTTAGTTTTCTTATAGTTAAAACTATATTTCTCATTTGAGTATTGTGATCATTGTCTACTTGCTTGGTTTAATTAGTTGGGACCCCCAAATTCAAAATCCTAGATCCGCCCCTGCATATGGTAATAAAGAGAGTAGCCCCTTTGCATTATAAAGTGAATCCGTCTCTCTTCTTTTATCAATGTGGGACACTCACATGTGTTGTGCGCTATACGTCATAGCTTCAACACTCCCCCTCACATGTGAGGTCCCTTTTTCAATTGGCCCAGAGTAAATTAATGGTCCCAACTGTGGACCTGGCAAATACTGGTGTTGCTTTTAGTTCTTTTTATATTTATAATCTCATTGTGAGACAAAAAAAAAGTCAAAATAGAAAGAACAAATAAAAAGGAGCAAAACCCTTCAACTAATTTCCATTGAGTTGAGGATACTTGAGAACTATGTAGTCCATTATAAGTTGGTGACACTTTTGAAACTACAAGAAAAATAACTTGCTCAAGCCCAAAAGCAAAGCCAAGTTGAGTCATATGCTCTCAAAACTAAAGCCACTAAATAGCTAAAAGAATAGAAAATTTAGAAAAAGAGGATATTTTATAGGATTATTTGCTCACAATAATGCAACCTTTTGGCGATTCGCAGATAATAGAGCAACATTTTGATTATTCCACAATAAAGCAACCTTTATACCCCATTAACTTTGAGTAAGCCAAAACCGGTTATAACCTGAAGAATAGGTAAAGTGGGACACGTGTCGCATAATAATTGGTTCCATAAACAAATTTTATAAAAAAAATTAAAAACAAAAGATAAAAAAAAAAAAAAGATAAACTCCCCCACCCCTCACCCCACTGCCACACCTCTCTCTCTCCTCCCCCCCACCCCAGCCACCCTCTTCCCTCACCGCCGGGTGTAATACTCCGAATTTTTGGGAGTTATTTTGTTATAAATAAGAAAATGTAAAGAATAAAGTTGAAAGTGTTTTAATTTAACTATATAACCTATTGTTGTACCTAATTATATTATA
The DNA here is from genome assembly GCA_947648045.1 of Beta corolliflora. Classification (NCBI taxonomy): domain Eukaryota; kingdom Viridiplantae; phylum Streptophyta; class Magnoliopsida; order Caryophyllales; family Amaranthaceae; genus Beta; species Beta corolliflora. Next base: position 106,686 of record CANSZD010003028.1, on the reverse strand, counting down.
GTTTGGTTTCGCTTTATTTTCCAAATAAAATAATAAATCGGAGTTTGAGTTGAAAACAAATCCTACTAAACCAGGGTTTATTGTGCTATAAATAGGAGAAGAAGAAGAAAATCAAAACCCTAAGTTTCTACTACTCAGCCGTTTTCTTTTACTCCTCAAGATCTTTTTCTCTCTCCTCCTTCCTTCTTCTCTCCTGCGTTCTTTCTTCCTTCTCTTCTCTACTTTCTTTCTTTTCCCTTGCATCTGGGAACCTCCCCTCGTCGGCGTTCGGGTAGTGACAAAAGTCGTCGGCTGTTCGTAGACGCTACCGGAGGTCTCGTGCGAGGCTGCGGTTCGCTCGCGTCTGGTGGTTCGATCGTGGGGGTTCGAGTGCTTGTGGAGGTTCGCGCCAGTGTGAGTCGAGTCGAGGGGTGCGAGTTGTGGTTGCGCGAAGCTTCGAAAACTGGGTTCATCGAGGACGTGCGGTGCGTCCTGGCGAGGGTAGTGTGGTGCGTGCGTGGGCTCGAACCTTCGAGCGTGGTGGCGTGTGGCTGGTGTTGCAGCCGGATTTCTTCGATACGTGCGACGATCACCGGCGAAGTCCTTTCGGTAAAAAAAAAAAAATCTCTTTTCTACTTTAAATTAATTCATATAATCTGATTTTGTTATTCTTTGATTAACTTTGATTAAGTTTGATGATTTTAAATAAGGCATAAAGTAAAGAATATAAATCAGATTTGTAATTATACTAATAGTTCTTATGATGATTTTTAATTCTCAATTCTGTTTTGGATTATACTTATGTATATTGGGTTAAGTTGTGATTCTAAATAAAGGTACACATTAGGAACTAAAAGAAATCAGATTTATTATATACTACTAGTTCTTACTTTGTTTCTTCAATTCTGATTTTATAAGTTCTTATATATGTACCTATTTAAGTTTTGTTATTATACACGAGTGGTATAAAAGTTAAACGAAATCGATTTATAAGCACCTTATTATTAAGTCCTGAATATGTTAGTTCAATAAAGTTTATGAAAGGAAAGTCTAACCAACAAGAACGTTCATTTTAGTATTCGAAACACTTAGTTTTACATAGTTAGTTAAGCTGATTTTATTTTAATGATATCAAGGACTTAGAACTGAATTACTTTTGTTATTCGATTAGGTCCCAATTTCATAAGCGGAACATTTTAAGTAATCGGCAAAGATTCTCCGTTACAAGGTACGTACGCGTACCGGTTCGATTGCAATTACTAGTATCATGTTAGGTTGTGATTTATTCTATTTGGAACCTAGAACCATGATAGGGAACAATTGTGATTCTTTGAGATTGTTTGGTAACATGATTGTGATTGAAAATCGATATGTAGCATGGTTATGTGAAATTCTATCGTATCATAAGCATGATTATGGGATTTGTATTCTTTGATCTATGGTGTAACAAGGATGTTACAAGAAGTAAAGATTTGAGTATTGTATCTAAGAAGGAATGTTAAATGATTACATGTTTAATGTGGTATGAATGGACAATACTAAGAAAAGATTTTGGCAATAAACTTGTAGTTGGACTCCCTACAAGTAATGAACAATGGGGGGAGTGTGAGACTTGTTCTACACTCCTACGCAAGCCCACTGTGACGATAGTAGTGTACTTATAAATTTTGATAACTCAAGTAGGCGGAAGGTTCCGTACGATCTTGGGGGTATGCATACTAAGGTGATGGATGTGGAACAGAACGAAACTGTATTTACATTCCATCTAATAGACCAAGTTGTCTATTAAGGATTAAGTAACCCGCATGATTCTAGAAAGATGACGGTGCCCGTTCGATGCCAATTAATCTATAAAAATGAAATGTAATATTCTGGTAGTATCATGTCTAGGAATGTTTATTATTATTCTGTTATGTTTGATGTATTATGTAACTGATTATGTACATACTCAGCATAGCTGATTGTTTGTTATTTGTGATGTTTGTTGACCTGTGATGAACTATTGATATTTCAATGGAGAGCAGATTAGGTATCTTTGGTGATCTTTGCATGAGTTTGGCATATGGGGGATATTTTCTGGTTTATAAACTCTTAAGTGTTTTTGTTGAACTTATAGAATAATTAGTATTCATAGTTAATGATTTGAATAAAAGGGGTCCTTGGTGATTCCCGAGTTGTAGTTTAACGTAAACATTTTATTTCCGCTGCAATGTAGTTTTCTAAATAAGGAGTTGTTAACGTTTTGATTTTATTATGCCTTGCGTTTCACCGCGGTGGTAACACTCCCAAAGTCGATGCAACGTAGTTTAGACGTGTATGGATTTTGGGGGTGTTACAAAACTGGTATCAGAGCAATCAAACCTCCCAAAGAAACTTTGGTAAGGGACCCAACAACAACAACAACAACACTCACCACAATAACAATAACCGCAACAATAACACCAACAACCGCAAACCTGAGCGTGTGTACAGGTGTAAGAAGTGCCCAAACAACCATCCTGGGAGAGATTGAGAGGGTAACAAAGTGGAGTGTCGTGAATGTGGGAAACTGGGGCATAGGGCGTATGAGTGCTACTCAAAGAATAAGGTTAACCCCAATGGTCAGAAGAAAGGGAACTATGGAGACAAGCCTAGGAATGGGAATGGGAATGGTGGAAATGCATACAATGGGTCAGGGAACTCTAATTACTCCAAATCACCAACTAATGCAAATAATCAGGCACCATCTGGGAACCATGTGACCAACAACAATGATAATAAGGGCAAAGGGAAGCTGTATATGATGACGGCTAGTGAAGAGGAAGCTCGTAGAGATGTTGTCACTGGTATTTTCTTTATCAACTCAATTCTTGTTAAAGTATTGTTCGATTATGGAGCATCCTTGTCTTTTATTGCCCATACAACTGTTAGAACTCTAGCACTGGTCGAGTCCAAGTCAATTTCTATGCCTATAGTTATTCCGTCCGGGGATACTGTTAATTGCTCTAAGAAATTCCTAAATGTCTCGCTGAAAATAGGAGAGGGCTTCTTTCCTTCCGATCTAATAGAGTTTAACTTATCGAACCTAGACGTCATTTTGGGGATGGATTGGCTTGGGAAGTACAAGGCTAAGATAGACTGTGATGCACAGAAAGTGGAACTGAGAGATCCTTCGGGAAAAAGGGTGTCATATAGGAGAATACCTCGAGAACCTGGGATTAAGGTAATCAATGCCTTGCAACTTAAGGGTTATATAGATAAAGGATGGCCTCTATTTATGTGTTCCGTGAGAAGGGTTGAGGATGATCCATTGAAACCTGAGGATGTGCCTATAGTTAGCGAATTCCAGGATGTTTTTCCTGACGAAATACCTGGTATGCCGCCAAGGAGAGATGTAGAGTTCACTGTTGACTTAGTACCTAGAACTGGACCTATCTCAAAAGTCCCATACCGAATGGCTTCAGCAGAAATGAACGAGTTGAAAAACCAGTTGGAAGAACTACTAGAGAAGGGGTACATTAGACCTAGTATGTCACCATGGGGAGCCCCTGTCTTATTTGTGAAAAAGAAGGATGGTAGTTTGAGGTTGTGTATAGACTACCGTGAGTTGAACAATGTCACTGTGAAAAACAAATATCCATTACCTAGGATAGATGACTTGTTTGACCAACTTCAGGGTGCAGGGATGTTCTCCAAAATAGATTTAAGGTCTGGTTACCATCAGTTGAGGATTGCTGACCAAGATATACCTAAAACTGCCTTCAGGACTAGGTATGGACACTATGAGTTTACCGTCATGCCTTTTGGGTTAACCAATGCACCTGCTGTTTTCATGGACCTCATGAATAGGATTTTTCGACCCAATCTCGATAAATTCGTAGTCGTGTTCATAGACGATATATTAATCTATTTATGGAGTAAGGAGGAAGATGAGGGACATTTGAGGCTTATTCTACAGACACTTAGGGAAAACCAATTGTATGCAAAGTTTTCGAAGTGTGAGTTTTGGTGGGAAAAAGTGTCATTTTTGGGTCATTTCGTCTCCAAGGAGGGTGTGTCAGTACATCCTGCAAAGATAAAAGATGTGAGTGAATGGCCTACACCAAAGAATGTCACAGATATAAGGAGTTTCTTGGGTTTATCCGGTTATTATAGGAGGTTTGTGAAAGACTTTTCGAAGATAGCAAAACCCATGACTAACTTAATGAAGAAAGATTGCAAGTTTAACTGGACTGACGATAGTGAGAAAGCCTTTCAAACACTCAAAGATAGACTAACCTCCGCACCTGTTTTAGCCTTGCCTAACGGGGATGAGGGGTATGATGTCTATAGTGATGCGTCAAAGAATGGGTTGGGTTGTGTTCTTATGCAAAATGGGAAAGGTATAGCTTATGCATCCCGTCAACTGAAACCATATGAGGTTAATTACCCAACACATGACCTACAGTTGGCCGCAATTGTCTTTGCCTTAAAAATCTGGAGACATTACCTTTACGGGGTGACTTGTCGAATTTTCACTGACCACAAAAGCCTCAAATACATCTTCACCCAGAAAGACCTTAATATGCGACAGCGTAGGTGGTTAGAGCTCATTAAGGACTATGACTTAGACATTTAATACCATGAGGGTAAAGCAAACGTTGTTGCTGATGCATTGAGTCGTAAGTCTAGCCATAGCCTGAACACCTTGGTAATTGCCGACAAACTTTGTGAAGAATTTTCTAAACTCCAGATTAAAGTGGTTCATGAAGGGGAAGTGGAAAAGTTATTGAGTGCCCTAACCATCCAGCCCAACTTTCTAGATGAAATAAGAGAGGGTCAGCCTGGGGATGTGAAACTTGAGCGAGTCAAAGCAAAACTTAAGGAGGGAAAAGCAGAAGGGTTTAAAACCCATGAGGATGGGAGTATACGCTACAAGGGTCGGTGGTGTGTACCGCAAAAATGTGAAGAGTTGAAGCAAAAGATAATGAGTGAAGGTCATAATACGAGTTATTCCGTCCACCCAGGGGGGATAAGTTATATAAGGACCTCAAAAAGATGTTTTGGTGGCCTGGAATGAAGAGGGAAGTAGCCGAATTTGTTTCCAAATGCCTGACGTGCCAGAAGGTTAAGAGTGAACACAAGAGACCTCAAGGCAAAATCCAACCTCTGGACATTCCAACATGGAAGTGGGATTCGATATCCATGGACTTCATCGTAGCCTTACATAGGAGTCGGGGAGGCAATAAAACAACATGGGTGATAGTGGACTGATTGACCAAAACTGCGAGGTTCATACCCATGAGAGACACGTGGAGTATGGAAGCTTTAGCCAAAGCATATGTTAAACATGTCATTCGACTGCACGGAGTACCCACGAGTATAGTGTCTGATAGGGATTCGCGATTCCTTTCGAATTTTTGGAAAAAGGTCCAGGAAGCATTTGGTAGTGAGCTATTAATGAGTACAGCCTTTCACCCAGCTACAGACGGTCAAACAGAAAGAACCATCCAGACCTTGGAAGACATGTTAAGAGCTTGTGCCTTAGAATACCAGGGATCATGGGAAGACCATTTGGACCTCATAGAGTTCTCATACAACAACAGTTATCATGCTAGTATCAAAATGGCTCCATTTGAAGTGTTCAATGGGAGAAAGTGTCGTAGTCCCTTGTGCTGGAACGATATTAGTGAGACTGTGGTGTTAGGTCCTGAAATGATTCAAGAGACTGTTGATCAAGTGCGAGTCATTCAAGAGAAGATTAGGGCTGCACAGGACAGGCAGAAGTCCTATGCGGATCAGAAGCGAAGGGAAGAGAACTATGAAGTGGGTGAAAAAGTGCTGCTGAAGGTGTCCCCAATGAAAGGGGTGATGCGATTTGGGAAGAAAGGGAAACTAAGCCCTAAGTTCATAGGACCATATGAGATTTTGGCGCGAGTAGGCAAAGTGGCTTATCGCTTAGAATTGCCAAACGAGTTAGAAAGGGTCCACAACGTGTTTCACGTATCTCAACTCCGGAAATACGTACCTGACGAGTCACACGTCCTAGAACCTGAAAACATCGAGTTAGACGAAACCTTGTCCTATGAGGAGAAACCCATCAAAATCCTAGACCACAAGGTACGTAGTACCAGAAATAAGAACGTCAAAATTGTGAAGGTGTTGTGGAGAAATCAAAATACTGAAGAAGCCACATGGGAGAAGATGTGATGCGTCTGAAGTACCCTGAGCTTTTTCAAGAGGTAGGCGAGTTACGGGGACGTAACTTTTCTTTTAAGGGGGGGAGAATGCGATAGAATTTCGCGCTTCCCCTAAAGTTTGCTTAAGCCTGTTATTTATGTGTATTATTGCTTATGTGACTTGCGAAAACTAGAAAACGCTTGTGAAATATTGGGACTTAGAAGTGCAAAAAGATCGTCGTTAAGACTGGCTACCTCAAAGTGTTGGGACAAAACTTCCTTTAAGGAGGGAAGCCTGTAATACTCCGTATTTTTTAGAGTTATTTTGTTATAAATAAGAAAATGTAAAGAATAAAGTTGAAAGTGTTTTAATTTAACTATATAACCTATTGTTGTACCTAATTATATTATAGTTTGGTTTCGCTTTATTTTCCAAATAAAATAAGAAATCGGAGTTTGAGTTGAAAATAAATCCTACTAAACTAGGGTTTACTGTGCTATAAATAGGAGAAGAAGAAAAAAATCAAAACCCTAAGTTTCTATTACTCAACCGTTTTCTTTTACTCCTCAAGATCTTTTTCTCTCTCCTCCTTCCTTCTTCACTCCTGCGTTCTTTCTTCCTTCTCTTCTCTACTTTCTTTCTTTTCCCTTGCATCTAGGAACCTCCCCTCGCCGGCGTTCGGGTAGTGACAAAAGTCGCCGGCTGTTCGTAGACGCTGCCGGAGGTCTCGCGCGAGGCTGCGGTTCGCTCGCGTCTGGTGGTTCGATCGTGGGGGTTCGATTACTTGTGGAGGTTCGCGCGAGTGTGGGTCGAGTCGAGGGGTGCGAGCTGTGGTCGCGCGAAGCTTCGATTACTAGGTTCGTCGAGGGCGTGCGGTGCGTCCAGGCGAGGGTAGTGTGGTGCGTGCGTGGGCTCGAACCTTCGAGCGTGGTGGCGTGTGGCTGGTGTTACAGCCGGATTTCTTCGATACGTCGCCGGCGAAGTCCTTTCGGTAAAAAAAAAAAAATCTCTTTTCTACTTTAAATTAATTCATATAATCTGATTTTGTTATTCTTTGATTAAGTTTGATGATTTTAAATAAGGCATAAAGTAAAGAATATAAATCAGATTTGTAATTATACTAATAGTTCTTATGATGATTTTTAATTCTCAATTCTGTTTTGGATTATACTTATGTATATTGGGTTAAGTTGTGATTCTAAATAAAGGTACACATTAGGAACTAAAAGAAATCAGATTTATTATATAGTACTAGTTCTTACTTTGTTTCTTCAATTCTGATTTTATAAGTTCTTATATATGTACCTATTTAAGTTTTGTTATTATACACAGAGTGGTATAAAAGTTAAATGAAATCAGATTTATAAGCACCTTATTATTAAGTCCTGAATATGTTAGTTCAATAAAGTTTATGAAAGGAAAGTCTAACCAACAAGAACGTTCATTTTAGTATTCGAAACACTAAGTTTTACATAGTTAGTTAAGCTGATTTTATTTTAATGATATCAAGGACTTAGAACTGAATTACTTTTGTTATTCGATTAGGTCCCAATTTCATAAGCGGAACGTTTTAAGTAATCAGCAAAGATTCTCCGTTACAAGGTACGTACGCGTACCCGGTTCGGTTGCAATTACTAGTATCATGTTAGGTTGTGATTTATTCTATTTGGAACCTAGAACCATGATAGGGAACAATTGTGATTCTTTGAGATTGTTTGGTAACATGATTGTGATTGAAAATCGATATGTAGCATGGTTATGTGAAATTCTATCGTATCATAAGCATGATTATGGGATTTGTATATTCTTTGATCCATGGTGTAACAAGGATGTTACAAGAAGTAAAGATTTGAGTATTGTATCTAAGAAGGAATGTTAAATGATTACATGTTTAATGTGGTATGAATGGATAATACTAAGAAAAGATTTTGGCAATAAACTTGTAGTTGGACTCCCTACAAGTAATGAACAATGGGGGAGTGTGAGACTTGTTCTACACTCCTACGCGAGCCTCTTTGTGACGATAGTAGTGTACTTATAAATTTTGATAACTCAAGTAGGCGGAAGGTTCCGTACGATCTTGGGGGTATGCATACTAAGGTGATGGATGTGGAACAGAACGAAACCGTATTTACATTCCATCTAATAGACCAAGTTGTCTATTAAGGATTAAGTAGTCCGTATGATTCTAGAAAGATGACGGTGCCCGTTCGATGCCAATTAATATATAAAAATGAAATGTAATATTCTGGTAGTATCATGTCTAGGAATGTTTATTATTATTCAGTTATGTTTGATGTATTATGTAACTGATTATGTACGTACTCGGCATAGGCGATTGTTTGTTATTTGTGATGTTTGTTGACTTCGTGATGAACTATTGATATTTCAATGGGGAGCAGATTAGGTATCTTGGTGATCTTTGCATGAGTTTGGCATATGGGGGATATTTTCTGGTTTATAAACTCTTAAGTGTTTTTGTTGAACTTATAGAATAATTAGTATTCATAGTTAATGATTTGAATAAAAGGGGTCATTGGTGATTCCCGAGTTGTAGTTTAACGTAAACATTTTATTTCCGCTGCAATGTAGTTTTCTAAATAAGGAGTTGTTAACGTTTTGATTTTATTATGCCTTGTTTTTCACCGCGGCGGTAACACTCCCAAAGTCGATGCAACGTAGTTTAGACGTGTATGGATTTTGGGGGTGTTACACCGGGTTCATCGCCACCCTCACCCCACCCCATCTTTGCCCCCTCCCTTCTTTTACTTGACCCACCAACCCAACCCCGGGCGTCCCCCTCCCCGTGGGCTTCGTGATGGTTAGTCGTGGTTGGGGAGGTGGGGCTAGAGTCGGGAATGGAGGAGGTGGGGTTGTCGTGGGTCGGGGATGGCGAGGAGAGAGAAAGAGGGGGTGGTTGTCGTGGGTCGGGGAAGGGGGAGGGAGAGGGGTGGTCGTTCTTTGGGGAAGGGGAGGGAGGGGGGGTCGTGTTCTTGGGGAAGGGGAGGGAGGGGGTGGCGTGGGGTCGGGGAAGGGGAGGGAGGGGGGTTTTCGTGGGTTGGAGAAAGGGAGGGAAAGGGGTGGCGGTGGCTAGGGAAGGGGAGGGAGGGGGGTGGCGGTTGGTGGGGAAGGGGAGGGAGGGGTGGGGGGGGGGGTGGGTTTAGTTTAAGTTTTTTTTAAGTTTAATTAATATTATTAATTAGAATTAAGAATTTTAATTAATATTATTAATTAGAATTAAGGATTTTAATTAAAAAATTATCATTTCTTCAGGTCACCGGTCAACTTGACCTACCCAAAGTTAATGGGGTATAAAGGTTGTTTTATTGTGGAATAATCAAAAGGTTGCTCTATTATCTGCGAATCGTCAAAAGGTTGCATTATTGTGAGCAAATAATCCTATTTTATATTTAGACCAGGCTTTTTAACATCCCTATGAAATCCCCTCTCTCTATATATATAGTACCACTTCCTTTACCTCAGATCACTTCAGACTGCACTGCACAAAACATACCTTCCCATTTTCCATCATATGTACTCATAAAATTTATCAAAAAAATGGGTATTAAAGAATGGAACTCCAAGAAGAGCCAGAGCTTCACATTTGGTAGGAGCAACTCATCAAGAAGAAAAGAGAAGATAAACCACCACCAACAATGCATCAGATTAGGCCAGAAATGTGATCAAAATGATGAATATGATCAACGGTCCAGATGGAAGATGTTGTGGAAAAAGATTAAGAAAGAAAAACAGAGGATTTTTAGCTCTAATAACAGTTTTAATAATCATATTCATGGTTCAACAATAGCAGCTTATGATCCTGAAGCATACTCAAGGAACTTTGATGAAGGTTTGGAGTGTAAAGAACCCGAATACTTGACCCGCTCGTTTTCGGCCCGGTTTGCTGATCCATCTAGAATTTCACAAAGATAGGTTCTTTAGTTAGTAATCCCTTTTTTATCCCTTAAATATTGTGTTGAACTTAATTAGTGGATTAGTGCTGAGTAAAGGATAGTAAAAGCAATTAGTTTAGCTTGATGCTGTTTATCAAGACATTAGATATTCTGTAAAAGATTTGATCTTGATGTACCACTCTTCTCCATTTGTTCTTCACATACTGTGAACATTATGTGATATGTCAACTCTTAAGTTCAAATTTACACTTAAATTTGAGATTTGCATTACAAGCTATGCTAAGTATTGTTGAGTTTGAGCTAGGGGTGTCAATGATGCGAGTCGAGTTCGAGTTTGAGCTAGCTCGACTCGACTCGTTAGCATTTCGAGTTGAGTTTGAATTCACTCGAGCTCACTCGAGACGGGTTTTGACCGAGTAGATTTCGAGTAGCTTGCAAGTGTCTCATGTTAAAAGCAACTATAAGGTAGAAAAATGTTGAATTGTTTACATATTTTGCTATTGATAATTGGGTATTCGAGTTTCTCACGAGCTTTTGAGTCAAGTATCGAGTTGCTCAACTTGACTCACCAACATATCGAGTCGAGCTCGAGTTCGATTTGAGCTCGCTCGAGTCGAGTTTTGACTGAGTCGATCTCGAGTAGCTCACGAGTTGTCTCGTCTCATTTACACCCCTAGTTTGAGCATTTTTAGTTTTTGGGGGGGGGGAGGAAATTGGCCAATGGCATGAAGTAAGAGCACTTGAAAAGAAAAGTCATCATTTGACTTTCTAAAATCAATCATGTATGACCCCCTAGTTTAATTGGTACTCCCTCGTCCCATGAAATCACCAAAACTCATTCGTTAGATTGGTTGTGTGAGTTATGCTTCTTTATGAAGTAGTAATCCAAAGAAAAAATGAAATTTGGCCTAGTTTAGGAGTATAAGATATTAGTAGGATTAAGCAATCATTAAATGTTGCTTAATTTATAACTAAACTTGCTTTGTGAATAGCCAAGCACACTTCTTTTTGGTGATCATCAATGACCAAGTACATTTGCAGAATAAATAACTTGATTTACCTGTAATACGAGGTTTGCCAACTCTAAGCAACTTTAGTTCTTTTCTATTTAAGTAACAAGGAGAGACTTAAGCAAAGTGCAAATTAACTAGAAAATGAACTCTATACATGCATATTGTTTTCGAGTGCTATGACTCACGTGATATAATAAAACCACTACTAAAAAAATAGAGGATAATAAAAATGAACATAATTTTTATAGGTGCTAGAGCTCGATATAACTAAATTACCACCCTAATTAAAAAATTCTAAATTCGCCCCTAATTAAGTGATTTTTTTTTCTTTAATACTAAATTCTCTTCCCATGTGAAAGTTTAAATATTGATATGAGAAATTGTTCCTATTGGTTGATGTTCCAGACCATCAACATCGAAGTATTGAAAATTCGGATGCGGTCAACATGGTCAAATCAAGAATTTTTTTCCCCAAACTATGTCAGAATGATAGACTTCCCCATCAAGAGCTGCGTGATTCAGCAAATACAAGGGGGTTGTGTTGTATTACTCGATCTGGTTCATTGTAGTTTCTTCGAAAACGAATTTGATTTGATCTTGTCTGATTATATCTTTTTTTTTCTTTAATACTTATTGTACATGCCGTTTGGCCTTTAGTTAATGAAATTTCTCCTTTTTTTTAAAAAAAAAAGTGATTTTTTTTTAAAATGAACCTAATTAAGTGATATTAATATCATTGTTTATGTGCATAATCTCTGAATTCTGATGTAACAAATTCCTTTTGTTGTGTATAAAGTTAACACTTGTGAGCTAAGTGCTTTGCATGATCCTTTGTGTGCTATTAAAGCAAGGTACATACATAAGATAAGACAAAGACATAAGTTCTAGGAGTAACTTACAACACCAGTGAGAATATTATTTACACCACTTCCCCCTCAAAAGATTGATGGGATTGGTTTATTCAAATATAGTAAAAAAATAAGATGCTTTATGAGAATATAAGAGGTCCTGTTTAATGATCCTAATTAATTCTTTTAATGATGATTTTTAGCTTTTAACCAGAAAATACTTTTATATCTTAAGTAACAGTCTTTTTTTAATTTACTTTTTTGGGAGGGGGAGTGCAAAAGGAAGATTGGTGAATACTAGAAAGGAAAATTAAGGAAGGCAAAGACAATGAGATAGAGTGGCTTGGATGTGAGGCCCTAAGATATAGCCCATCATTTTCCCTCCAAATTTAAATTTAGAAAAAGATATCCCTTTTTTTTAGCTTATAAGAAAACTATAAAAATTAATCAATGATGATGCAAATGAATTATAAACCCAATTTTGTAATATAATGTCGTAAAATTGAACTATACTGTGTTTGGATGGGGAAATTTAGTGCGAACAAAAAGAGAAGTTAAACAAAGTGATTTACTTTCCTTTAGTTAGATATGAGTATATGACATGAGAATGTTAAATTTAAAAACAATACGAAACGGGCCTGGGTAACCCGAACAAGGAGGATGAGAGATTTGGTCCACTTTATAAGCCCAAAGGAGGTTCCATACTAAAACCAATTGGTGATAGTAGGAGTAATCCCTCTACCTTACAAAGTGGAACAATCTTTCCTCTTTCTCCAATGTGGGACACTCAAAAGTGGGGTTTCAACACACACCCTCACTTGTGAGTGTCCTTAGAAATTCAGAGCTAACTGGAAAGGTCAGAGCAATAATCCTCTTAGGGGCTGGACATCCTATCGAGGTAAATCCTTATCCAGTAGCGATCAAATACCCAGTTTAGACGAGACTCGCAACCCGGGCTCTGATACCGACGGATTCTGAAATCTTGCACTTAGATTTCATAGAATTCAGAGAAATGTAAGAGAGAAAGAGAAAGGTTTAGAGAGTTTTAGAGAGAGAAAATAATTATGTATATTTCTCATTTTCTTGTAAGAAGTAAAGATAAGTTACATTTATACAGAGGTGTAAGCTGTAAGCTATAGCTAACAAACTAACAGAAGAAAATACTAATTGCTAGTTTAGCTGTAACTAACTTGTAACAAACTAGTATTTACAATAGAGCTAGTCTCCAATAGAGAAAAGGGAATTGGAATGATCTATTTTCCTTCCTTTTCGTAAACCAAAAAATTTCAATATTGGAAAATTTTAAAAACAAAAGACAAAGTCTTTTTTTTTAAAAAAATACTTCAAAACTATTACCAAATAATATAAATGACAATCACGACTTCTATTCTACAATGAATGGAACCTTTTCTGAAAGTATGAGGATAACATTTCATAACCTGACCTTAATATCAATCATAAGTGATGTCTACTCATTACAAGGTGATTTGAAGTAATTAAAGAATCAATTATCCCTAGTCGGACAAACATAAAATAATCACTTAATTAGATTATTACATACTCCCCAAACTTTGTGGCCATCATAGTGGTAGCTTAAATTTATTTTTGAATCATGATTGGGAAAATAGGAAGTAAAAATAAAATTTTACTCAGATGTTGATGTTTCACCTTTTCACGTTTGTCAAGGCATGTTTTCTATCATTAATATCTTTAATAACATATTAGTAAAAACTATACTAAAAGTTAGAATTTCGTAATGTATTCATTGAGACGAATTAAAGAAGACCCCATATGACTATGTTCTCATTCATATGTTGGAAAGAACTTAGAATATTTTCTTAACTATTGAACAGTGCCAAAATTCCAAATGAAAACATCTTTTTGAGACGATGGGAGTATCATCACAATTTGCAATTATGACTCCCAAACAAACAATATTCTTATAATTTCACACTAATTAAAAGCTACTGAAAACAACGGAGATGGTTGTACTTGTGTTGTGAGAAGTCAGAATTAAGAATAATGGTTTATCAATAAACTAATCTCCCTCATCATGCTAACCAAGCTAGAGGTCCATAGCATAGACCATGCTTATTCTCTTTTTGGTAAAGAACTGATCAATTAATAATATGATATAATTCTAAGATTAGCAATTAGGAGCAATTGATTAGTTTTATGGTCATAATTCTCAAATTATATAGATCTAATGATGATCCCACGCTGGTTATCATGACATTTGTACTTGAAATCATAATCAAGGCCAACTTACGAGCTTATCAAGGAGTTTTTAATAAAAACTTTTGCAACTACGAAGGGCGTTGCGAGCAGTAAAGAAAATATAATACTAAGCCTAAATCCGGATGGAAAGCTTTATGCTTTAAGCACATTCAGTTGGGGACCTACATTGAGGTAAAGGTATCAATTAAAAAAATTTGTATCGATTGTTGATTATGCAATCTATAATTATGAGATTTAAATCATATAACTGGATTTTCCACTAAGCACAATACACATGTTGCTACTTGTTACAATATGAATAAGTAAATAACCTAGTACTCTACTACTTCCTCCGTTTCTTAATATTAAGACATGATTAACTCACGTTATGCAAATTAAGATTTTATTTAGCTTAAGTTAAATTTGCGTAGGTAATAAAAAAATTGACATTAAAATATTGTTTTGGTAGATATAAAAATAACTTGCGATCTTATCTTGATATTATAGAGTTACAATCAGGGCCGGATTTTGGCATGTGCATAAAGGTCTAACGCACAGGCCACATTTTTAGGAGCCCCATATTGAGGTTAAGCCCAGTTGGATCGTTTGGTTTTGGCGTTTTTGGGGTTTGTCTTCGCTTTTCCATGTATGCTCTTAACTCTTTCATGAGTTTTAATAAAATGAATTAAATTATCAAAAAAAAAAATACTCCTTTTCTCTATTCTATTACTGAGAGTTGAGACCTCTCTCCCAAAGTTTCCTATATCACGCTTCTACTTATTTTATTTTTTTGATTCAAAAGAGGCAAAGGCCAAACAAGAAGAAAATACAGAAGAGAAATAAAAATAACCAAACAAGCAAAAGCAGAAAATGAAAAAGAAACTAAACAGGAAGCACTTGGCGTGGCCAAGCCACGCCTCTAACATCTTCCTCTAAAATTCTACTAAGATCTAAAGGCACATTATCAATGAAAAGAACTCTAGATGATTGAGCGACTCCCTTATTGGCAAGCCAATCCGCCGCACGATTTCCCTCGCGATACACATGAATAACTTTCACCTCCCAGTCTTCTTGCAATAACATATCACGACAATGCGCAACATCATGAATATACTCCCCAGGAATCCTTGAATTGTTATTCAGGAATTGGACACAAGTCACACTATCCAACTGCACTTCTAGTTTTTTGATTTGCAGTTGGCGAGCCAACTCCAATCCCTTCATCAAAGCCATGACTTCAGCCTTTAGAGCAACACAAGCTCCGAAATTAAACGAAGCACCTGAGATAAAATTCCCCGCACAATCCCTTATAATTATTCCGCCACCTGCAGGTCCAGGAGCTCCTTTCGCAGCCCCATCACTACTTAAAACATACCAATCAGAGGGAGGGTGCTGCCACCTAATAAGTTCTTCCACCTTCGACCCTTTTCGCGCATGCTCCAAGCCAGCTTCTTCCCAGCCTTTTCTTGCTTCAGTGAAACGTATTTGAAGGAAAGCACCAACGTCCGGTATCTCATTACCTCTTTCGAAAACAAAGGCATTACGCCATTTCCATATCCACCAAAGGGTTACACCAAAAGACGTATGCCAGTTCTCATCAATGACATCTGAAATTTTACTTACATTCTCCTCAATTTAATCCTTCAGGGTGGTATGGAAAAAGTTAACATACCTTGCAGGGCCATCCACTTTGCGCCACACTACACAAGCCGCAGGGCAATCTCAAAGTATGTGGAGGGTCGATTCTTCTGCGTGTCCACAAATATAACACATGGGGTCATCAGTCATTCGACGACGAACTCGATTCAGGTTACCAAGAATTCTATCATGGCAGGCGAGCCATAAAAATGCCCTGATACGTTGCTGAACTGGAGCATTCCATATCGCCTCCCAACACTTGTCATCAAGCACCTCACTCTCATGCCTCATGATACTAAGGGCTGAACGAATGGTAAATTTACCCTTCTTGGCATTTTATCAGTATACTAGATCAGCTACCTCTGGGTCGGTTTTGAGTTCATAAGCTTGAATCAGTTTGAGAGTGTCTTGGTGTAAAAAAGGGGACATAGCATCCCAATTCCATCCATCATTTGGGTCCCATAATTCGGCCACCATCGCCCCTTCAAGCTCCTCTGGAATCGGCTGTAGAGCAAGACAACTAAGAGGCTTGGTCGTAGCCCACTTATGGTCCCAAAATAAAGTCTTGTGCCCATTACCAACCGCCATCCTAGAACCTTCACAAAGAATCCTGGAATTTTCAGTGATACCCTGCCAAACATTAGAGGCACCGGGTTTAGGGACGAACATGTCGATATCACACCTACCCTTACAATATTTCGCCTGTAAAACTCTTGTCCAAAGAGCATTTGGTTCTGCCAGAATGCGCCAACCAAGTTTCGTCAAAAAAGCCCCATTAATCTGACGTGCAGACCGAAGGGCCAGCCCTCCATGCTGAACAGGCTTTTGTAAAGTCTCCCAAGCTAACAAGTGAGTGCCTCGCTTATCTTCTGTACCTCCCCACACAAAGTTTCTTGTTTTTTGATCAATTTTATCACAAATACTCCGAGGGATTTTCGCAGTTTGCATCGAATAATTGGCAATGGTATTAATAGTAGATTTAGCAAGGGTAATCCTACATGCGAGTGACAAATACTTGGTCTTCCACCCTGCTAATCTTCTGTCAATTTTTTCACAAAGATGGCTAAAGGTATCCTTGGTTACACGACTTGTGAGTGTGGGCATTCCGAGATACATACCCAAGTCCGAAGTAGGTGCCATTTCTAGAGCCGCTGAAATATCGATCTGCGTTTGAGTTGGCACATTCTTCGAATAAAAGACTCGAGATTTGGCAAGGCTAACTCGCTGCCCTGAAGCTTTGCAAAACCTATTTAAACAATCATGAATAATATAGGCCTGGTCAATAGTAGCCTCCGCAAACAAAATTATGTCGTCGGCAAAAAATAGATTGGAAAGCAAAGGCTCATCCCTGCTAGCTCGAATAGGTGTCCATTTGTTAGCCACAATTGATTCTTCAATGGTTTGATAAAGCCTCTCCATACATATTACGAACAAATAAGGTGATAAAGGATCACCTTGGCTGATACCCCTACTAGGCTTAAAGTTCTGAGAAGGCTCGTCATTCCAAAGAACCTGGAGGGATGCTGACGTTACGCACTCCATTATGACATTCACCAGAAGGAGAGGGAGGTTCATTTGTTGTAGAGTGTCCCGAATAAATGACCATCTCAAACGGTCATATGCTTTTTCAAAATCAATTTTAAGAGCCATGTAACCTTTCAACCCTTACTTACGTTGCATAGTATGCAAAACTTCTTGGACAATAACAATATTGTCCGTTATTTGTCGACCAGGAACAAAGCTTGCTTGAGTATTGTATATGAGAGTTGGAAGAAAAGGCTTAATCCTATTAACTAACACCTTTGAAATAATTTTATAGGCTACATTGCACAACCCTATGGGACGGAATTGCGAAGCCAGCTCCGGATTATCAACTTTGGGGAGGAGAACAATATTAGTCTCGTTTAAATGATCTGGTTGACCTTTACCCTCAAGTACTAGGATGACCATGTTATACACACTATTCGCCACTATCTCCCAATTTTTTTGGTAAAAAAGTGCTTGGAACCCATCGGGTCCAGGCGCCTTTAACGAACCCATCCCCTTGACTACATCTTCAATGTCGACCTTGTTGAATGGTCTGCAAAGTACAGCCCATTCCTGGTTCGAAAATTCAGGAAATACATCTTGTGGAACGTCAAAAAATTCTGGTTCTTCATCAGCCATGAACAAATCCGAAAAGTACGACACCACATGGTCCTTAATGTTCTCAGAATTCTGCAGCCATTCCCCTTCATTATTTTTTATGGCCCCTACTTTATTACGCCATCTTCGAGTAATGGTACTCAGTTGAAAAAAGGTTGTGTTCCGATCCCCGTTTTTTATCCATTCAATCCTAGACTTTTGATACCACAAGGTTTCTTCACGATCAAGAATGTCATCAAGTTTCCGCCGCAATTTAACTTCTAATTTCATTAGACCTCTGTCAACTCGAGTAACAAGAATTTTTTGTATTCCCGCAATTTGTGCCATAAGGGAACGTTTTTGATGAAAGATGTTACCAAACGTTACACGGTTCCATTGTTGAAGATCTTTAGCAAGCTTTGAGAGAGCAGGAACTAATGGACTATTATCATCCCAATTGGACCCCACAAATCCCTTAAATTCTTCATGTTTTAGCCACGCAGCTTGGAATTTAAAAGGTTTATTAATATTATGCAGAGGAGCAAAGCCATTGGGAGAGATAAGAATAGGGCAATGATCCGAGTGTAAAGCAGGGAGATGTTTAACTTTAGCATTATTAAAGCGAAAACCCCACTCACCATTGCATAGTGCTCGATCTAAAAAACAGGGTCACAAGAATCTAAAAAACGACCCTGGTTACAATTAGATGTAGGGGTGTAAGTTATTTGGTTAAAAACCGAAAACCAAACCAAACCAAACCAAACCGAATTAATAATTTGGTTTGCTTTTTTCAAAATTCGGTTTGGTTTGGATTGGAAAATTTTTCAGTTTTCGGTTTGGTTTGGTTTTTATTTTAAAAAACCGAAAAAAACCAAACCAAACCGAAGTTTGCCTATCCTATATGGGTTTTGATGTTTTTATCAATTATCTTTAGTTCTAGTACTTCAATTTTAAGCTTTAGTTGAAATTTGAAGTAATTCTTCTATGTTTGATGATTTAAAACTTGATAATTTTCGTATTATTTGTAAGATTTGGAAAAAAAAATTTGCATCATCAAAGAATTTCGGTTTTTTGGTTTGGTTTGGTTTGGGACGAATTTTGGTTTGGATTTGGACTTGAAATATGAAAACCGAATTTATTTCGGTTTGGTTTGGTTTTGCCCCGAAACCAAACCAAAAACCGAACTTACACCCCTAATTAGATGCTCTTATAAATTAACGGGGTAGTGGATTAATTGATACATAGTCCTGATATAGTAATTTAAATTTGTCCTTTTTCCTCGTACGTATGCAATGAAATCTAGTGCGCCAATGTTCTGTGGCATAAAAACCATCGCACCATTGAGAATTTCGTATCTAAGGCCGACAGATCTCTGCCTTTCCATCTTAGGAAGCCCTGTTTGGCTGTTTGTTGGTTGAAATGCCAAATGCACTTACATCTTCAAAAGAAAATTCCATATATAAAGGGTGTCACTGTTACTGGAATTCTTCTTAACGATGTTATCGTGCATATTAATAGTAGGATATAGTGTAAGTGCGATGGAATAATAATTACAAGGGGTTAGGAGTCGATTATGTAAGTAACAAATTAGTAGTTGCTTCAAGAAAAAAAGGAGTGACAAATTAATAGTGGAGTAAACATGAAATGTAATGTGAATAAAGAAATTTTTTTAAACACCCATTTCACTTATGTTTCTATCTTATAGAGGACACACTTTTTTGAGAATAGTAGGCTTTTTTCTTTTTCAGATTTAGAAGTGTAGAAATTCAAATATTTCATGTTCAGTAAAAGTAGCTATCATGGAAATTATTAATTATCACAATATTTTTTAATTATTTTACTAACTATTAACTGTTAAATTTCAGTTGTTAATCTAACTTTTAAAATAATAAATTTCGGTAAAACTAGTTGTTGATTAGTGAAAGAACTGAAGATTTAACTATACTTTTAATAGCTTCAAATATTCTACATTCAAATATTTCTACCTCAAAAAGCTAATTCTTTTAACTTTGTCAAATTACTACTTCAACTACTAAAAAACACCTTAAAACAAAACTTCGAAAAAAATATTTCCGAAATTCCCGACTTTTGTAAGGTTTTGAGTTGATTAAACCTCCAAAATCAATATCAACATATATTATTAAAACGTATGGGCAAGAATTGTGACCCGCCACTTGTCGCCTTCCCATACTACTGAATCCACGTCATTCTCGTACATTTGAAACATTATCAATATGAAGTTTCAAACTCGCAACCTCAAGTATGAAAGAAAGAGATATATCCACCACTCTTCTCTTATCAAGATTAATGACGACATAATTTACTCTTGAAGGAAACCAAGAGTTAAAACTACAATGTTTTACATGCATATTATGGATAAATGACTTATTTCTTTCTTTTTATTAACATATTTCCAGATCAAATGACGTTAGTTATATCTATACTATATATTAAAAGGTGTTCCTATCAAAGGAACGGTGCCATGTGGCACTATTCACTATATATGCGCCACGTAGCTTCGCCACGTCATCTTATGTGCCATGTAGATCGTTACGTCATCTTACAAAATAAATTTTGTTTGCCACTAGATTTGAACATGCGACCTCTTGCAAAGAGAAGTCTGTCCTTACCATCTCAACCAACTTTTTTTAGTGTTTCATAAATCCACATAATGTTATATATTCATTGCAAACATAAAGTAAATTAAATGTTAGATTTTTTTTTAGATTAATTTTTACAAGAGTGGAAAAAATACATATTAATTGTGAAGAAGAAAAAAGGTTACACCCGGAGCAACGTCCGGGCCAACACACTAGTTAAACTATTAAACCGTAACACACAAAAATATTCGGGGCTTGGCCTAGGACCAAAAGAACAGTTTACTTGAAAAGTTGTTGCTATGCAAATCTCCCTTCGTCCACTTGAAACTTTCTTATTAGGTTTAATAATGCACTTTAATAGTTTTAGTAGCTGATTAGAAGTCAAAGGATAAGCACCTAGCATTTTCTTTTACACTGTGTTTGGGTAGGAAACATTTGAAGATAAAGTTGGCGATCTATTTACCATTGTTTGGATACAATGTAGGGGAAGGGAAAGAAATTATAGGGTGATCCATTTAACTTTAATTTCTCTTTTCATAGATCACATGATCACACATCCATCCACTATTGGAAAGATTTAGAAGGAAAATAGACGTTCACTCTTCCCCTCCCCTCCCCTCCGATCCCTTCCCTTCACAAATGCTAAACCAACGCATCATCAAATAATAAGAGCTGTAGGAGGGGGGTTCCGAGGAATACAAATAACCTCTGGGTTTTTTCAGATTTGGCGAGCATTTGTTTTCATGATAACTTCCCAGAGAGACGAGGAAACATCTCCTTCAGATTTGTGTAAAGTTTTATTTGTCCTAAAGCAAATAAGAAGTATAGTTGCTATTTTGATTCCATACTTTCCTTATACTATAAGGCTTTGAGGTCAACCAGCTCAAATAAATGGCATGACAAATGCCAGCAAAACTTATTAATCAAGGGAATATTTCCTTATGATGATTCTTCAGAAGGTTTCTTAGTTCCATGATGCTTGCATGAGCATGTAACTTGTTGATTTTTAGTTTTTAACTCATCTCCTGCAACCAGAAAATATGCTGTGTGCCTGTAGAAAAATGTACATCTTCAGAAAGTGATGAAAAACTTTGAAAATTCTTAGACTTCCACAATAATAACTCGCTTCATCACATATAAACATCCATCATACTATTTTGAGATGTTCACAAAGAAATACCCTATTACCTTAAATAGTAAAAATATCTTACTCCTACCATGTGTTGAGGCTCCGAAAAACTTTTTACATGATCTATCTCTATGTGATTCTGTCAGTAAATTATTGTTTCTTCAGACTATCTATAATCAAGAGTACTCTTTTCTACTAATACTCTCAATATGCGAGTCAAAAGCTAAGTGGACATCTATTGTGAACGGAGTATGTGTTACCTGAAGAAGTTCATCATCTTAGCCTTTGAATCAGGATCAATGTCAGGAGTTGTGTCCAGGGCTTGTTGCATGTGATGCAACCACCTTGCTGCTGCTTGGTGAGTCACTGGAAATGGCTTGTGACGTGCAATTAACGCTGGGTGACCTGGAAATAGAAGCCTCAAATTATTAGAAAAATACAGGCTACCGCTAAACTTCAATAATAAATGTCAACAGAAAATGAAACTAGACAAACATTCAAAAAATCCTAAAATAACTAAAATCAACCCTTTGCATCACATGTTGGTTCACAAATCATAACAGATGAAAAACACTAGCAAAATTCCAAGAAAATTCTTAAGCATGTAGACCATGAAAACTCTAAAGCCTACTTACATACATCCCTGCTAGTTCCTAGATCCAATAAAGTCCAACTCTAACCATAGAATTTCCATGATGTAAGCGATAAGCCAAAACAGTTGCACACCGACTCTGGAGTTACTAAATCAGATATGAATCACCATGAAGAACTAGCCTATTATAACAGCCATCAAACACATCAAAGGAACTTCCAATTTTCCGAAATCAAGAAAGGGTCTTGATGTAACTATTACTAACTTTTGTCGCGGAGTGGTTGAAGAATCTTCTCGAAGAAGCATTAAATGGAGTAAAAAGTGATTCTCGGTAATGATGGTAAGCACTGTAAAGGGAAGTAGCATAGCACAACAAACATCACAGATGACCAGCACAAACCAAGACCACTAAAGTTTAAGCGAACTTCAGGTATTCAATTAAGCATGCACCTAAAAGAGGGCAGATTCTTTGACTGAGAGTGGATATACTTCAAGTAGCATCAAATAGAGAACAATACAAAAATCCCTTAAACCTTCCCTTCCTCTTCCATACATAATCACTATCTAATCAATCTAACCCCACCTCGATCCACCGTCATTGTCTTTAAATTTTCTCCTATTACCACCTTAAGTCCTTAACACATCGCCCCAACCTAAACATGCCCTTCGAAGTCATAATTTTGAAGGTAAATGCTTCACCCTCAACCAAGCATCTGATATGTTCTCACCATCCAACAAACAGAAAGTCAAAAGCTGTTCATAAGCCATATACCGTCGTCTTGTTTGATTGACAAAAACACTCGTAAGCACAACTAAGTCGCGTCCCTAGTCTCCCTAAGGTCAGTGACGCCAATGAATTTTGTACATCTCTCATAAGATGAAACTTCCTTAGAATTGCCTTCTTAATTTAGAATTTTGTACATCTCTCATAAGTACAAATAGCAGATCAACAAGGCAGAATAGGAAATCTCAATCCAGGCGTGAAAATTAAACCTAAGATAACAGTAAGAAAAACCAAAGGGTATTTTTACGTAGTGCCATCAGTATTTTACGAAATTCTACATTAGACTACCGCTTTTTGACACTCCACATTGTACCCCTAAACTTTCTATTCGTCACGCAAATTACCCCTCTCCTTATCAAGTATAACAATAAAAATGGCACAGAAACAGCTACTATTTTGCATATCATATGTTAGCACTAACCCTCTCCTTGATCTTGCTGAGTTAATTACAGTTACACAGGAAGTTCAGATGTAATAATCAAAAAAGACGATATCTTTCCACCAAATTTGATCAAAATGAAGAGAAATTGAACAGAAAAAAAAGTTTACCACATAACAAGTAAATTTCACATAATAAAATACCTCTTCTCTGAGAAAACAGAGGTGGGCCACCCATTCTCTGCACAAAGAACTCATATTGATTCTGAATTGCATCCTCTTTCTTCGAATTTGCAAAAATTGACCTAAACCATTCTTCCTCATCATCATAAACCCTACCATCACCCCCCAAAAAAAAAACAACTCTAATTTAGTTGCAATATCACAAACCCAACCCAAAAAAATGGGTATTAACAAAATCAAAAATTTCCAAAAATTAACCAATAATAACACATTAATATCAAAAACCCACCTCAAATAAGTTCCAAATTCACCCAAAAAATACAAAAAAAAAAAACAAATTTGAATATGAACTTGAACCTGGTATAAAAGTTGGTAGAGAGATCAATGAAAGTTTGAAGGCCCAATTTCTCGAAATGATTAGTGTCATCAATTGAAAGAGCATCATTTGTGTCAACCCCACTATACTCTGAAGCTTTCTGTTGAAGTGATTGCATTTTATTTGGTGTTTTATCTTATGTTTTTTGCTTTGCAAATTTTTCAAGCTTGTGGAATTCTCGTTCTATGAGAGAGAGATTTGGTAAGTGTCTTATAAATTAATGAGCAGAAGAAGATTATAGAAATTAGAATGGTATTATTCTTGTGAGAAAAAGGCAAGAAATTTTTGTTGATTGCTACTGCACAATATGGTTCTATTCATGCATGTATAGTCTATAGATGATGAGTTTAAGATGAAGTAATAGAATATGATTCTGGGGAGGTTTTTGAGGAGAAGAAAATTGGTTGAAACTGTGGGCTGATTTGGTGGGTAGTGAAAGGGGAAGTTTTAAGTGGACTGTGAAGACATGGTGAGGTTAGTATGGTGAAAACTGAAAAGTCCTAGTGGCAAAATGCACATGTACACCGACCAATGAGGCAAATCTACTAATCTAATTGGTGGGCAAAAACTTTATAAAAAAAAAAAGTAGGGATGGAAATTGATCTAAGGGTTTGTTCTCTCCAACTTATTTTCAATTCAGTTCAGTTCAGTTCCTAAATTTGTTCATTATTATTAGGGTCTGTTCTCCCCAGCTTATTTTCAGTTCAGTTCAGTTCAGTTCAGTTCAATTCAGTTCAGTTCAGTTCCTAAATGATAATCATTATTATTAATTAGTTACTTCCTCCGTTTCAAAATATATGCAACACTTTCCATTTAAGGGTGTTCCAAAATAAATGCAACACTTTTTTTTCTTTCCTTATTTGGTAAGCTTTAGGCTGTGAAATTACTTAAATACCCTTACTTTATAAAATTAGTATTGATTACATACTTTAATCTAAAACAATTAAACTACTTAATCTCTGCCCTAACTACTTCATGATTATTCCTGCCACCAGCCCACCACCCTTCTTCTCTCTTCCCACAACCCACAACCCACAACCATTCCTTCACCTATACCCCTCTTCTCTCAACAACAAACCTACCTTCATCTTCAACCTTTCTCTCTCCTCCCACTCCAACCCTCACCCAACTCTCACCACCGAACCCACCCCAACCCCAATCTCGGCCCTGGCTTCGACTTCCTCGGCTGCGCCGTCTCCGACAACTTCTCCTCAAAACTATCAAAAGACGCCGGCCACTTCCAACAACCACGACAACCACCATCACCATCCACCTTCGATCACCGCGAAATTCTACCACCACCATCACCGTCCACCATCGATCTCTTTCTTTCTCTCTCCATCGATCTCATTCTTCTTCATCGTTTTCATCTTCTTTGTTCTCCTTCGACCCCACCACCGTCGATCTCCTTCTTTCTCTCTCCTGCGATGTCCTTCGGTCTTCTTCTTTCTCTCTCCTTCGTTCTCCTTCTTTCTCTCTCCTACGATCTCCTTCGTCCTCTATCTTTCTCTCTCCTGCGACCTCCGCGCGACATTGATAAGCAAGTTCGGTTTCCTTGATCGAAGTGAAAAGCAGTTTAGGGTTAGATCCCAATTTGTGGTGGTAGAAGCATTGGTTAGAAGGATTGGGTAGAAGGATAACCAAATTGTTGTAAATTTACTGTTAAATTGGGTAGAAGCATTGGGTAGAAGCATTGGGTAGAAGGATCTTAGTTAATTTTTTTGAATTTTGGTAGAAGGATCTTAGTTAATTTTTTTGAATTTTGGTAGAAGGATTTTGAAAGAAATGGAAGATGGTGGTGGTGTGGTGGTTGTGGTGGTGGTTCTGATGGTTGTGGCGGGGTGGTTGTGGTGGTGGTTCGATGGTGGTGGTGGCGGTGGCGGTGGCGGTGGCGGGGTGGTGTGGTGGTGGTGTTGGCGGTGGTGTTGGCGGGATGGTTGTGGTGGTGGTGTTGGCGAGGTGGTGGCTGCTGGCGGTGGTAGGGTGGTGATGGTGTTGATATAATGTATTAGTTGTATTATTAGTTAGTCTAATTACATACCCCTTCCCATCTAATTGTACACTATTGATAAATTGCCTCGGAGTCCGCAATTTGAAAAGTGTTGCATATATTTTGAAACGGAGGAAGTATAATTTATTTCAGTTCAGTTCAGTTCAGTTGTTTTACACCGAAGAGAACAGGCCCTTAGTTATAATTTAATTCAGTTTAGTTCAGTTGTTTTATGCCGAATAGAACAGGCCTAAGATCCGATCCAAATTGGTTAAACTTGACTCAAACTTGAGAGTTCAGGTCTAAATTTTAGGATTCAATGGATTCACGTTGAATCAAAGTCTAAATGGACTGAAGTGAACTTAATAATAATAATTATTATTATTATTTATTCTTTTTCATATCATTATTTAGCTTCAATTTAGTTTAGTTTAATCAAATTATGTCTGAAAAATAAGGTGTAATGAAGAACTCAATTATCTTTTTTAAGTGTTGAGCTAAATTTATTAAGGAATTACCTCATTTTTGTTTATTTTCTCCTTGTTTGTTTCCCTATGCGTTCCAAAGTTCAAATGTTCCTTATATTTTGAATCACTGATTTTCAAATCTCACTCTCTAATCTCTAAACTATCATTCCCACACTGTTTTATAAGAGATTTGTTTGATGAAAATAACTCCAACTAAACCTGTCAAAACTAACCTAAAAATTTTCAACCTAACATTACTTTCACTAATTTTTTCAACCAAAAATCTAGAGGTGATCATGGGCCGGGCCGCGCAAAAAAAAAAATTGGCCATTGTGCGGGCCCAAATCCGGGCCAAAAAAATGTGCCCAAAGCCCAGTATTTCGGGCCGGGTCGAGCGGGCTTTTGCGGGCCAAAACGGTCCGGGCCCAAAATTTAGACTTAAAAGTCTTTTTTGGCTTGTCCAAAGCCCGCCCAAAAAAAATGGCCCGGCCCGCCCGCGGGTCCAAAAAATTTGCCCAAACCCGCCCAAAAACCGGGCCGGACTGGAGTTGATCAGCTCTACAAAAATCTAATTAAGTATTAAAGCCTAAACTCGAAAAATTGAAAGATAACAAAGTTAAGGGGGTTGGTTTGGGGACAACCCATTGGATCAAAAATAGAGGTGATCATTTGCGGGCTTGGGCGGGTTGCGGGCCGGGCCTAACCAAAAAAAATTGTCCAACGGGCCTAATATGTCTAGTCCAAGCCCTTTTATACGGGCTTAACTACTTGTCCATGACCCGCCCTAATAAACGGGCGGGCTTGCCCGCGGGCCTAACGGGCCTATTAATACTTATGTTTTTTTCTAAATACTCTAGTTAATTTCCTTTTATATTTATAGATTAAAACATAATTTTGGTTAAAATAGAAAAAAAGTTGATAATCACAACGTAAGATAAAGAGAAAGTTAAAAATATTCGTAACAAAAATGTTAGAGGACGACAAATTATTAATAAATTAAGTTATTAAAGGTAAGAATAAAGACAATTATGTATTGCCAAAGCTATATTAGTGCAAATAAACTATATATTCCAAAAGATAAATCAACACTAAATTAGTTAGATAAAAAATTATATTTCATTGAAAATAGATATTATGATAAACGGGCTGGGCAGGCTTGCCCGCGGTATATTTGAGGTTGTCCATATCCGCCAATTAATATTAGCGAGCCGGGCTTGGCCCGCCCATTTAGAATTTTTTTTCAAAGTTTATTGTCCAAGCCCGCAACTTTAGCGGGCCGGGTTGGGCGGGCTTAGCTGGCCGTCCCGTCCGTGAACAGCTCTAATCAAAAACAAAAATAATCGATAATTTTTTTTTAAAAAAAGTAGATAGCATAAGTAGAAGTGACAAATGAATCTTTTTGGAAAATCTTATATATTCACATTGCGAAACCGCAACTCCTATTTCTCATCTATTTGTTTTATTTTACCTCACTCAATCAAAAGTATTGTTGCATATCCCACCTACGTAGTTGAGCTTTCGATTAATTGCTATGGTTTTAATATGTAAGATGGATCAAGTATGGTTATCCTAAACCAGATATAGACGAGCTTGGGTAGTTTATTATTTAGCGTAAAATGTGGCATATCGAAATAGACTTGATTATTTATAGGGGGTGTGGCACTACTTAATGACGCCTTTTTAAACCACTCTTAGCAACTCCAATGGCAATCAAAATGGAATTTGGCTTAGAGTGCCACCTAGATTTTTCTAGCTAAACTCTACTTTAAGCCAAAACACCCCTAATGATTTAGCCAATATACTTGTTGCTTGAGTAGGTCTCACTTGTCATTCATCTTTTGTATTTTATTTTTTACACAATACTTACTTATTATTAATTGGAACTAAATTGTAGATAGATTTTTAGTACTCAGTTTATACTCAGTTTTTCTACTATATATACAAAAAATATTTACTGTTTTAATTGATTGAAATTTTTTTTTAACAAAACTATCCGTTGAACTTAATTTGGAAAAACAATGAAATTTGGGAAAATAAAACCACAGCAATATACTGTTGGTAGTCGTTGAACTTTTGCAATGGAAATTCCATGCACAACATGTGGGCCATCCCACTTTTTGGTTTTACAAAGCATTTCCATCATTTCTTTGTGCGTGTACTACAAGCAGTTTCAGCATTTCCATTGCAGTGGACCGTGAACATCACGCATGTCACCCCATCTCTTTGTTCTCTCACCATAAATTCAGCATGGTTCCACATCAATTGTTTGGGCGAAGTAGCTTAGTTAAGCGAAATTGTTCAGCGAGGAAAAGTTCAGCCAACAACTCCAGTGGTTCAGCTAGTTATGATTTTTGAATTTGGCTTGAACAGTCACATGTTCTGATGGGTTATTTATTATAGCAATAATGTTATATGCACGCAATGCGTGTGAAAACATATACTTCCTCCGTTTCTAAATAAGTGCAACATTTCCCATTTAAGGAAATGTCATAATAAGTGCAACATAGCTCAAAATGGAAAGTTTTTTCCTTTTATTTACAGAAATGTCATTACTTATTTCCCCCTAACAACTTAATTAACCCACCCCTCTACCAACCTAAACAACATTAACCCACCCCCCTCTCTCCTCCCCTTAACCCAAACCCACCCCTTTCTCTCAGCCCAGACCCCCCCTCTCTCTCTCTCCTCGATCCACCCCTCTATCTCGGCCCACCACCCCTCGCTCTCCTCTCCACTCCGACACCACCACCACCACTACCAACCCGACATCACCACCACCACTACCAACCCGACATCACCACCACCACTACCAACTCGACACCACCACCACCAGATGCGACCCAACACCACTACCACATCGACACCACCACGCCACCATATTCGACCCAACACCACTAGGCCCTTCTCTCTCCTTCGTTTCCTCTAACTCCTCCTCCTCACCTTCTCTCACCTCCTCCATCACTCCTTTCTTCATCTCCAATAGTTGTAGATCTAGGATTTCGACATCACCACACACCAGATTTTTGAACGGTGGTAGGGTTGGTGTGTTGGTGCGATGGTGATGATGGGAAGAGGCAGAAGATGCCGACGGTGGTGTTGGTGAAACAAGGGTTGGGGTTTCGATTTTGGAACGGTGGTGGGGTTGGTGGGATGGTGTGTTGGTGCGATGGTGGTGGTAGGGAGAAACTATGGATTTGGTGGTGTTCCTCAAAGAATGGTGGCAGTGGTGATGGTGTTGGTGGTGGTCGGGATTTTGGGTGGGTGATGGTTTTGGTGGTGTTCGTCAAGGAATAGTGGCAGTGGTGATGGTATTGGTGGTGGTCGGGATTTTGGGTGGGTGGTTGTTTTGGTGGTGTTCGTAAAGGAATAGTGGCAGTGGTGATGGTGTTGGTGGTGGTCGTCAAGGAATGGTGGCAGTGGTGAATGGTGATGGTGTTGGTGGTGGTGATTTTGGGTTGGTGGGTAAGTTGGTGGATGAATCCCAGATTAATTGTTAATATAACTGTTCTATTGTAATTAAATTACTCTTAGACTTTATAAGTGTGGTCCCCCAACTTTCTCTCTCTAAAACATTGGTGTGTGTGTCACTTCTCTATGTTGCACTTATTTAGAAACGGAGGAAGTAGAAAATTAAATTAATTGTGGAGAAGAACTAACTTTGCATTTTGTTTTTTCAAAAAACTGCATTTCAGTTTAATGTGATATTTTTTGTTTTCCCCCTTTTTTCGTTTAAATGAAGCAGGTAGTTATCCCTATTTTTTTTCTTTTTTTTCCTTTTACTATTTATTTGTGTCCCCCATGTGTTGCCTTATACTTCCTCCGTTTGCCTTTGCACCGTTTGCTTTTTCACGTTTGCCAAGATTATTTTGTAAACGTTAATATCTCTAATTGCGTATAAGTAAAAATTATAAAAAAATTGATATTTGAAATCCTCGTATTGAGACGAATTTAACAAGATCCCACTTGACTATGTTTTTTCTTATATAATGGTGAGAGAAAGCTTGTTAAAGTTGGTTGATGAATAGTGACCAAATGTCAAATGGTGCAACTATTTTGAAACGGAGGAAGTATAATAAAGATCTGTACCGATTCCTCCTTTGTTTTTTGTTCACAAATTATTGGAATAGGCGGTCTAATTTTAACATAAAATTAGATAAATTCAAGCCTATATTTTTTTAACAAGTCCATTCATCTCACTCTAACCCAACACTATCCCTAGACATTTTGCACCAACTTAGTCATCTCTTATCTTCTCCTTCCTCTGTTTCCCTTTGAATCTCGAACTACAATTAATAATTTTATAAATAAACCCGACAGTCTTACCGAATGGATTAAACTATCTACTAAAGAGATTAAATTACTCGCTAAATGGATTAATGAATGTGAAAACTAAATTGATTAAACTGGTCACTAAATAGATTAAACTGGTCACGAAATAGATTAAACTAGTCACTATATCACAAAGATGGTATGTTCTCTTCTTACTATTGGGCTTGTGCCGTTGCCTAATTTTAAACTAAAAGTAGGCGGTCTCTTACAAGACCTTGTACGATCTTTTAATTTCGGTCTTTTCTGGACCCCCAAACTCCTAAACCAACCCATGACCCGACCCAAACCAATCCAAACCCAATTCACAGGTCTAATTCCTACCCAATTTCATAAGGCTCAGCCCAATTGACAGGCTTGCTTTGCTAAATCTCCACGAACTCCTGAGAAGATGGTTCTGCTTTTGTCAGGGGTTGAGAAAAAGAGACAAGAAGATACTATGGCGACGGTGGAAATGGAGTCAAGGCAACCACGAAAACGACGCCGTATCGTCTGGGATGTTGCCCCTTCCGACATTATTCAGGTTTCTAATTTTAATTTTTTTAGGGTTTTAGGGTTTGTTCTTCACTTTTTCCCCCAAATTGCATGATTTCTGATTTATGTTATATAACACCCTTGAATTTATAATTAATTACTTTGCGTAAAATTTCTTCAGGAATATCAGCCAGTTGCT
This sequence comes from Beta corolliflora, assembly GCA_947648045.1. Taxonomy (NCBI): domain Eukaryota; kingdom Viridiplantae; phylum Streptophyta; class Magnoliopsida; order Caryophyllales; family Amaranthaceae; genus Beta; species Beta corolliflora. Next base: position 75,317 of record CANSZD010003028.1, on the reverse strand, counting down.
GAAAGTGATGTAGTGGAAAGATATGTTACGCCGCCGAATAGAGAGGATGATCGTGAAGGGCATTATGTGTTTTCGATTGGCGAAAATTTAACTCCAAGATGTAAGCTTTTTATAAGCATTGGTGTAATTTTTGGCCTCTGATTATTTTTTGAGCAATTTACTGAATTTTGGCAGCTGGGTTTTTGGTATATGCTACAAATTACTTGTAATTATGTTTTGTTTTTCCCTTCTATATGAGTAATTTGATGGGATTGTGTTCAGCTAATTATTTATAATTGAGAATGTTTTAGCTTTGGGTTGTACTTTGTAGTGGACTGGATTAAAATGGTTATGTAAATATGTTGTGCTGCTTAGCTGTGAAGGTGTAGGCATTCATTGTATTTGGAACCTAGAAATTGGGATGGCCTCTGAATATGTTGTTGGTAGAGGTAAAGCAACCACCCACCAACTCACTGAGGTTGGTGCTCGTTTGAGGCGCTGTGTTTTGAATATCATTATGCTCAGTATAGTTCATGTGGGATTTTGTTACTGGTATATAGTATCTCTAGAAGAAAACAGAAATTGAAATGCTTCCCCTCCCCCTAAACAAAATGTTTTTAAGAATTAGGACTTAGGAGGATGTACGTGCTGTTTGTGTGATATAGAAGTGTACGAGACTAGCTGACTTTCTGGCATTACTCTATGTTGAGTCCCATGACAGTTGTTGCTTCTTATACTTTGGGCAATGAAACCTTCTTTGAGAAAAAAAAGGTGTAATATATGACTTGTCTCAGCAGGCGTTTTAATTAAATTGAGGAAGAAAAGGGGTAAATAATAATTTATAAGAACCACAGGGTTCACTTAACGTTTAGCATATGGGGATAAGTTCATAAGGAAGGCTGGAAGGGTATGGAAATTTTAATAAAATGGTTCTCTCTCAATGACTCAATTCCTGGTACTCTTTTCAATTTTTTTGGGTGCGAGTATGTATGTTCCATGCTTTATTTTAAAGGGGATATGCACTATGCTTTACTATTGCTGCTGTGAATGCCATCCTATCCAGACTCTGACATGATTTATGGTTCTCTGTCAATTGCTTAACAGATAAAATTCTAAGCAAGATGGGTGAAGGTTAGCTGTCAAATGATCAAGTGCCTCTCAGATGTTCCATTTTATGATTCTGCTTGTGTCATCTTAGCAAGCTGCTCGTACTGTAGGCACATTCGGACGAGTTTTGGAATGTTTGGATCATCAAACACAGGAGCATGTTGCAATCAAAGTAGTTCGAAGCAATTCAAGATATCGTGGTGCTGCAATGATTGAAATTGATGTGCTTCGTCATCTTGCAGAGCATGATCACATTGGATCGCAGTACGTACTTTTGGCTTCTTGAAGCAAAGTTTTTGATTACGGAGCCATGAATATAACGTATTCATGTAGCTGCCTTAAATGTTGGAGATACAGCACTTTGTTGTGATCGTCGATGCTCTCTTCTTACAAATTGTTGCTTTCTGGATGCAGTTGTGTCCAAATAAGGAGTTGGTTTGACTACCGTAATCACATTTGCATTGTAAGTCCTCCGATTTTTGAAGCTATATAACTTGTTCCTTTTTACCTTTCCTCTTTTCTTTTTTTTGTCAGGTCATCGTACAGCGGGTCTTTTAGATTTTGTAATTGTGATGAAGATGCTGGTATTGCTTCTATGTGCGTACAGAGTCATAAGATTTGGTTGAGGCCAGACCATATGTTTCGAACCTTAAATTGGCATTTAATTCTAGGTTAATTTTGGAGCTGCTTTTATTGATCTTTTTTTCTTGCTTATTGTTGATTTGATGACTCCTTTTGCTTAGTTGCTCCAGTGCCTTTTCCTATAGTCCTGCCCTTACTTCTAGCTCCATGTGTCAAGATTGCTGTACTATGTAGTAATCTGCAAATCACTGGTATTATTGCTGACCCCTATATGGAAACCTTCCTTTGGATGCGTTTTGATGATCTTGTCAGGTATTTGAGAAGCTTGGACCGAGCTTATATGATGTCTTAAAGAGAAATAGATATCGCCCTTTTCCTGTGGACCTTGTTCAGGAGTTTGGACGTCAGCTTTTGGAATCTATAGCATGTGTGTGGATTAATTCTGGCCTTCTATTCTTGCATTATTTCCCCTAACCATTTAATTACACTTCTCATGCTCTGTTTTGTCTAGGAGCCTTGTCCTTTTAAAGTTGCTCATCTTTGTTAACATTTTTGCAATGCTCCATCATATGTGACAGACATGCATGAGTTGAACTATATCCACACTGATCTGAAGCCAGAAAACATACTTCTTGTGTCTTCTGAGTGTGTGAAGATACCCAACTGGGAGGTATTTGGCCCTTTTTGTGATTGATGTTTGGTGCCGTTGTATATGTAGATGTGCTTAGTATTGATGCTAGAAGTAACTTCCATGTCACAGAGGATTTCAGAGGAAATGCATTTTAGCTACTTGCCAAAGTCAAGCTCCATTAAGCTTATCGATTTTGGTAGTACTGTACATGATAATCCAAATCATAGCTCCACTGTTTCCACCAGGCACTACAGAGCACCTGAAGTTATTCTAGGTAACTAGTTACATTGTGGATAAGTGGAAGTTGAAGCTGTGATAAATTTTTTATCTTACTGTTTTCGTTCATCTTAGTTCTATCAGCTGCTCACAAATCTTACCCTGCTCTGTGGTGTGCCTGTACACAGAGTGGAGTTCCATTCACTATCTTTTGTCCAGAAATGTGATCTTAGGTAGACCTGGCAATATTGACCCATATGAACTTACCGTCTAATCTCTGTTACCTTTCTGCCTACTTTTGATTTGGGTTAGAGGTTTCACTTGTAACACGTGCTACCCTGGTATGTTGGAGAGAATGTACAAGGAATTGCAACTATTTGGCATTCTCATATTCATCTAAGCTGATAACTGTTTCTCCTTCATTTTCATTTTCTTGAATTCTTTTTTGGGGATTGGGGTGAGAAGCCTGTATATTTTTTTGTTACCCCAATGCTCACAAACCCTATTGCACAATGCAGATGCCTGGACTATGCGTGAATTGTGTGATACCAATTATTTTCACTTGCGGCCTCTTTTGTTCAGATGATTTATGCTTTTGCATTTTTGCAGGTCTAGGTTGGAGCTATCCATGTGATTTGTGGGGTATTGGTTGTATACTTGTCGAACTATGCTCCGTGAGTCCACCTTCAATTCTTACGTCAAAATGCTGCATCTATGGGCTGTGGTCTTTATCCGTGAGATGATGTAACTTTCCTAAGTTTGTTTCAGGGTAGAGCACTCTTTCAAACTCATGAGAACCTAGAGCATCTAGCAATGATGGAGAGGGTATTGGGACCTCTTCCGCAACATATGATACAAAAAGCCACGTGAGTTTCAAAAAGTTCACCAAATTCAGTTAACCCTCATACTTAATTTGTCTTAGATCGATGGTATATTAATAGATGCCTTCCCTTACCAAGATGTTGTAGATAATTGGGCGTTGTTTGGTTGGATGGATAATATTTTCAGTGAAAAATGTTCTTTTAATGAAATACATTTTTCTAGGGAAATCACAATTTTATATTATTTTTTCCTTGCTAGACTCCTTACAAGACAAGCTAGAGAAAAAGTTAGAATGAAAATAAAGAGGAGAGGATAGATGCGAAAAGAGACAGAGGAAGGTAGCAGAGGGAGAAATTGTGTAGGAAAAAAATCTCCAACCTTTGGAGTGCTATTTTTTCCATACTTGGAAGTTGGAACATTTATTTTTCACCTATTACAAAGCAAACAAAGGAAAATCGGAAAGCTATTATTCTCGAAAATTGTTTTCCTTCCAATTTAGACACTGTTACAATTGATGAACCAAATTATGACTGTATCATTGTATATGTTGCACTTTTATCTTGATTCTCATTCTTGTTCTCTTTGATCATTGCAGCAGAGGTGCTGAAAAGTATTTTAGACAAGGATCACGGCTGAACTGGCCTGAAGGAACAGAGTCAAGGGAGAGTACCCGAGCTGTGCAGAAGCTTGAACATTTGGAGGTTTGGATCATTCCAGCATCCTGTAAATGTACATTTGGGATAATTTCTCTTTTATAGTGTTGGATTGTCTAATTCTGCTCGCCTATGAACTTGATTATTTAGGACCTCATATCTCGGCATGTAAATAGTTCAAAGTCCTGCATCTTCATTGACCTGCTGTACAAGCTGTTAAGGTTTGATCCGTCACAGCGGCTTACTGCAAAAGCAGCGCTAAATCATCCATTTTTCAAGATAAAAGCTTCAACTCTATAGGTTATGTTTGTGTTGTGAGCTTTACGGCATCCATCTCGAAAGTATCAGCCTGATGCAGTGAGGATTCCCATCTGCGATGACCAAATTTAAACAAGTTGTCAAGACTGATGCAAGATTAGAATTGGCAGTCGCTTGAAATGAACGTCCTGTATAGTGTGGGCTGAGAAATTTAGCAGCAACAGTTTGTACATAAACGCTGTAATGTTTTTTTTTTTTTTTTTTTTTTGGCAACAACGCTGTAATGTTTATATCTCGTGTATACGCAGATTTAGAACTCCAATGTGACAAACTTCAATAGAAATAGGTAAGCTGCATCTGATAATGATTTGATTTAGCAGCAACATTGTAGAACCTCTTTTTACTGGAAAATGCTACTTTATGCTACTTTCAAACATACTACTATTTGCTAACCAAGTTAGCTATTTGCCTATTTGTTAAGTGGAAACCGCTAACTTGTGTCGCTCATCGTCGTCAGTCCTAGGACTGCTTATCAGTCGAAGCGAGCCGAACTTTGGTTGGCTCTATTTGTGTGCGTTTAATTTTATTCGAGCTTTGAGCTCAGCTCAAAGCTCAACGAGCCGAGCTTTGTCTAAGCTGAGCTTTGACCAATTGTTAAACGAGCCAAGCTCGAACTATTCATGAACATACTTGACTTGTTACCCCTAGTTTTTACACGTTTTCTATGTTTTTCTTTCTCTAATTTTTTAGATTTGTAGGTGTTTACAATGGAAATATTAACTTATTATTATGTAATATTTACATTAAATATATTTATGTATCTATATAGATATATTATTTTTCTATATAAAAGAATAACCTATACGAGTTTTTCGAGCCGAGCTTTGCCTAGCTCAGCTCGGCTCGTTAAGGTCTGGAGCCGAGGCCGAATCTGAATTGAACTACCACGAGCCGAGCTTTATTTTACCGAGGTAATCCCAAACTATTTGCGAACAAGCTAGGTTGATTACCACCCCTAGTTATTACCATTTTTAGTTTTAAGGTTCAAGATTTGAATAGGGCCATGATATATGTCATATAAAAATGTAAAAGTGTTCACACTAATCCTATTCAAGTTATTTTGAAAATTTATAACAGATAGCTAGAAATTACCTTTGTTAGGATCTGTATTTTTCGGAAACAGAAAGATAGATAAACAGCCCCTATCTTTTTTGAAGTGGAAACAATCCCCAAGTTGATGTACCACTTAACTCAGTCCACAAGAGACAATGAAAGTCACTTTATATATACAATTAGCAGTAGGTAATGCATTAGCTAAATATTGCTAACTATAGTTGGCTATTAACTCGTTTCATTCGGTATCATTAATTCTTAATATTTGTTTTCAAAAAATTTAAGTCAGATGATATATATTGTATGATGAACAAAATATTAAAATTAATCGTTTTTATTTTGAGAATTGACAACAAAAACTGAACATTTTCTTCCATCCTTTCTTTAGTGTTTAATACAACTGAATGTATAAACAAAAGTATGATATCGAGTAGCGATTTTTCAGTTGAAGCAAGCATAAACAATATTTAGTTCCATGTCCCAAGCCTACATGTACAATATCGTGGTAAATATGTTTAAAAGAAGCATAAAATGAGATTTATGTTTTATTTCATCATTATTCAGAAAAAATGTTCACCACTATGAGTTGGTGAAAATGAATACTTCATTACATTTAAACAGTGTGCCGCTGCGAAACTTCTTCTAGTTCACTTCTTCCCTCTGGCTAGCTCTAAGCCTGGCTCCAAGGACAGCTATTCAACAAATGGAACATGAAAATTTAGCAAATGTTACGCACTCGCCGCCATATCAACAGGAGTAAATCTTCACCCACTTGATCTTTTGCGTTATTTCCAGTACGTCCTGCACAAAGTTTGAGTGCCAAAAATCAGTAAAGAGCAGCAGGAAAAAGTTAGAAAAATAGAACACCAGATAGCTAAATGTTCGCAAGCGAATAAACTATCCTCATTAGTTTTAGCTTGTTTTCTGTAAGGTAGTAAACTAAATAAAGCCAATAAACCTTTATTCAACTATTACAAGAGCATCCCTCAGGACATTATAGTCCCATGATCTAGTTCATCACTGAGCACTATACCAGGGTAGCTGCAGGGGATTCTACTACAAATGAAACTTTTTAAGCAGTAAGTTTGTTTGCAAGGGAACATTGCCTTAGACTTACACGTTATTATATCCTCATGTGTACTTTAAAATCTCGAATCATCGACCTCAAACCATGATCGTTCTCAAAAGCTGCTCATCTAATATTTTGGCTGTCGTAAAAAGTTGTTCCTCGAAAACATCAAGACGGCACACATGAGAATAATTATTTCCAGGCTTGCAACAGAAAGGTCCGCCAACATACATTATCTATGTTCTTACACCAACGAATTGAGGTGCCAATCCTTCATCATCACTACTTGTACATACAAAACAACACCAGTGAGGGATTGAATTCAGAAGCAATTAAAAAATTCAGAAGAGAGAGACTGTATGTATGAATAAGAACCTTTTATGAATAAGAACCTTTTTCAAGCTCCATGGGCAGGAACCAGGATAAAGTAACAAATTAGAGGTGGACTGCAGAGAAACTTCTTTGACCTTGCTGTACGATGGATCTCATTCATGTCATTCCAATTTCTAGAATCAGTTTTATACTCTTGACGTTGATATTTGCATCTGATCATTCATGAGTGTCATTCAAGTGGGAGTATATATATCTCTGGATGATGATGACACATCTACATCACCAATAATCTCCACAGGAGCATACACCGTCCTGGAATTTGTGAAATCTATTAGCATCTCGGACAACAAACACTCTCTTTAAAACTTTAGATAAACCCTTGATGAACTCATGGCAATCACCACAAACTCTCAAGTTCTTGAAAACCCTGATCACTTTCGTGTTTTCTTCCTTTCCATCACAGACTAGTGCCAGTCCAATAGCCAGCTTCTCACTATGAACTCTTAAATTTTCCAGCTTTGACTCATCTTCCACATCATGCAATGCAAACCTTAATTCATAGGAATAGCCCAATTCTTCTTTTAATCTTGTCTCCATTTTTATTAATACTTCATGGATTTTATCAGTGAGTGGATGTGTATCGTCTCCTCCATAAAAGAAATGGACCTCTTTTCCAATCTCAACCCAACTCTGACCTGCATCTTTCCTTAAGCCCTTTCTTTTAACTGCTTCTCTCAGCTGCTGACACTCCTCCCAGTAGCCAGCATTAGCATAAAGATTTGACATCAAAACATAATTAACTGGATTATCTCCGTCCAATTCCAAGATGATCTTTCCTATATCTTTCCCGAGTTCCAAGTTCCCATGAACTTTACAAGCACTCAGCAATGTCTGCCACACGCCTATGTTTGGTTTCATTGGCATACTCTCTATGAGATTTTTAGCTTCAGTAAGACGTCCAGCTCGACCTAGGAGATCGACCATGCAAGAATAGTGCTCCACTTCCGCTTTGATCCAATGGCCACTGGACAATTGTGAGAAGTATTCTTCACATTCTTTCACCAGCCCCGAATGGCTACAAGCTGATAGGATAGCCAAGTAAGTTATCCTATCAGGCCTCACATTTTCGGATAGCATTTTATTAAAAAGAAACACAGCTTCTTTCCCTAGACCATGTTTTCCATAGCCACTTATCATAGCTGTATATGAAACTCGATTTTTCACTGGCATTTCAATAAAAAACCTCTCTGCTTCTTCCATCAGTCCACATTTGTGGTACATATCAGCAATGGAGTTGCCAACTTCTAGCTCTAAGCCAGAGGGGACCTTAATTGCATAGGCATGAAGTTGCTTCCCTTGCTCCACGAAAGCAAAATCAGCAAAGACTCCAATTAAACCTGACAATGTGTATGAATCAACTTGTACATTGCTCTCTCTAAGCTGTCTAAACACATTCATAGCCTCTAAAAAGTTTCCGTCTTGTGCATAACCCAAAACAAGAGAAGCCCAGGAAACGACACTCCTATCCTCAATATAATCAAATAGTTTCCGTGCCTCAACCAGGTATTTACATCTTACATACAAGTCAATGAGTGCACCCACAAGAGCCGTCTGGACAGAAACTGGAAACCCCCTCGTGATCAAGGCAGCATGAACTTGAGTGCCCCAAGAAATCACTCCAAGAATGCTACAAGCTTTTAAAACAGATGTAAATGTAAACTCATCAGGAACCACACCCTCTTTCTGCAATTTCTCAAACAATTCTATAGAACTCTTTCCATCCCCTTGAGAACTGTACCCTGCTATAACAGTATTCCAGGCTCTAAGATTCTTCACACCCATTTCATCGAAGGCGAGAGCTGCATCTCCCATCTTCCCACACTTGGCATACATATCAACAATCGAATTACCAACAACAGGAAGCCATTGATACCCGGTTTTCACACACAAACCATGAACTTGCATTCCTTTTTCATGAACACCCAACAAACTACATGCCTTAAAACTCGAAGAGAAAGTGTACTCATTCGGTCTAACATCAGAAAAACTCATCTCATACAAAATCGATAATGCTCCTTCAGCATCACCATGATGCAAACACCCACATATGAGAGAAGTCCAAGAAACAACATTTCTTTGAAGCATTCCATCAAACACCTTATATGCATTGTCTAATCTTCTACATTTACTGTACATATCTACAAGATCATTGCTTATTATCATATCAGACCAAAAACCCATTTTCACCACAGCAGCATGAGTTTGAATTCCTTGTTCTAGGAACATATTCTTCGAGCAATCCCTCAAAAACTTTGAAATTCTAAATTGTTCTTTCCTCAATAAGATTAAAGATTGGTTCATTGAAGATTATTTTTATATGACGAGAAAAAAATTCATTTTGGTATCAATTAATTAAAATTATAATAGTATGCAAATTTTTGTATAAGGGAGAAAATTTACCATACCCAGAAACAATCGTATAGGATTTCGGGGTAAAAAATTGGGTCAAAAAGAAATAATTGGTATTAGTAGAATTTTTGAAAGCTACTTTTTCCAGAATTACTATAAAATATACTCACTTTGCGCCCTTCAAATGTGAGTTCATCAAAAAAATCCACTACCTCGTTTGGAGTGGCGGGAAGGGGAGGCGTAATGATTAAAGAAGCTGCTTAAAAAAACTAGATAGAAACCGCTAGTAGAATAGCGGTTTACTGGGGAAAACCGCTACTTAACGAGTGATTTATTATATTTGACCGATAATTGAGCAAGTGGTTTCCCTCTGAGTTAATCGTTAGTTCATTTAACGGTTTTGTTTGTTCAGACATTAACAAAAGAATTCTGCATGATATCGTTTTACATGGACGGTACTAAGGGAAATACTTTTGAATTTGACGTAAAATGAGTAACTTTCTTAACCTAGCATTATGTTGGGAAATAAAATTCAATCTCATAATATAAGGCAATGAATCGAATAATCTATCTCCATAGTCAGGGGCGGATCCAATAAGGGTCCTGGGTGGCACCGGCCCACCCAAAAAAATATAGGTCGCGTTTTTGCACTGAGGTTGTTTGATAATAAAAATAAAATTTATATCCTAGTATCACTTGGAAGGAGGCGGAGCTTTTGATGCTCTCAAGTTTTCTTCCCGTGTTCGAATCCCCTTTGACTCATTTTGCTTTCTTTTGTTTTTCTTCACTTTTCGTTTTCTTTTATCTATTTTCACCTTTTGTTTTCTCCATTCCTGTTTCCAACTCTATCTTGTACTCATCTTTCTTTTTTCCTTTTTTTTGGTATTTTTTTTTGCAACCACTTTATTGTAACTTAAGAATTTATAAGATTTGTTGTTAGTTTGATGTAGCAATTATCAGGGAGTCAAGGATGGGGCTATGTTTTAAAAACTATTGGGGTCCTGAATTGATCCCATTTGAACTTGAGAAAATAAAAGAACTTTCATTATAAAACTTGAATTTTTTTCTATATAATAGATAGTTTGACAACTTTGACCCATTTAAAAAAACTTAGGACTCGTTTGGTTCTGATTTGGAATTTACTTCCCATGGGAAGCCTTATTTTATGGGAAGTAAATTCCCTAGTCTATTTCCTAGGAAATGGCTTTGGGTGTTTGATTGAATATAGGAATTTGTAATTGACACAGGAATTTCTAATCACCAAGGGGGGGTTGGTGACTAATTTCCTACACTATATAGGAATTTCCATTTCCTTAGAAATTTTATTTCCCATGAATTCCCTATTTTCTGCATACCAAACAACTACCCTATTTTGTACTTCTTAAGAAATATAAATTCCAGTGGGATTTGAGGTGAACCAAACGACCTCTTATTAATACTATTGTTTTGCCCCCACTAGATTTTTGTTATGAACCTCTCCTGCCAAGAGCCCCAAATTATAAATCCTAGATATGCCCCTGTCCATAGTGATCCTTCCAGCAGTATAGCACAACTGCACAAGCATCGTTTACTACGAATCCTAATAATCTATCAATGTTTACCTTCCCAATTAAGAATTAAGGAAAGGAGTCCATACATATATTTTTATTGCTCCCTATCCATTGCATAAAAACAAAACCCAATTAAACATGACATGTGTTTAAACAAGGAATTATTGTTTTTTTTTTAAAAATTAGACATTAATTAATCCTAATTAATAGCTTCAAACAATCTTATTATGATAAGTGAGTCTAACATAAGATACTTGGAACCGAAACAGAAAATTAAGGGCCCGTTCGGGATCATTGTCAGTTTTCAATTTTTGGTTTTATGAACATAAAAGTTATATAATATAAGGGTTATAATGAACTTAAATTAGTCATTTTTATACTAAACGTGTAAATTTTGAAAACTGACAACAAAAAACTGAAAACTACGGGCTTGTTCGTTATCGTTTTTTGTTTCCATGTTTCCAATTGTGTGTTGTCAGTTTTCGAAATTGACATGTATAGTATAAGTATGAATAATTTTAAGTTTATTATATACTCCTTATATCATATGACTTTCATCTTCATAAAACCAAAAACTGAAAACTGACCGTAATGTTGAACGGTGCCTATATTTTTTGTTTCCATATTTTTGTTTTTAATTTACAAAACAAACTGAAAATTTGAAACAAAAAACGATAACAAAACAAACCCTAAACTAATACAACTCTCTTTATAATTCTTGTTGTATTAGGTTCCCACAACTTAAGTGGTTTTATGTTCTTTAAAAAGATATATAAACGTAAAGGACTTATTGTTCTATTACAAATTTCTTTAGGGCTCGTTTAGTTGCATATAGGAATTAGTATTTCCTATAAAGTAGTATTTTCCTTGAAATTTCATGTCCTAGGAAGTGGTAAAAGTTGTTTGGTTGATCATCGAAAGAAAAACTTCCCATAGGAAGTTCTACTTACCTAGGTCTTTCAACGTAAGTAGCTTCCTCCATTTTGTTGGAGTAGAATTTCCTACATGTTTGTCGACCAAACAAGATCAACTTATCTTACTTCTTAGAAAGCTCTACTTTTCATGAGTTTTTATGTCAACCAAACAATCTCTTAGTATGTACAAACATGTAATCTTTATTGCATCTTATGTTAGGGGGGATCCATACACTACACAGTTCTTTAATTATGTCATAAAAGACACGACAAATAATGGATAATTCTCTTCTCCATTCCACTTTAGAAACAAATGACAACTGGCGGATTTAGATATATATGAAGGATGATGATAATGAATATTCACCAAGTTGTTCTCTCATGTGACTGACTAATTAACAGAATTCGTAATAGATAAACCTCAATCATCAAACACACTATTCATACTTTTGCTTTAGCTACCAAAATGGTAAAATCTAATACGACTTCTTTTTTGAGTCATTCTTACATTTCATTATTATCAACATACCTGTCCAAGATCTTTCATTTACTTAAAAAAACTTCTCACTTTTGACAAACAAATAATGTACTTAATTACACAAGCTTATCATGATTTCATAAACAAATATTTGTCATACAAGAATTATGAAAAGGTTCATATGAATAATGTTTCATTACAACCATAGATTGTTAATTTTACCAAAACAGTTAAAAATGCCTAAAGATAAGTCTATTGAAAATTTGAAACCTTGCTTGAAACCAAGAACATATTAGAAGCACCAAGTCCTTGCTCATGCTTGTAGCCATAGAGCCAATGTTGATCATGATCCATCTTCCCGGAATCATCGCCTGGGTAAGCCATAGCGCGCCGCCTCCGATACTAGCTAGCTAGCCAAACGAGTGCACAAGATGTACGTCCTGGCTCCTGGGAGAAGGTTATGGTTCTGCTTATTAATTTCTTCAAAAAGCAAACAAAAAATAGTTAAAATGAAAAAGAAGGGTTATTTTAACAAGTGCATCAAGCCTCAAAACTAAAGATCATTAGTAAAATGTTGGAAGATAAGCTAGAAAGAAGCCTATGTATATTTTTGGAATACGAGCACTACAGAAGAAAATTAGCCTAGAATAAACGAGTTGGCTTAGTTGGTATTAGTACTAGTTCAGGACATCAAGTCTTGTAATGGTGTTGTGGTACCATAGACCTAAAATCAAATCACGTCTTTACATTACTTAATTTTCTTATGACTCTCTATCTTTAGAGAACGACAAACCTGTCTTGTAACACGTTCTTCGATGCATGATTAAGGTGTTGGTTATTGTGAAACAATTACTAGTGGGGACTGTCCCCTATAAGTACACTACTAACTACTTCATAATTCATATAGAAAGTCAGCAACCAAACTATTTAACAGCAAAAACACGGGCACACCATATATATAAAGTCAGTAACAAAACTATTTAACTAACAGCAAAAACACTGCACATTTTTTTTATTTTCGTTTAGGGGGAAAAACACTGGGCATTATATATAAGTCAGCAATAAAACTATTCAATATATAGCAAGAAAGACGACAACAATAACAACAATGCAATATGAACCCTTATCTAGGTAATATATGTAGAGGTTAAAATGCATTCACAATAGTTACAGCAAATACACTTCAAAAAATAGTTGCAGCAAATAATGTTCTGCTCACCTTTAACGGTCCCGGCGCTCTATATATAAGAAATTAGGGTTTACATAATAGTTACCCTAAGTATTTTTCTTTGAAAAATAAGATAATATAAAAAAAAAATTAACCGTAACATCAAAATAAACTAAAAGTAAACTAGAAGGCAAAAAAAAAAAATAATAATAATCTACTGCAAATTATACTCCATTAATCATACTTATATGGTAAAGAACTGCTCAAAAATTTAATCTACTTGCAACAATTTGAAACTTTCCATATATGGCAAAATTTAGCATGTAAAATGTCCCACTCATGTAATTTCTCTCTCCTACTTTTTCATAACTAATATCCTTAACCCATATGATTTCTCTCTCCTACTTTTTCTTTCCTCAACCCATGTGATTTCTTTCTCCTACTTTTTCATAATTAATCTCCTTTACCCATACTTACCAAATTTTGCCTAGGAAATCCCCCTAGTCCAATTGTTGCAAGTAATGTGTTACGGATGGAGTATAAAACATAACCATAAGAAATAGAAATACCAACAAAACAATGTTAATATATGACATCAGTTTTTTTTTTTTTGAGGGGAATGACATATAAGTTAATTAGTATTATTATTATTTTAGTCAGGAGAAATCTTGACAAGTTGCGAAAGGAGATCCCCAACTTGCCAAGGAGATCCCAACCGAAAGAAAAGGCTATAACCATCGAGTTACCCCTTACTCTCATACAAGTTAGTATATACTTTAGGGGATCCCAACTTACCAAGGAGATCCCAACCGAGAGAAAAGGCTATAACCATCGAGTTACCCCTTACTCTCATACAAGTTAGTATATACTTTAGGGGATCCCAATTCCCAACTTACCAAGGAGATCCCAACCGAGAGAAAAGGCTTTAACCACCGAGTTATCCCTTACTCTCATATAAGTTAGTATATACTTTAGGGGATCCCAACTTACCAAGGAGATCCCAACCGAGAGAAAAGGCTCTAACCACCGAGTTATCCCTTACTCTCATACAAGTTAGTATATACTTCAGGGGGATCCCAAAAGATCCCAACCGAGAGAAAAGACTCATACAAGTTAGTATATACCTCAGGATCCCAACTTGTCAAGGAGATCCCAACTTGCCAAGGAGATCCCAATCGAGAGAAAAAACTCTCTACCGAGTTATCCCTCACCCTCATACCAGTTAGTATGTACTTCTAAGTGAAGTAGCAATATTTTTGCATATAACTCATTAACAAAAAACAAAGTTCAGAGAGAGAAAGAGAGAGTAGAGAGAAAGAGGAGAAACAAAAGGTGATGATGACAGAAGCATAGAGAGCACGAAGGAAAATGAGATGCAGCAGCGCAGCTTCTTGCATTATTAATTTCTTCATTCCATGCACTTCATCCTCTGTGCTCTCTATCTTCTGTCAACACCTCCCCACCACTTTCTGCTCCCCCCCACCCCCTAAATTATTACCCTACCACCAATCATGAGGGTACATCAGTAATTTCCTTATCACTCCTATTTGAGACACTTATTCCATATATTTTTATATTAAAAATCAAATTTTCGAGATTGACAACGATCATTCTTTTCTGAATGAACTGCAAAGTTCCTTCTCGAATTATTCGAATTCAAGTCTTTTTTTTTTATACTCTAGAATAAAATAAATCTCTCTTTTTTTTAGAATTTTATTACAAAAAGAAAGAGATTAAAGGAATAAAATAGAGAGAAGATGAATTATGTAGGATATAGTAGTATATTTGAAAGATTAGTTTGAGCTCTATTTATAGAAGGGTAAGAATTTACCAAAAAAGGAGTGGATACTATTACTTCTTCAAATCAGTACTATCACTAGTACTTCACTAACTATTTGATTGAAAGCCGCCCCACATTATTTTTTACTTTTTTTTTGTTTTGTGATGGTTTTACTCTGGTGTGGAGCATCCCCACTTTATAATTGGTGTGTCTTTTTCTAGACCGTTTGATGGGGTTTTGATCAAAAGGTGGAGTTGATCATGTGGTTATAAATGGTTGTAGTATTTACCAACGTGAGTTATTTAATGATTTATGTGTAGAGGAAAAAAACCCTTTAACTGAAAGGGGTTAACTGATTCATCATTCATGGAAATTAGGAAACCCCACTGCAATATATGCTCAACAGAATTTGTAACCACTTGCTAAGTGATTGATATTGGCATGTGATGTTCAGATTTATGGGATCTCTTTAGGATCTTTATTCAGTTACTATGAATCAAGGAATACAAGGACTGTGATCATATTTGATACTAGATATGTTTAATGAAAAAATTATAGGTAAGGCAATTAGATTAAGCCCAAATTATTATAACAGGTGATCTAATTTTAACATAAAATTAGGCAGTTGGCCCTCTCCCTAAAAAAGGTCATTTATCTCGCAAGACAGACTGTATATTTTTTTTTTCTACTACGAGGAGTTTCCCACCGCCTTTGGCGAGTGGACTAATCTCCTGCGGGAGTAGACAGACTGTATATTAAGAGCATTATTATTATTATAATTATTTCGGCCCCTATTATTGTCTAATTGTTACGCAATAGGTTGGAAGGCTTTTAAATAAAAACTAGTGTTTGATCCCCTCAAAAAAAAAACTAGTGTTTGATCCCGCACAATACACAGGAACCTATTACTGTGACTCTTTATTTTGAGAGAAATGGTTGAAGTGATTTTGATATAATGTCATGGTTTGTGATAAAAGACGATGTGGTAACTGGTAAGTAGTCAGTGGTATTCTACATTTATAAATGGCCTTGGTGGTGGTAAGAAGATGAGCTTTACGTGAGAAATAAATGTGTAATTTTTATTTGCAGATGCCATAATAGCTTTGCTATAAAATAAAGTAAAGATTTATTTAGTCTGTTTTCTATCTCGTATAAATTGCATATATCAACATTTATTTGCTATTAGAAACAATACTTCCTTCATTTGGCTGAAGGTGATAGAGCAAATCATAAAAAGTTGAAGGTGTTGGGTTCCAGCAATGGTAACACGATGCCACGTGTCGAAATTATAGATTAAGAAGTGTTTAGCATGAAAATTCGTAAAAAATACAGTTGGTGTAAAAAAATATTTGCCTATAGAACATGGTTATGTGAATTTCAGCTTAGTCACGAGATTCACGAGACACCAAATACAACAATTGTCTCAAAACTCTAGTGTAATGCTGAAAGTGAAACAGCCTGGAAAGAAAATTGCCTACTTAAAAAGTATCAAGCTGCTTAATTAACAAAACTAAGGTTGAGAAAATTACAATTTGGAGATTCTTTTTCATAAGCCTAGAAAAATTAAGATTGTGTGGTTCTTAGCCAAACAGAGAAAGGCCGAATACAACAATTGCAGCATACACACTGCAATCCATGAATAGTGCACCCGAGAGATTCTGCAGCATCAGACCCAACTCAAGGGCCCTCCCAGCTTCTTCAGCCCAAGCATACCCATCACCTAGAAGAGATGCTTTATTATCTTTCTCTCCTCGTATCAAATTCTTCCGATTGTCGGGAAGGAGTCTTCGACTGATGAGAGTTATATTGGTTATCAGAACGAGCATGAGTGGCCGGAATAGTAAGATCCACCTAAATATCTTGCTGCCCACTATCGGGAATCCAGCAGATGACAGAACGACCAAGATTGCTATCGTTAGAGCACACAACAATCTGTCATGCTCGGTCTCTGCTACAGCAACACTTACTTGCTGTGAAGTTATATTACTAATAGGTATCTGTTGGGCAATCCCTAGTGCTGCATCAAAAACTTTCTGAACTCCTGAAGAAGCTTCTCCTTTGCTGCTTTCTACAGATGCAGATGCTCTCGAGGTCTCAGTCACTGGTTCAGATTTTCTTAGAAAAGGCTCTTCTATGCCAAGACCACCTACTGCACCATCTTGACCGATATTGGAAGCTTGATCACGCATGAAATATGAGGATTTGTCTTCCTCGGCTTCAGAAACTGCAATACCATAAATATCGGTCAGCTTCCAATATTTATAGGAAACACAATATGTTCCCTCCGTTCTCTAAAAGTTATTCGAGTTTAGCTTTCACATTTGCCAACGCATAATTTTAACTATTAGTATCTTTTATTTTTCTACAAGAAGTTACTAAAGTTGTTATGTTTTTTTTACGAAGGACAAAAGTTGTTATGTTGAAAATATACACCAACACATATCCAACAACATTATAAATAATAACACGTGTTTTCAGTTTTAGTAAAAGAAATTGTCACAGTGAGGTATGTGAATTGTGAATGATAATGGAGGGAAGTAGGGAACATGTCTTAACACTCAAAGCTGATAAAATGTCATTAATTCAGAGAACCTTAAAGAAATCAGAAATGTAGAATTTTTAGTGGAGAACACCAAAAGCAGTAAACAGTTAGTACGTTGATATTTTGAGCTACCATAAAAGTGATACACAAACACAAGTTTGCAAACAATATATATGGGAAGTAGCCCAATATAAAGATATGCGGCTCAAAACTAAAGGTCTCCCTTCGCAATGCTCAACCATTTTCAGATTTCAAGTCTCCAAAGTTCCACTTTGCACTTGTTAACATAGTCAAATAATTTACTTATTTGATGGTGTCGATCAAAGGCTCCCACAGGCCTAATACTGCCAACACAAGGACCCTAAATGTTAAAGCTAGTTACCACAACCAGAGACCTTGTTAAGTATTCTGAGCTCCATTCTGTGTTCTACCATTTGTCAAATTATTCTCAACCTAAACCAGAATATGGATATGTAGACTAAAGTTCCACAAGCATTGAAGTTACTCCAAATTTCATCAATAAGTAAAGCATAATTGCACCAGCTTAAAGGTCTTTGCCACTTAAGACAGTGTCCAAAAGAAGAAGAAAAATGGTCTTTGCCTGTAGATCGAACCTAAGGTTATGAACTAACGAAGAACCAAATATCCTTCAAGAAACCACTACTTCAAGAGGATTACTTCATAATTATAAACTATCATAAGCAGCTATCAGCTATGAGGCAAAACACGATTTTATTTCACCCATTTAAAAAAGAAAAAAAAGGACCAATAATAACAAATATCAAGGTTATAGGTTTAAAGATAAGAGATAATAAGAGACGTTCATATTATACCCACATCACACCTCTTAAATCTAGTAAAGTAGTAGATATGCATTATATTTTCTGCTACTTAAACATCCCACATCCACCTCATACCTAATGTTATATTTCTATAGACTTGAACCGCTCAAAGTTGGCTTCCCAAAATGAATGATCTTAACCTCATTTCTCTAATGATGTCACTATGTCAGTGCACATATAAGGTCAACTTATTTTGTTCGAACATGCTGGAGTTTGGAATCACAGACTTTTTACTTGCTCTTTTAGACTAAAGACAAAGACACCCTCGCACCACATCTGCAGTTAAGCAAGTATTTGGGAAAATAAATTCCATTTCCAGAAAAGTATCAAACTGCAGGTCCCTTTCACAGGTCAACGGTCCCTACTCCCTCCCCTAAAATGTATGATTGAGGAAAACAAAAATAGAAAAGCATACTCCAAAGAAATATGAACCCCAATGGAGAAGTGACTTGATGAACATTGAAGATAAGCATGTCATTGGCTAGGGTTTCATTTTCACAAGGAGCTATGAAAATTCAGAAATTCCATTCCTCTCCCCCCACCGCCTCCCCTCCACAAAGAGAGATAGGAAGAGACAGAAAAAGAAAAGGCAGAGAGAAAAAGACAAAGAGGCAGAGGATTTCCATATCCACTTGATTAAAACATCTAATGGCCCACATTCCACAGTGACAGAAAGTAGCTCATCATTCCATCCCACTTCAGCAAAAATCAGCAACAGCCACAAAATATGCTGTTTTAGCATCGAAATGACCTGGTTGCTAGACAACCAACTTTGCAACCACTATCTTAAACAAATACCGGCTAAAATTCAGAGTGTGCTCTTACTAGCTCGTTCCGTCCACATCCCATCTGCAAGCCTGTCATCCACTCACTCTTCTTCCTAACTTATTATTCCCTTCGTTATATATTACCAGTTCCATATGACTCCATCATGTCAAACCATCAAAAAGAAGAGTAATGTAAATTTCTTCAAGATTGTAACATATTTTAATATTTAAAGTAGAAATTACTAAATTAGAATTTTTAAATAATCCTTCCGTCCTAGAACTTAGAAGTGAGAACATTATTTGTCAAGTCGCTTATAGTAACAAATACACCACTAAACTAAATAGCTACTGTAACAAGAAATAAAAAATGGAGAAAGTAATCATAATAGATGACAACTAACCCTAAAAGAATTTTCATTTCCTAAGCATGACAACTATTGTTCAAGTACTCTTTTCAGAAAGGATAACTTTTACTTTTTATTGAAAATCATGTAGGGAGACATACACAACCATAGATTAACTCAAACTAAAGAACATACAAAGCCTCCAACTCTATATGGCTGGATCCTATGCCTTCTAATTTTAATCATTGCCCACCACTTGATGGATCATCATTACATGCAAGAAATAGAAGATCTCCTTCAACGGATGCTATTTGCTTGTGTTTTTCAAACAAAAAGCTTAAAATGAAAAAAGGCATCTATGTATACCTCCCACTTATTTGTCTGGGTTTTCCCATCAGAAAGACCTCCTGCTTCAGACTTTACAATGTTCTTTCAATATTGGTATGCTGGGGACTTAGGTGAAGGGTTAAGTAGCAGAAAAGCTACACAAACACACCTTGGAGTTGGGAGTAAGGTAATAGAGCAGAAGCTGGTGAGTGGATAAAAGATACGAATAATTCAAGGCGGAACCACTAGGAACTTTCACAATCATGGTCCTGATCCATGAAGCTGTGTGCATCAGCAACATGCCAGCCAGGATATCATACGAATCTCATCCACTCAGCACAACTATCGTATTATTTCCCCCCTTTCATGGATCCTACTCCCAACAAAACAGATATCTACTTGAACTCCACCATATTCACAAAACTTCCACAACACAAGGAAATTTTATCGGCTAACAGCTGATGATATGTAAATTCATACACTGCCCAAAATACCTCGCAAATTACAAGTTGCACCGGTTCTGACAACAACTAAAGGTAAATAAACCGATGGTTCAACCTCCACGCCCCTCCCTCCCTAGACTAATGTCAAAACACTTAAAGCACACACTCTTGGGTAGTTGGGTGCATCATCTATCGAGCTCTTCAACCTTAGGTAGTAAATACTAAATATCCATTCTTTTGCTCCACCAACTAGCCGAACTTGAGGTAATTATTTTCTTCCAATCAATATAGAGTTTCACTTCGTCCAACATTTTCCGAGACATCCTACGAACACGAGAGTAACCAAGGATGTCTTGGCCTAGTGGTTAAGATTGAGGTGTTGTGAACGATAGGTCACAGGTTCGAATCCCCCCTCCCCTTCTTTGTAATTTGTACTGCCTTTGTGGCTCATATGGATCAAAAAAAAAAACGAACACGAGAGTTATTCTAAACTCAACCGTCGTTACTACTTATAATCAGAATCCAACAACCCCCATTCTACCTTATCCTCCCTTCGACATCCTTCAAAAATTTAAAACCCTCTCTTCAATTAAACTACTATCAAAATCTGAACTTCAAATATAACAATAACAATCTAGCTCAAAAGTTCACATGCCAAATTTATTGCAAAGAAAGATGAAATCAACTATTAACCATTACACATGTGTAAATCCTCTCTTCAATCAAACTACAAACTAAAATCTGAACTTCAAATATAACAATGATAATCAAGCTCAAGTTCACATACCAAAATTATTGCAAAGAACATGAAATTCGAATCTTCATAAACAAAATCAACGACAAAAAATAGAACGAAAGAAATTGAGTAAATTAAAGAGAAGAAATTACCTGAAGGTTGATCAAAGGGAAGATTTGACCTAAGATCTTGATGAAATTGTTGAGCAACATAAGGAGGAGAAATATCGGAATCGTTTGCATCAGAAGAAAGATTAGGTTTTCGACCTGTGATGAGAGCTAAACGATCTTGACCTCCTTTTAAAATACGACGTCGTCTTGCTTCTCTTCCAGAATCCGCCATTACTGTTTTACAGGAAGCTTTCTCTTTCTATCTCTATCTCTTTAATGGCGGATTTAGTGGTGTGTCCAACTTTTCGAGTTGATCTTCTTCGAAGGTTTTCGGAAGAAAATCGTGAAAATGAGAATTTGTTTTGTTTTTTTTATGGGAGGGTGAAATTAGAGAGTGGGAGAGGAATTTTTTTGAGCAAAAATAATGTCAGAAGTGGGATTTGAACCCACGCCCTCTTTCGAAGACCAGAACTTGAGTCTGGCGCCTTAGACCACTCGGCCATCCTGACTTTCTTGGTCAATGTGTCAAATGACATAATATGTACTACCCCGTTTTACATGCATTTGTCTTATCTCTCGAAGTGAAATGTGAGAGTTTAACCACCAATTACTATAATGTCTTAACTCTTAACCACTACACCAAGTGATATTTGGTGTTATCACTCTAAACTCTAAAGTAAAATATTAATAAATGAAAAATATAAGTATTTGGGTTGTAGTCCGAGACTAAAAACTATTTGTTTTTTTTATTTTATGTTATACACTTCTATTCACGAGATGATGATTAGTTTATGATTACTATATTGGTTGTGTTGCTTTATAATTTTTTCTTAACGATTTATAGTTATAACTAGTATTTTTGCCCGGGTGATGCCCCGGGTCTGTTACAATTATCAAATATATTATTATTTATAAATTTTATAATTGATTTTATTAGCTTTTTGTAATATTCACTCTAGTGCGAAATTGAAAAATGGACGTTATGGCATGATAAGTTGTTTTAAAAAACTTCTAAGGAATTGGGGATAAAAGTAACAATTTTAATGGAATTGGGGTAAAAGAAAGTTGTTACTTAATAAAAGTGTTAGAGATTAAAAAATTATCCATGTGATATGTCTTTATAATTACATATAATTATAATACTTTATTATGTTTTACTTTGAAACATTAAGCATTGAAATTGTAGTGGATTAGTGGTTAAAACTCTCACATTTCATTTCAAAGGTCATGTGTTTGAATCCTTCAAAACCTAGTAACTACACATTGTTAATATTTTTAAATGAGGTTATAAACATGTGTATTGGAAGCTTGAGAAGGGTGCCCCGTGGCACCGTTCCTTTGATAGGAACGCCTTTTAATATATTTGTATAGATTGTTGTTGTTGATTATCAAATGCTATATATATTTTTCTTATCGAAGAAATGATATATATGTTGTAACTATGTTTGTGGTACGTTCTTATTCTAAGACTCCTGATTTTTATTGTTTATTTGATTGACTTTAATTTACAAGTAATGTAAGTTACTCCTCACTAATTATGACCCATTGTATAATTTTTTATTAGCCATTGATCGAGTTGAGATGCAAGGAATAATTCATTAGAATTTGTTTTAGAACTTCTCTTTAACTTGGAGATGATTCCCTCAATTTGATTACTTATTCTCTTTTCATTTATAATCACTTACGATATATTCTATTCAACTTAATTTTAATAAAAAGCAAGTATCATGAAAATAATTTTTGATTGAAAGCATGGTTTCTAGACTATAAAAATCTGTAAATGATTTTGGGTGGAGATTGAGATTTGAATGAGAAGGAAACATTGTAAGGGGATGGAGTGGGAGATAGTATGTAAAGAAACAGGAGTTTGAGGAGTGTTTTTTTAGAAAGAGCCATAAGAGGATGCAAGTCTATATCTTGGTTATCATTTTTCAAGACATTAACCAACTAGACTTAAATTGACATCCACGGATTTTGAGGAGTGTAGACTTTAACTCTGTGAACATGATCAAGATTGAGAGAGCTACAAGCCTCATTGTCGATAAAGAAGAGCAATTAGTCGACATAAAGCAAGAAGAAAAATTCAATTCTGAAATTAAATCATCTGGGCAAGGGGAGGAAGAAGCTAAGAAGAGCAAGAATTTTTAGGCTTGACATATACAACTAAGGAGTTTAGGACTTATGTGACTGTTGTCAAGGCAATGTCTTAGCCTGTTACAGTATCACTAATCGTGGCTAAAAATCACACTGAATGTTGCTTTAATTTAACCATTAATTACGAATGTCAGATAGCCAGCAGTTCCAACAAGTTCAATTTGAAGAAATGGTCTTGCATATATACAGCATTAGTACCAAAACGAAGCGATGTATTAGTGTAGCACGGTAATTAAACCAGTAAAATTTCTAGTAACTGATACATGCTCCCGTATCCAGTATTCTCGCCCGTCAGAGGCCAAACTGGAGAACAAAAACACTTTCTAAACATGATTAGATACATAAACAAAGGGCCAAAAACTTACCTATGCCACCTCTACAAGCCCATATTTCATCTACATTTCTCTTTAAACCAAAAACCCAGAGAAATCAAAAAATATTCTGTATCGGCTTTAATTCAGCTGCTAATTTCATCTTCCGAATCAGCAACCACTGATGGATCTCCCTCACCTGATGCATCACCACTAAAATTCTGGGACGAGCTTCCGTCTTCTGAATCAGGGACAATAAAGGCACTGTTCCGTGTAGGCCTCTGCCTGTATCGATTCTTTGCTTCTGGGTTCCTGGCTTCTCGAAGATTCTGACGAGAAATACGATCAGAACTCTTTTTCATCTGCAAGCCAGTAGCAATATTACCATTCACAGTGTTACAATTTCCTTCAGACTTGCCATTTTTAAGCTCAAAATCACTTGAATCACTATCATTAGCTATCTCATTATCACTTTTGCCAGCATTGTTAGTACAATTAGTATCCTCGTCAAAATCACTGCTTTCACCCTGTCGATCATCTTCTTCATCGTTTTCACTGCCTTCACCCTCTTGATCATATTCCTCATCGCTGTCACTACCTTCCCCAAGTTGGTCATTTTTCTCGTCATTGTTCATCCCATCAGACTGTTGCTCAGTTTTCTCATCATTGTTAACTCCTTCACCCTGTTGGTCACAATTCTCATCATTGTTACTCCCTTCACCTTGGTGGTCATTTTCCTCATCCTCAGAAGAAGCAGGAGGTTCTTCCTCAGAACGAGCATCTCTTTGTAAATCTTCACCAGAGGCATCACCAGCTTTTTTCCCACATTTGCTATGCTTACTGTCTCTTCTTTCCACCTCTCGACCTTTCCTTTTCCTGAACAAAATAACAGGAGGATGAATGAGCACAAGAGAGAAAGTAGAACCAGGTGATTAGGTGGATCATATAAATGAAACACCAAAAGAGAATCATCATGTATTGACATGCATATTAAGACAAATACTTCTTGGGGAGGGACTTCCAAGAGACCTCCCCAGGCGATATGCAACAGTATTAATGGACAGCGCCTAAATTTTTGTATGCTACAATCCTCATTGATACTCAAAACATATAGCGATAGACGCAGCAATACTCATCATACGAATCGAGATATTTCACGAGCAGTTAACCATCAAACAAGAACATATAAAGATGCATTTACTCTTAATCAAACAATGGTTAGTCACAACTCACAATACACAAATTTTCCCCTTGCAGCTTCTGGAATCTAGATGTACGAACATCTGGATGTACAATAATAGAATCTGAAGGTACATGACATAACTTCTAAGTTCTAAATGTACATGAAAACACTTCAGGAAATACAAGAAAGTAGGAACATAAAGTACATGAAAGATTTTCTGTGTTTGATTCTTGGGTACTCAACAGAAGTCCACAAATGATGAGTCCCATTCCCCCTAATGTGATGAATTGAGTTACGTGAGAATGGGGGGAGACAAAGATCCATGGGGAGGAAAGATGGAGGGAAAGAGCTAAGAGGATGGGAGTGAAGAAAGAACAAAAGGAGCTAACAATTACACGTGAGCCATAGTAAGCCTTACGAGGATAAATTTGCAATCTTAGTTCCCTGTTAACTAGAGAACGGTTAGCCAAATAATGTTTTTGAATAGTAATAATACAGATATGTAGTAATGAAATAGAACTAATTGAAAATCAATAATTGAAAGTGACAACAGTAATGATACATGTAATAGCTATTAGCTGCCACTACTGTTATCTATTCCTTTCCTCTTCCTAAATTAAACTAATAAAAAGAAGTCTTCTCTTTTAGCTCTTATTAAACCCAAGGGAGAAATCACCACTTTCTATCCTTATATAGAGTTTAGTGTTCCACAATACACCACAGAAAGTAAAGCATCAAAGATTCGTTAAAATGGAAAATAACAACCGCATAAACTCGTACAAAGAAATGTTTCACTAATCAAGGTGTATAAATATCCCTTTGACTATATGATTAATTATGTTTACTATTTGAGTTAAGCAGTATTTATGTCCTGATGCTAAAGGACTCATACAAGTGCCCAGTTCAAAGCAAGCTCACTATGCCAAAAAGACAAACATCATAACTTACTAAGCATTCACCAAGAGACTTTGATAACTGAGAGAGAGAGAGAGAGAAAACCTGCCTTGTCTGTTTTATTGCCTCATCAATTGTTCGGTCAAAGTCAATGTTCCACTAATCAAGGTGTATAAATATCCCTTTGACTATATGATTAATTATGTTTACTATTTGAGTTAAGCAGTATTTATGTCCTGATGCTAAAGGACTCATACAAGTGCCCAGTTCAAAGCAAGCTCACTATGCCAAAAAGACAAACATCATAACTTACTAAGCATTCACCAAGAGACTTTCATAACTGAGAGAGAGAGAAAAACCTGCCTTGTCTGTTTTATTGCCTCATCAATTGTTCGGTCAAAGTCATCTGCACATTGATTTAAAAGGTTACATTCTTCATACATCACAGTCGAACAAAGATAATCAGCTACACAATAAGGAGACTTTGAAAAGGTAATATTCTGAATACATCACAGTCGAACAAACACCCATATGAACGGATACCAACAAGAACAGAATGCCAGCACTAACAAAAGAATTGCTCGACATATGAGGAGATATTCAATATTGAAAACCTATCTAGTTTCTTTGAAAAGGCAGTCATTAACAAATCTAGATTCTCCAAAATCAGTCGTCAATCATACTTCAGACCAATTTACATGGAGAAAATACTCATCAAAACAACAACGCACCATGAAAAGGTATCCCGGAAAAATTGCAGAGAAACTATTTTAGTTGGCTACAATGTTAAACACAGCTATGCGTGCAAAAATTCAAATTAGGCTAGTGCTTGGTATGATTGATATATAAAAATAATCATCAGCAAGAAAGACCATTTTGTCACCGAGAAAGAGAGGGGGGGAGGAAATTGTGTATTATGATATGAGCAGTAACAACGACATGAAATAGCATTCAGGAATCACTAAAAATATAATCAGATTTGGCTCTTCCCATAATTCATAGACAATGGTATAAATGAATGGAGATATTGATGAGAAAATTGAATATTTGACTAAAGCAGAGTACATGAAATGAAAGGGCTGTGTGATGCAGCAAGTTGCTCGAGATTGAAAGCAAGCAGCAAAGAGGTACTATCATATCAAGATGTGAAAACTAACACTTCAGGACACTGGGGAGAAAGAGAGATGAGGATGCTATGGTAGATATTTTGGAAACCAAGGTAAGCAACAAGAAGAAGGGACTGATGATAACCATTGAGTAGAAGTCAGACTGTAATGCTGCTATAGGTCTCTTGTCGCCTATATAGTAAATTTTCAGTTTTTAGGCATTTCCAAACCCAAATCTTTATCAATAACGGAACAGCAAAGACCATTACGCTAACCAAAACACAATCTATCCATATTCTTAGCAGCTTACATGAGCAGTGGTCGTTCGTGAACATCTTATACAGCAAACAGTTTTAGAAGTGAAGAATGTTCACAGCATACCAAATGTGTATGTCACAGGTCTGCGTGTGCGACAAGAACGAGTGACTCCAGCTGCATAGGTGTGAGAACCATTGAGAAAAGCTTCTTGTCTCTGGCGTCGCTTCAAATTCCTCTCCTTGTTCTACAAGTGGAACAATAATAGATAATAAAACTATGAACTGAATGAAATTGGCAAAAGCCCAAGTGCTGAGAGCTAGTTGAATCATGAAGATATCATTGCGAAGGAAAACATCCTTACTTTTTGCACTTTTTCAAGTACAGGAATTACTTCAGTTTCAATCGTCTCATGCACTGCTGCCTCAACTCCAACTTGGCAAGATGATAATTTCTCCTGCAAATAATTGGAAAAGATGTCAGCTAGGTTAGAAGACAACTGATATTATAAGAGACATATACAACACTAGTTCCCAATTTCGCACCGAAACTTTACGAAATTCCTCAAGATTGGTAGCAAGAGTCTCCCACTTTAGATTGGTTTCTTGCAAATCTAGACAGTTCTTGCCCCTCTGCTTCTGTTTCAAATTGACATTGTTTACTTCTCTGTACAGTCTATGACCAATCACTGAGTTTCCATCATACCTACCAGCAGCAACAACAAAGAATAGGTTATCAAAATAATTTTCTGCTTACAATTACGTAATATAGCAGTAAAGACTATTAAATACCAGTAAGAAATTCCATTTCTGTCTTGACCAATCTTATCTTTACGAAAATTAGAGATTTGGTCCCCTTGCTTCAGTGCACCATTGATATAAGAAACCAGATCAGGTTGCTATAAGCAAAGAAAACAGATCAAAACCAAAATTTAGTGCCAACACTATCATTAAGATACAAAACTTAGCCTGAGACATATTCAAAGACCGACATACTTCATCAAAATGAAAAAGAACAAAGTTACAGTGCAGTCGCATGCATACAGAAAACCAAAAAGAGAACGCTGGCACATGTCTAACAAACCTAAGCATCTAAGTTATAATTACAGGTTACCAAGTATAGCAAATTTTTTTTTAAAAAGTAGATAGTATATGGAAATCATTCACCTCTATTCGGACTTCACACAATGCTTTTAACATCAACAAACGAATAGTTGGATCAAGTTCCTTGTATCTGGATATTTCTTCTCTGCACAAGAAACTGCAACACCTCAGCAGTCAAATTACTCAAAAAAAGGAGTAAAATAGGGGGTCAGAGTGAAGAAGCAAATGCTGATACCCTTTTTCTGCAATCAGGGGGATTTCACCTTCCGCAACCTACCAAAGAAGATCGAGAAATTTAGAAGATATTACCAAGGTTTAACCAGCACGTTAAAAAATATATATGAAGTTCGACAAGCTCTACAAGCTCGAGGAACTGGAAACTACCTGGGGCCACCAATCAGCGAGCTTCTTACAAAGGATTGTCACCCAAACATCAGGATTAGACAACTTTTTGTTAACAGGTCGTATACCCTGCTCAACATTACAAAATTACAATAAGGTTATGAAAAAGTGCATGATGATTAAATGCAGTATATGCTCCTCCAGGTCATGATCAGTCAAATCAGATTATAAATAGCAAAGATATTGTTCAGTTACGCAAGTGTTTCTTCCTCAAAAAAATTTCATATTATTGAACCATAAATGATGAATATAACTTGTTTTCCAGTCAAAAAAATCTATGGAAGATTGACAAAGAAAACAATTTAGCTACAAGAGAATTCAGTTGATAAACCAATAAATAGAGGAGCAAGAAAGGACATAAGTCACATTTCCTAGAGACCTTCCTAACATTTCAAAAAAAAAAAAAAACATGAAACATCTATAATGGATCCCAGAACAAATCACTTGATATATTCATTTAGAGGAATAAACAAAATAATTTGTTCAAATGAGTAAATTATAAACTACAGGTATTAACTCTACATATCCAATAAGCATTCACACAAGTTCTGAGCTTAAAGGCAGCTATTGTCCTTTTGTAGAATATAATAACCCCTGCTTAACAAAGAAGAATGATTATTTCATATCAAATAAGAAACTTATATGCTTCATGCAACCTCTACAACTCTGAATAACACAAGCTGCAGAGTGCAGATTTAAAGGGAACTAAGAAGGCAACCAAGGTACTGGGCCTACTGGCAATGCCATAAAAGCACTAAAGCAGCAAACATCCACTGTTTGAGAAAGCAGACTGGAAACTAGATCATGATACAACATCCATAAGAAATCAGGTTTATGAAACATAACCTCTTTCTGAGAGAGACTTTCTGACTTTTTAGGCCATAAGCGATAGGGCCGTGCTAGAACTATAAAAAAAAGCTCAAGGAAGAGAGAACCAAAAAAGGGAATTCTCATGACTGATTGAAAGAAAGATTTTCTTTACCTTCTTAGATCTACCAAAGGTAGGATTCAAGCTAGGTGATATTGTTTTGTATAGTATCATGTGGCAATAATATCAAGCACTATAGTGCCAGGATGTCTTCACAAGTAAATGCAATAAG
The DNA here is from genome assembly GCA_947648045.1 of Beta corolliflora. Taxonomy (NCBI): domain Eukaryota; kingdom Viridiplantae; phylum Streptophyta; class Magnoliopsida; order Caryophyllales; family Amaranthaceae; genus Beta; species Beta corolliflora. Next base: position 45,636 of record CANSZD010003028.1, on the reverse strand, counting down.
CAAATGCAATCTATAAATTATACATTATATATTTTAGTGGAGAAAGAAACTCTATCAGAAGCTGTATGCAAAACTATTACAAAGACATCATAATATTGTTGCAAGAGTGGCATTACATTTTGAAGCAAATGCTCACGTACTACCTAACTGGTCAATAAATGGTTTCAAGGTTTTTCCAAGAAAACTTTATAAAGAAACAACCATCAAGATTACGTTTCGAAGAAAATCAACCTCATAGGAGAAGCCACATCTAGATTAAATACAGATTTCGTTTTAACTGTTTCACATAATGCACAATTGCTGCGCAAGACTAATGCACCAAAATATCAAGATACAGATTTCAAATTTCAAACAACATAGAATCAGATATTGTTTATATTTCCGCTAAATACAAATATATGATATAAAAACGAAATTAACAAAAAAAACTACCTGAAGAAGCGTGATATGAAGTTTAGCGAGTGAAGCATTTGGATTTATCAAAGCATTCTCGATTTCTTCCGCTGACATTTTCAATTCTTTACCTATCAACGACTCAAAAACCTGCCATTCGAAAAATATATACTTATATATATATAACGAACAAAAAAAAAAACTGTCGTACCATAAACAACGATATTAAGAGAAAGAGAGATCTTACGCTGAGAAAATTGAGGACAGAGGCGAGCTCCCATCGCTGACGAAGCTTACATAGCGATGATGAATCGTCGAAATCTTCGACATTAACTGATTGTTGGTTTCGTTCATGGATGTCCGCCATTGAAGAGAGAGAAAGTGAAGGTAAGAGAGGAGAGGAGAGAGAGTTGGGGGTTTCGAGCGGAAAATGAAGAGGTTCTCCCGCCCAAACTGATTTTACCGTCTTAAGTTTTTGGGGATAAATTTTAAAAGGCTATGGTTATTTTTTGAGAGGGTTTGGTCCTTTTTTTTGTTTTTTTTTCTTTTGACAAGAAAGAGGGTTGTTCTTACTTCTTGGGGACGTTTGGTTGCCATGAGGATAAGGGAAGTTAGAAAAATGACATTTTGTGAACGTTTTCGAAAACTCAAGGGTATATGGTGGATTTTTGGAACATTGAGGGTATATGGTGAATTTTTTTATTTATCGGGGGTATTTGGTGAAATAACTGTATATTTAATTATATATTATATTGAAAACATATTGGAAATGTACATTGAGATAAACCTAGTAGCATTGGAATTAATACTTTTTAGCAACAGGTGATAGCCTAGTGCTATTTGCATCACCTCTGATCCCAGAGGTCCTGGGATCGAGTCTCACCCCTAGCAAGAGGGATCTTCAATTTTCCGCTCTCCTTGCAAGGGACTTCAACTTATCTATCTAGAAAAAAAATACTTCTTTATAGTCATATGTTGGTCAAAATTAGTTTATAAATAGTGTAAAAAGTCAATATGATATATCTATTAAAAAATAGAGGAAATATATAATTATATATGATAAAAGTTAGTTTCTAAATAGTGTAAAAAGTCAAAGTAGGTACTACTTTACGAAAATAATGAGAGTCGTAAAATTTATACTTTTAATTTATATGAGTTGGGAGATATTATTTATTGTATTAGTTTGGAGTTTTATTATATAGCAATTTTTGTTTTATGGTAGTGTTAAGTTGTGTAAAGTGAAAGGTTCTGAATGAAATGATTCCTATCTACCTAAGCTTCATACATTGAGTCAAACAATTTTTTTCCAATGAGATTCTGATTAACAATTTATGTGGGACCATGTCAATGCTAGTATTGGAACAATTCATTGCAAATTGCATGTCTTGATTAGCCACACTTGTTTAGTTGTTTCAAAAAGTATAATAACTCATAACAATTTTTTTGCTTCTTTTAGGATTTCGATCTTGTTTATGTAGTTAGCTTCTCTAAGAAGCTTAGGATTTAGATCTTGTTTTTGTAGTTAGCTTCTCTAAGAAGCTTATTGTACTGCTTCCTAGTGAAGCTAGATTTAGGTTTTTTTATTTCTTTTCTATTTTCTGTTTCTTTGTACTTTTGTTTCCTAGTGGTCTCTCCCTGAGATAGGGATTCCACTAGTTAGTTCCTAGTGTTATTTCCATGAGATAGAGATTTCCCTAGGACTTCCTTGTACCGTTTGAAACAAAATAAATAGTATAATAAGTTAGTGCCCAATGCCATGTTTTGCATTGCTTAAAATTTAATTATATTCTCTAATGATGCTAGGTTGTTGATTATAATTTGTGATTTGATTCAATTATTTTAAATCAAATTGATTGATTTATCCTAGTTATGTTGGGTGGTTAGTAACTTATTATGTTAGGTTGCTAACTTGGAAATAGTAATTTAATTTAATTATTAAATAAAGCTTGTTATTCTATGAGACATTGTCTGTGCTCTCTAACTCTTCCTCTTTGATATTCACATTCTAAGGAAAATGATAAATAAAAGGAATGTATATATATTATCTATTCCTTGGATTTTTTAGAACATTATATAAGTATTTCCTTTGTTCCATTAGTTGTTTTTTCGGCCTGTTTCACATTTAATTGGTCCATAAAGTTATTTCTTCTTTTGTTTTTTTAGAGGGGGGAAACAAAACTACATTAACTGGAAGTCATATATACGACATCTACCGTAAATGTTAAAGAAAAACGAAACACAACCTAACTTGATCAAATGAAGTTATTCTATTGTATAACTATGATAATAATTAACCAAATTTAACAATACAACATAGTTCTCGTTTGTTCGTTGAATCATGCAACATTCTATTAGAGCATCTATCATTTTGATATAGTTTTGAGAATAAAACTCTTTATTGGACTGTGAAGATAGCGTATGAAAATCCAATAGTGGTTGCAAATTTGTACAGCAAAACATCAATGAATTGCATTTTTGCAACAAACCACAATAACCAAATCTTAAACTCCCTGAAGAAGAAGCAGGGAGTTTAGCATTTTCACTTTGTATTTGTATAATTAGTTAGTTGATTATCGCATTCACTACAATCTCAAAACTATGTTATTTTGAGTATTACACTTATTTGAAATTTTCATGTCATTTTCTTAATCTGGCTTCATGCTTATAGAATTGTCCGCTCCTAAAATTTAAGATTGTATGTGTTTGGTGATTGATGTTTGGATGAAATTGGAGTTTTAATGATTTTGGTGTTGTTGGATGAATTGAGTTGGTGTAGGTTACTTTGGCAGTTTGGCCGATAATGGGAAGAAAGCAACAGTGCTGGATATGTCATATGGTTGTTGCTATAAACTGCTACTCTGAGTAGCAGTTACCAAGTTCCTAAAATGGGACAGTTCAGCATCATAAAAGCAAAGTGCTACAACAACGGGCGGTTAAAGGAAGTACACCGCTACTCGATGTAGCGGTTTGTTCTTCTTAACCGCTAGTCTTAGTAGCGGTAAGTTAACCGCTACTAGCATTAGCGGTTTGATTTGGCGAAATTTTTTTTTTTTCCCGCGTCTGTCCTACGTGGACGAGAAATAAGTTTAAGTTCGGCCTTGCAATGCCGAAATTAAAACTCCATTTGACAATATATAGGGGAAAAATTCCTATGCCTTGTTTAGTAAAAATAGGTTTGGGGCAAAATTTGAGGTTTGAGACCATGTTAGAGTATTTGGCTAGTCAATCCTCTAATTTGAGTGTTTGGTAAAAAGAGATTTCAATTAACTTATTGAGCCCAAAAAGCTCTGTTTGAAAAAGTTGGGGAATGAGCTTTTTGACATTAGAGGTTTGGAAATGAGTGAACCAATTACATTTGTGGTTAAAAGTTGTTAAAAATCACATCAAAAAGTAATAAAAAGTACAACAACAAATTATGCATATGTCCTTATTGGTCATTTTGCGCGATAATAATGAGATAATCGCTATCGATTCTTTACCAAACACCTTTATAAAAACCGATAATACAATAAGTTAGTCAAATCAGCTAACAACTATCAGCTAATAACTATCAGCTAATAGAATTAGCTAACAACTAACCGCTACTCCATCTGCTAATTGTCAAACAGCCTTAATTTTGTGAAATTTTCCCCTCTAATTTTTTTCTATAATTATTTTGTTAATTATTTCACAGTTGACAACGATCTCCCGCTTACAGACACACACAGAGGTGACGCATTCAACTGTCAGTTTCTCACTCTCTCTCCTCCTTCAATCGTGTTCACAATCACACCCTGCAACTTCCACCAACAAACAATGGAAGAAGAAGACGGAGAATCACCGATGATAATGGATAAAGACACTCAACTCCTCTCAAAAGTTGCTGCAAACCACCTCTTCCTCACGCAATTCGAGGCATTCAGAGCTACAATCCTTAGTCTCCGTCATCGTAACCCTAATCTCGCACTCTCTCTCCTCCAAACGATCGTCGTTAATGGCGGAAACTTCAAGAATTTCATCTACTCCACCAATTGTTCTTCTCCTGCTCTTCTCACATGGCTTTCTTCCCTCGAACTCTTCCAATTCGAGAATTCCACTTCCATTTGGTCGAATTCGATGTCGATTGATTCTCTTCGTCTTCGCGTTGAGTTCTTGCTGTACGTGCAGATGATCAGTTCTAGGGTTTCGGGGAGTGTCGACAAGGAGGAAGGGGAGGAAGTGGTGAGGGAATTGAAAAGTTCGATGCGGTTGTTGGATGGGATGATGGAGTTAGGTTTGAGGAGATTGAAGGAGGATTTGATTGTTAATTTGAGTGATGAGAGAGAAATTCGGAAGGAGGAGGAGGCGGCGACGATGGCGGTTGTGAGTGAGGAGGAATTGGGGTGTTTGAGGAGGTTGATTATGGAAAATGCAGACGTTTTGGTGTCCTTGTGCGAGAATATACAAGGGCAGGTAGGTATGGAGTTAGAGAAGATTGATGATGATAATGAGTTGGCAATAACTTTGAGGAAAGAAGGGAGGGTGGACTCGATTTCGAGCGAGGAGGATGAGAGGGTGTTAAAATCAATCCAAAAGTATGTTCAGATTGCGCATTTGAATGAAATGAGACAATGTATTAGTAAAGAGGATGTAGATGTGGCTATTTCACACATTCGATATTTGCGCTTGGGTTATGGCGTTAGCGAGGAAGAGTACCGGTATGTAATGTTTGTAGTACTTGCAATGTATTTTATGGTGATGTTAGGACCTTGTGTTTATTGTATTGTCATATTTCTAGCACCAAACATGTGTTTAGAGTAAGAAATACATGATTACTGTTACTGATATATTTATGCTTTATATTATAATCCGATTGCTTCACTAATCACAATGACAATCTACTAAGAACTTACCCTTTTATCATGTGAACATTGAATATTGGAATCAGATTTTTGCAGCAGTGATGTCCATACTCATTATTATTTATTTAGAGAGTATTGTCTTTCGAGTATTGTGTCAAAGCTATGGTAGATGGAAGTGGCTCATGGGCTGCCATTACGTCCTAGAAGTTTCTTGCAGTTCAAATGTTTTTCCATAGGTGTTATACTTAACAATTGAGCAAAATGAGGGTTCTGGTAGGATGGCCATAATATAAGTGAAGGGCCTGACCTTTGATGCTTTAACGGGTAATCTGTTTCATTGTTCAAAACGGGTGACAAATATGAATGGTCTCGTTTATGTATTATGATATGATCTAATCCGTTATCCTAAAGACGATGGATTTAGCCTTTTAATTGGGTCTAAGCTATTGGGTTGATAGGTATCCCATTTCTAACAATTTGCCTATTGGATTGGTTAGAATTTTTGATGAGGTATTTTGTGAAAGATTTGTCATTAAATTGTATCCAAACAAGATACCCTTTATGAATCTTACTATTCGAATCTTTGCCAGGAGATCCCTCAGAATTTACTTTTGTGGTTGCTGCTTAATGTTATATGTGATGAAAGTCATATGTACCGTTTGGACGGAGATCTTTCATATCTTTTGAATTTCACTGAGGGATCAAGTTCTATTCGCATTCTTTCATAATAGTTACGTAAAGCTTCCACATAATTTCTTTTGGATTGAGCTGACATCCGTTCTTATCTATACAATAAGCATATTACGGGTGCTTTTAAAACTGTTTAAGTAGCTATGGGATGTCATATAGAGTGTTCTGAAATTTATTGTTGGCCAAAGCAAAGAGAAAAGACCATGAGAAGCTCTTTGGTTCCATGCAAGGTACCCTCGGTCTACTGTTTTGGGGTGCTATTATGAATATACATTGAGAGAATAGATAGGATATGGGAGCTTTTTCTTTTTTCTTTGGGCTAGGGGAAGGGGGGGGTTATCTCTTTACTTCATGCTCTCTCTCGTTCCCTCCCTCTCTTTCTTCCCCGGGGGTATTTCTTTGTTTAGAACTCCCTCCCTTTTACTATAATTTACTCACTTTGGTTTTCATAAGAACCAAGGGAACGGGGGCAAAGTTTGTGAGAGAAATGGAAAAGGTGGTAGGGGTAAGGAGAGAGAAACAATTATAAAGTAAGGAAACGTGAGTATTAAAGCAAGAAGATTCGGCCTCGTGTCCCAAAATAGAAAAATGGAAGTGAGTAGTTTTTTGCGAAAAATAGAAAAGTGAGTAAATCTTTGTGAAACTGCGGGAGTACAATTTAAGAGTCACAAAAGAATCTATAAGATCAAGGAAATATTTCTTTTTCGTAGTTTGTTTTTGTTGGGTAATGATATAGGGATCATCGTTTGAATCAGACGTTGTAGGAGACAGTTGGCTTAGGTGTTGAGTATATCGTGTCTTTATTGTCGTAGAACATTGTGATATTTAGGATGTTATTTTGGCAATTGGTCTAGATTTGAACGCCAAATGGCATGAAGTGCTTCATGTTAGAGGGCGGAGTGGGTTCAGTGGCTGGGCAAAGTTGATACCGACTTGAATGGAGTAAGCCTCTGGAAGTTTGTTTACTCTTTTGGATTAAGTGGAATGGGTGATAGCTGTTGTTGTACGAAGGACTTTTTGAAGGTCCCTTTTTCCTTGGAAGCTTTGTATCTATGATCTTTTGCTCATGATGTTTCCTTTGTTGGAATAATCCCTATTTGGAAGAACTTGCTTTTTTTTCCCCCCTAATATTTCACAACTTCTGCAAATTTCTTCGTATTCAAGAGGTGTGTCTTCCTTCTCAGCAAGTCTGTTATCTGCATTATAGTAGAGTGAAAGTTTCTGATTCTGGATTTATTATCGTTTTTGAGTTTCTTTCCTAGTAAATATCCCCGGCCGTAAAATTGTTGACTTGAGTTTAGTTTCTCTCTTGGATTTTACTGTCAAAACATGTTTGTCATATGTGTATGTTTAGAGTTATCTGGAAGCTGCCTCTGAACTAATTAACTGATTAGTTTTGTAAGGTCCGTACTGTGTTATTTAAAGTTCTATGGTAATTTGAAGTTCAGTTTACTGCTACTACAACCTAGACATGTCCAAAAAACTGAGTTGATGGCCTGTTTTATTGATTATTCATGTCAAGATTTTTCTTTCTTTTGTCAATTTAGTCCACTGCTAGAGGTCTGAGATTAGTATATTCCTCTTATCTGACTTTGTACATTTTCCTTCTCGGTATTAAAAATACCATTTTTCTTTTGATGTTTCTGTGTTAGAATGGTTTTTCAAGATTTGCTCCAAAAGGTTTTGTCAGGAAAAGAGGAAGTAGGAGATGTTTCACGCAGAACACGATATAAATTGCTGTATATCTATCGAGAAGTTCTGTCATCAAACTGCACGCATCTTGTTCAAATGCTCCAGGTCAAGAATTGTCTTTTCTTATGTTCACTTTCTAGATGACACATTGTAGCTCGGTAATCATTGCAAAGATTTCAATATTTGAAGATAATCTTATAATTCCCTGAAACTATTGATTAAATCTGTGTGATGTTGCTTGCTGATTAATGTACTTCTGGTGTAATATGTATATATCTGAACAACAACCATGCATGATCAGCCTTGTAGGTGAGGTTTTACTCTGTTCCAAAGAACCTTGCTCCTCTAAGGGGGCTTCCTATTTACAGTTGTTGGGCCTTTTCTCCTTTAGCTTTTGCTTGCCAGCTTTACCTTGCGTATTGTCTCCCTTGTTTACTATGAGATCATATCAATTCATTAATTACAGTGGAGGAAATAAAATCTTATGAATTTTTTTGGTGTAGGATTTTTGTGATTTGTTGCATGAAGTGACAGGGTTTCTAAGAATTGTACGGGGGATTGTGGTGGCTTTCGTGTCAGAAAAATGAAAAAATGAAAAGCAGCAATGATGGTTTGTTGCAGAGCTTATGACTCATAGACCTTTATAATCTTTTTTTTCTTTTGTTCCGGATACTGTGTATTCAGTGCGACTATGAGTGTGTTCTATCCACTGATCAGCCTTGAAACTTTTTCTTAAGGTGAAGAGAACGCATCTTTATAAGGGCCTTTTTTTTCTTTAAAAAAAATACTCTACAGGGGATGGTTGATTCTGGATATTTTAAGTTATATAGATATTTGTAAAGTGTAATTTGATATAAGCAGATGAGGAATTTAAATTTATAAAAAAGAAAAGGAACAACATGAACAAAGTCCAAGAGAATTGGATTAAACTCAATAGAACAAGCAATTGCTAATTAAAAAAAATAGGATCTGCATATCTATTCTCCACCATTTGATGTCTAGCTTCTCATGGTATGTAGCGCAATTCAAGAATATCTAGGTATGCGCAATGAGTAATTAATCTTTTTTTTTTCCTTTTGACTGACTTATAATCAACTTTGGGGTGTTTGGACTTCTGTAACCTTGAAGCTCCGTCTACCAATTGTAGTCTGTTGCAATGCTGTGCAGGCTGTCCATCTGCTAAGCTTGGGGCTGTGGATGATACTTGGTCAACACTTAACAGGCTCAAAATTGCTTCCTGATGAGCAACAACAAACTTTTTTCTTGCTTAAATACCCTCATACTGATGACGTCAATTATGTTGTTATTGAATTATGATAGTGTGATCTGTCCCATATTAGTTTACTTCTGAATTAGTTGCCAGTAGTACACAGCTGGCTTCGGTTTTTTATGATTGCGAGCTCTGTTTTTTAACAGAAATCATGTGTGTATTTGTTATTGGAAAATATAATGCATGTTTGATTTATGAGCTTTCCAGTGTTGACAGCTATACTTGAATAACTTCATAGGCGCACATTCATCTTCAAAGCAGGTTTATGTTGTCAGGTCATGTATAAGTTTCTAGAAATTTCAACAGGATTTCTATTCTTCCAGGCTGCTCAAGATCAGCTTCTACTGGAAGAGATAAAATTGCTCAGAGCTTCTGACTGCCAGATCTTGCCTCCTCTGAAGCAACTTCAGAATTGCATGCAAAAGAAGAAGCTTGGGAATTACGATGATGGCAATTCTTTATCTTTCAATCTGGATATTACTGCTTGCATGCGAGATTTATACCATTATGCTCGTGTTGCTGGATTGCATGTTTTGGAGTGTATTATGGAAACGGTTCTTTTGGCTGTCAAGAATGAGCAGCTGGAAGAAGCAAGCTGTGTAAGGTTCCTTAATCTTTTAACTGAGATATATGGGTTATTTGATTGGGAAATGTTGTGGCAAAAGCTTATCATCTTCTGCAGGTTTTGCTATTTTTGTCTATGTGATTTGTCTTTGCCTGGCTGAGCTGCCTATTTACTCTGCAGGTTGTGTCATTGTTTCCGCGGCTTCAACCTCTAGTTGGTGTGATGGGATGGGATTTATTGCCCAGCAAAACTGGTGCTCGACGAAAATTAATGCAACTACTTTGGACAGGCCGGTCAAAAATTTGCCAGCTTGATGAATCCTTTCTACATGAAACTGAATCAGATGAGGTATTACTTTACTTGCCGATTACCACAATCCGCATCTGCATTCTCTTAGGTTTGTGTTTATTTGAACTTGTGCTACCTTTTTTAAAAATATGTATTTTCTCCCACTTTGCACAGAGATCTTGCGTGGAGTTTCTTTGTGAGGCCTTGTGTTATCGGCTTGACCTAGCTTCTTTTGTTGCGTGTGTGAACTCGGGTCAATCGTGGGACATTACATCATCTTTATTCTTTTCTGGTACTGGACAAGTAGAGTTCGAAGATGGGAATGCTTATTTAGATCCTTTTGTGGAGAACTTTGTTCTGGAAAGGCTATCTTCTCAGAGTCCTCTACGGGTAAGTTTTGTTATGTATAAGTCGATTTATCTTAGATGTCCTGATATTGTGTTGAGAGCTATATTCATTCTGGCTTTTGGAAAAGTTCAAAAGCTCTAGTCTTAATCTTGCTAGTTTTTTATAAGAAAAGCAATTGCATCAAAAATTAAAAGAAGAATTACAAAGTAGGGGGACCAGGGAGTCCACCAGAAATTAAGGGAAACAAAACAAAGAACTCCAATCTTGCAGTACATTAAACAGGGACACGATATGCAACGTCCCCCGAGCGTGGGCCTGAAGAGAGACTAAATGCACAACTTGAGTTCTTAGGAGTAAACCAAAGAAGACTTCCGACCACAAAATTTTCCTTTAGTTCCTCTCCTACTGAAACACCGACATAATGGCAGAAACAAAACTTTTTGTGCGTTGCCTTCCAGACCTTATATGAACTATCTGTAATTGACGGCGAAGAGTAAATTGGATCCTTCCCAAATAGAAGCATCACATCCTGTCAATGCAAAAACAAATTATTTGTTGTCTCCTAACTAGCAGGACTTAGAGTATACATGTGTGGGAATTACATCCCTGTCTGGTCTTCAAATCTGCCAATTATCACAGGTATTGACTATTGAGTTTCCCCAAAATAACCACTGGGACAAAACCCTCGATCCAATTTGGATCTTTAGCCTTCCAAATTAAAGTTAAATGATTCTGAAGTTGGCTTCTTCTATAGTGGGATAGTGTCACCTTGCTTCCTGGTGGTGCTATTTTTGGCAGTGTTTCTTGGCTGTCTTATAACAATGTAAAGCTTGATCGGCAGCTACTCTGTTGCAGTATTGTTGATGTGGAAGACTAATCGGCTTCCTTGGTCTAAATTGTTGTAGGATTGTACCTATCGGCCTATCCCCTTTTTTTAAATGAAATCATTTCATAAAATGCAAATTGTAGGATATGACGGGTGTATCAAAGAGGGTAAAAATAACTTGCTTTCTCATTGAAAGTCATCCTGTTTGTTTTTATAGAAGTAGCCCTATATCTTATAAAAGTCACCTAGTTGTACTGTTGTAGTGTACACCTATGTTACTCGAGTGTAGTGTGACTGGGTAGGATGTCTTCTATAGGGCAAGTGGATACTGTATGGTGAGACTAGTGGCCTATGCTGAGATATGGGACGACTTATATAAGTGATCTTTATGCACTTGGATGACTTTTAAGTGGATATTGAGTGACTGTTGTCTGAGTATAGCCATATAGGGTAACTTGGACCATCTGACTGTATATAACCTTCTTATATTAAATTTTGCCATCTCAAAAAAATAAGTGCTTTTTTTGTTTCTTCTACTATTTTTACTTGCCTCTTTTCCATGATTGGCTTTTGTAAAAGTTGCTTTTATACGGAGAAGCATTAGGTTTTATGATTGTTTAGCTTTGTCTGGCTGATTCTGCTCGTCATTTCATAAGCAACTGCAAAATTGTATATTCCCTCCACTCCTATATAAGCGTCGTCAAAGTTATGCACATTACATTGGTTTTTAAATCCGACAATAATGCATTTTGATAGTTTAAACTAACTAGTAATATAAATAGATACTTGAAGCGACAAATTATGCGAAATATAACTTTGTTAATTGGTCACATCATATGGATTGGAGCAAGTATATCCATTGTTCATTTGGGATTAAGGATCTGAGATTGTTGTTCTTGCAAATGCATATATATATGTTGACATGTGTGGATTCATTTAGTTAAATTGGCATAGGTGTGCTCTGGTGGAATTTATGATTCATAGTTCCAGTTTACTTGTCTAAAGTGTCCACAATTATGTGAAGCAACAAAATTGTTTCTGCTGCCAAAATTCATTGCCCCCCCTGTTAGTTGTTTCCCCGAACCGTTTGCCATCTGGTTAATATCTTCTCCTTTGTATATTCTCCCCCCCTAAAAAGCTACTGTGATTGGCTTCTAACTGACCATCTTTCTTTAGGTTTTATTTGATGTTGTTCCGACTATTAAATTTGAAGATGCTTTTAAATTGATCAGCATGCAGCCGACAGATTCTACTGCAGCAGAATGGAAAAGGTGTGACTCCTTTTTTTCTGGTGGAATTTAAATGTTGTAAGTACAAATTTCCAAGCCCCTGACTCCCAAACAAAAGTAAAAAAAAATTTAAGAAGAAAAAAAAGCTGCAAGGATGGTAGAGGAAGTGATGGTGTGTCTTTTTAGAGAATAGAGGTTATTCTTGTTCTTATGTATGACTAAGCATTTTGTCAGGTCATACATTATTGTTGCCCAGTAAATCCATTGATACCGGAAACGTGGTACGTGGCCACGTTTCACGTTCCAGGGGACGCGTCCCGGAACGCGAAACGGGTACGTGGTACGTGGGACGTAGGCTAGGAGTCCATCTGAGGCTGCGTTCCGCATTCCCGTTTCCGTACCACGTTCCGGAACGTTCTCCGTTCCTTGTAACAATGAGTAAATTACTTTCTAGTTCCTAGAATTGCACTCAAGATATTTCCATATTCTAATATGTCTCAAGAAAGGATGTCCACCACTGTCAAACATATATGTATGACCTTGCAAATCTTACATCTGATGTTTATCCCTGTCATGTGAAGAAGGTCAATGTGTCCTTTTAAGTATATGTCGAACTTTGTACTAAAGGATTTTCCTCTCATTTGAGGAACTTTTTACCTGCCAAATCAAATGATTTTCCTGTTAGGTCCTTGTATGTAAAATTTGTTTTTGTTCTTCTCTCTCATTAGTAACAAACTAACACCTATGCTTTCTAAGATAATCCTGATCGAAGAATTTGACTAGCTTATTCTTCAGGCAACTTTTATTGTATGTCATTTAAAAATCAATCGCAGAAAACTCTGAATTCCTTGGATTTTACTATTTCCAATTTCATTTGGATGACGAAAGTTCTATTATAGGCTAAGTTCAGGCTTTTGTGTGGAAAGAGTTTGGAACACATAAACTCTCTTGATGATAAGTCGGAGTGGCGGCCAACTAGAGTCTTGTCTCTCAACATATGTGTTACAGGGGGACAGAGTTATCCTCATTGTATTCTTCATTGTGAAATGGCTGGTGGTGCTTGATGGAATAAGCCTTTTTCAGTTACAAGGGAAGCAAGTGAAAGGGCTTGGTTTCTGGTTTTTCAAAGGACTGTCGTGTCTTCCACATTAGTAAATAGTCATAATTTTTTTTCTCTGAAAAACAAAGAATGGTATTAGAAAAAAATCAAGGGTTTTGCCTCACCTACATCTGCAGTGCTGGAGTCAGTTACAAAGTGTGTACTCGGGTTTTGGTTAAGACTCTAACTGTTAGATTTTCAACTTAAAGTTACCGAGCATTGCTGTCCAAATCTATGATATTAAAATCTAGGATGTAGAGTCAGGAACACATAGTTGTATTAAGTATTCTATTTATAGTATAGTGTATGGTGCAGCAATATATCTTAAAAAGTCATAATAACAAAAAAAGAATATAATAAGTATTCACTTGCAAAAATTTCTTAAAATGAGCAAAAACGTAAAATGAACAAAAAACATAAAACGAGCAAAAGTTTCTTAAAATGAGCAAAAACATAAAAAGAGCAAAAAACATAAAATGAACAAAAATATGTAAAATGAGCAAATTTTTTTTAATATGAGCAAAAACATAAAATAAAAAAAAAAGCATAAAATGAGCAAAAAATTGTAAAATGAGCAAAAGTTTCTTAAAATAAGCAAAAAAGCCCGTCTTTCAGTTTTCAACTTAAGCCTTGTTTTCAGTGGATTCAACCTCCATATGTGTGTGTGTATATATATATATATATATATATGAGTTGAGATCCATTGAGAAGGATCTTAAAATGAGAAAGGTGAGAAGGATTTATGTGCATATTTTTTGAACTGAATGTGCATATTTTTTGTACTAAATATGCATATTGTAGTTTTCGAACAGTAAATTTATGCTCTTGAAAAATAAGATGCACATTTAGTTTAGAAAAAATGCAGTTGAAGAAAAGTTATAATTAGTAGTTTAGTACAAATAATATGCACATTTTGTTCAAAAAAAAAGGCAAAAAAGTTGTTCTCATTCTAAGAATCTTCTTATTTGATCGTATAATATATATATAGTTCTGTTGTTTCTTGTAGATTAGTCTTTTTCCCGTTTCTGCTTATTCAATCTCCCACTTTCTTCGAACATACACCATTTTGTTCATTTGGAGGAGAGTGTGAAAGCAGTTGTATGTAGCATTACCTTGTAAATCTTCCTCTCTGCCTCTCTGGTCCTCCCTCTAAAACTTTCTTTTCTTTCATCTGTTTGAGCTTAGTGCTGCTAGAATACATGATTAAATTTTTATTAAAAAAGTAAAAGCTTCTGGTTAATGTGTAGATACGTGGACATTCAAGTTACAAAAATTTAAACTTAGCTAACATTTTGTGATAGGATGCATGATGTTGAACTGATTCACATGCGCTATGCCCTTGACTATGCCGTCATGGCAATGGGAGCTATGGAAAAGAGTGTTTCTGATGATCAGATATGCTATCCTCAGTTGTCATTAAAATTTTTGAGAGAATTGAGGCATCATCTTGAGGCTGTCAATAGTGTGGCACGGAAGGTAATTTTTCCTGGTTTTACTTTACTTTGTGGTGAATCTTGCATCATTAGTGTTGACTATCTTTTTATGACTTACTAATTTATCAACAGTCCAGTGACAACTAATTCCAAATGATGCAGATATTCATGGTGAACATTATTATTTCACTCCTACATCTTGACAGCATCTCAGTTGATTTTGAACATTGTGGCTTAGCAGGGAGTAACTATGAGCTATCTCAGACTGGCATGCAGCAGTGTGATGATGTTAATTTTGATGAAATGGGAAACCACATGGCTGTTTCCATTGTAGAATTCCTGCTGGATACTTTGCGTCATAATTTGCCGACAGAGCTGACCTTGGAGGTTACTGACTCTAGTGGTGAAAGAGAAGCCTTAGAGTGGAGAATCTCGAATGCTAAAAGTTTTATTGAAGATTGGCAGTGGCGTCTGTCAGTTTTGCAGCAACTATTACCCCTTCCTGAGCTGAAATGGAGATGGAAGGAGGCATTGACTATACTACGTGCAGCACCATCGAAATTACTCAACCTGTAAGCTCCATGAATGCTTATGATGCTACTGCGCAAATAAACAGTTGCTTTCACATGAAATTTCTATGTTTGATCTATCTTACCTGTTGTTTATGATTGTGTTTGCAGACTTGTATATTACTTGGATGGCTTTAGAAAGCCAAATCTTCTAGCTGTTCTCCCCTGCTTTTACCTTTCTTGTTTATATAGTTTTTGGTCCACAAGTTTCTATTTGCTTTCATTATTTATGTGTTCATTCCCTACAGATGCATGCAAAAGGCAAAGTATGACATAGGGGAAGAGGCGGTACATAGATTTTCCCTGTCATATGAAGATAGAGCTACACTTTCACTAGCTGAATGGGTGGATGATACTTTCAAGAGAGCATCTGTAAGCATTGTTCTCATATCCCTAAGATTATTGCTCTTTTATTTTGGCTGGCCAGTATTTTGCTATACCAGTATTTCTTTTCCTTGTATGGTTGAACACTATTGGCATGCTTCTTCGATTAGTTGGGTTAGACTTGATTTACTTGTTATAGAAAAAGAACTATTTTAGATGCCATAATTATCAAGCTCTCATAAGTTGTAGATGAAGTTTCTATTGGAGCACTTGGCTTCTTTTCTATTCATAAATAAGCCTCCTTTGGAAGAAGCTTTCCTGGGTGGTGTATGTGTGTTCATGAACTCACATATGTATTCAGACTCATATACAAAGTTTAAAGATCATGTATTTCAGCCTTATGCCAACCATGTTTTGATTGTAATTTTCTTGCAAGCATCTATATATACTTTTCCATGGGAGTTATGTGAAGCTTTTTATCACTCTGTTTTATGGGTTTGGTATCATCTATGTGTGTTTGTGGGTGGGGGGTGGGTGGGTGCGTGTGTGCGTGCGTGGTGTGTAGACCAATTTTAGAGAAAAAGAGAGAAGAGATGACTAAACAAGGTATATGGCAAATAAATCGGGGCAACCCAAAAAAGAAACCATGTCAATCTATTTGGCACGGAGGGAGTAATACTTCATTAGTTCATTAAACATAGATAATCATGAAAAAAAAAATACCGATCAGATAGAGATATACCTCTACAACGCCACACATAACTAACATGAATATACGATTAACTTTTTTTTATACTGTTGGCATTTTTCATTGTTTTGAGTTCGTAAGAGCTTTGTTTTTGTTCCAACTCCCAAGAGTACTTTTCTTGTTTTGAGTAGGGATTAGATATTGTTTATAATACTTTGCCAGAAATCTTGTAGGGGCGGCTATACAACTACCCCCCCTCCTGCAGTCTTTGGTTTCTAGACAGATAAACACAATTTTGATGTTGTATCTGACCTTGGTAGCTTCACCCAATTAATGCTTGGTTTGTCAATTTCGGGACATACAAGATTTTGTTAAGGGGAGAATTGGGCGGACCATCAGACCAAGCTCCACCAACTGACCAAAAAGAATACTAAAAGGTTCCATACAAACATATTCAGAATCAATACTGGCTTCTCATCTTGCCATTAAATGACCTACCTTACTTTCCACCCTTCTCGCATGACAACAAGAAATAGGTTCAACTTTTAGGTCAAAGAAGATTAATATGTTCTTCCTTTTTAGCATTCTTTTTTAAATATTTTGCAGCCTTTGCTATCTATCTCTGTATATTGTTTTACCTGGAGTATTCTCTTTCCTCTTTTTTTCACTTTAAAACCAGTGTCTTTATTATATTAACGTGCTATTCCTGGAAAATATCAATCTTAGGTCGAGGATGCAGTCTCCCGTGCTACAGATGAAACAACAACTCTGCAAGAGATTGATTTTTCGTCGTTACGATCTCAAATTGGTCCTATCGCTTCAGTGAGTGCAAACAGATGTTTATTTTTCTTGGTTGAGAATTCTTGTATGGATTTACTTCATATGCTTGTATGTAACTGTTGAATGCTTGCTCTTTTTGCAGATTCTTCTCTGTATTGATGTTGCTGCTGCTTCAGCAAGGTCTATAAACATATCTGAGCGGCTTCTAGATCAGGTATGCTTAGTTTATGTGTAGCTGAGAACAAATCGGAAAATGCTTAGCTCTGCAGGCATATTGGCCATTAATCAATCTAATGTGCTTAATATTATGAAACTCGCTTTGCAAAGTTGCCTGCAATGCTATAATAAAGGAAAGGAACAAAATTTCCCTTACTTCTCCACTGTATGTTGTTCCACTTCCACCCCTTGCACTCAAGTAATTAATCTAACTCATTATTGCATCCCCGATAATGCAGCCGGCACTAGTGGTTAACGGGTTATATTATATGGCATGAATTCACTATGTATTTTGGATAGAGCTCACAGTTCGGGAAAAAAATCCGACAAACTAGCTGTATATAAGAAACGCTCCAATGCTTTTCTTTTTTTTTCCTCGTGGGAACATCATATGTACAAGAGTAAAGCGATATGAACTGAACATTATCGAATTGAAGCATAAAAAAGAATTATAATTTTCAAAAACGAAATTTTATTACTATCACTATCATTATCATCATCATTGTTATCATCATTGTTGTTATTTGCGACAATACCATGTAAAATTAGTTGAGAACAAAGCTAGGCTTAGAATTTTAAAAAATGCCAAAAATAAATTACTCAGCTATCACCCTGACATTGTAAAATATGGCTTTCAGCTTCAGTTCTTAACCATGACTTGAATTTTGGGTTGTCTACATTCATTGACATGAACTTTAAAAAGGTAAATTTACTTCAATGACTTGAATTTTGGGTTGTCTACATTCATTGACATGAACCTGGCAATAAGAGCAAAAAGAACAATGATTTTTTCATTGCTCAATAGAGTTTTACCAGCATGTTTTATTTTTGGAAAAATTGATAAAATCGATCCGAACTATAACAGCAGGCCAAACTTATACTCTTATTTACAAATTCTTGCATTTCTTCTTGGATCAAACAAATGGAAAGGGTATTTTATCCTGAATTCCATAGAGCTGATTTGGGCATTCTAGCGCGTTAACGGTTAACCTGTCACCAGTCATGCCGGACCACGCTTGTAAAATAAGGGTGAAAGTTTGGACTGTTGTGCAATATTCAATAGTTGGGACTTTTTATGGCAGGACGACAATAGTTGGACCGTACTTATCAAAATTTTCTTTGTTTTTCTAACATCTTTTAGTTGTATACTCGTAAAATTGTGGAGACATGTGGAGTTAGAACAAAAAGTCATCATAATGAGAAGTTTAACCTATGTAATACGTCCTGCGTTTTATGTTGATTTCAATATTTCCTTATATGGAAGCTTCACATTAGTTGCGACGTTTTTTGTTATCTAGTTGCTATATTTGTATGATTGCTTTACTTTTTCTCAAAAGAACTTAACAGGTAAATCTTATTATGATATTATTACATTTACCTGCTTTGTTTGTATGTAATGTTAATGTATTTGCAGGCTCAAACCATGTTGTCAGAAATATATCCAGGAGGGTCTCCAAAGACCGGATCTACTTATTGGGATCAGATTCGTGAAGTTGCGTTGATTTCTGTAGCAAGACATCTTCTCAAGCGTCTACGAGAATGTTTGGAGCTGGTGCGTTTCTAATCTGTTAGAATGAGCATTTATTCACACATTATAAATATATGTTCAGGACTTAGATCATCCGATGAATATCTTATTAAGTCGTTATGACTTACCAAGTAGAGAGAAAGGATATGGCCCCTCTTCCCCCAAATAGCCTTTGAATTGAAAGTGGAAGAGATTAGTGCAAGAATTTTCTTCTACAAAATGTTGAAATTGGTGTCTTTGACGAGAAAGATGTGGAATGTTCATTTCTTGGAACTTAAGTTGGTGCAGCTGATTTTCTTTTTTCCTTTATCTCTGGCTTTTTCTGAACACTTCATTGGAATCTGGCGGGCTTTTTTCTGCGAGGTTTCACTTGATTAATCTTTGTCCTTTTGCCTTTTTGCATCTCTAGACTCTAATGATCTATTATTATTGGGTGGCTGAGATGGAGCAGCAAACCAGGATACAGCAATATGTGTATTTGACAGGAAAGATGGGAAGAAATTTGAGTTGGATGTATATCTTGGAACTTATTTGGATGTAGTGAATTTTGTTGGCTGGTTTTTGTTTTACTTGGATTTTTGTGGGCTGCTTTCCCGGTGATGTTTTTTTTGGTTAATCTTGTCATCTTGCCTTTTGCATCTTTAATTTTTCGGCAGTGAGTGTCGTTACTTAATGCGCGTGCTCAATATCATGGGTTGATGGTGTCATCTATGAATCACGGAAACTTCTAGGACTTGAGGTTTCCCCATTTCCAAATCGAATTCGTGTTAATGGAGACCGCAAGTGAGTGGGACTAGAGGTTTCACCGTTTTGGAAACATTTCCATTCCCAGAATCCCTATCATTTCTATGCTACACACTTTGTTATTCCTCATTGAGAATGCAACATTATTGGGAGAGCCACGTTCTTGTGTGAGGTGATAGGAACAAGGTATGTTTGACCTTTATTAAAGTTAAGATGTGAGGGGCAAGGCTTTGGTGGTTCAGGGACATTAATAGCTAGGTGCTCCTAGGAGAAGAAATGGGGAGATAATATATCATTTTAAAGCATTGTAATACAAGAAGCGGATCCAAGAAGAAATGCAAGAATTTTATTTATCAGTTGATAAAATCAGCTTTGCTATAAGATCCAGGATCCAGGTTGAGGGAGTTCATTTTTACTTCTTTAGGCTGTCTTCTTTCTGTTGAATGTTGACTATTTCACCGGGTTCTGCTTTGTTCGGCAATATTTATAAAATTTCAGCAAAATTCATTTTCTGTAAAAATCAGCTCTATGGAATTCAGGATAAATACTTTTTCGATTAAGATTTTGTTTAACTTCTGTTGATTGATAAATATATATAGTAATATTCATTAATCTTAATATGGTCGATTTCATTATCATGCTCAGAATTTCCACTGCAATTGTTCTTGTCACTATATTTGTTTTGAGATGCTTAATGTGGAGTTAGTAACCAAGCCTTGATGGGTTGGACTTGGGAGTGATGTTAATGCCTTCAAAACACTAGAAGAACTAATTTTTTTCTACTTCTTTCCTCGAAACAACTGAGTTTTGCACTGAAATTGAAAAACATATACCAACAAACTTGCCAAAAGTAGTAGGAGAGTATATATTTGAGCTGAATGTATCTTCATCACTACGTGTACTTGTAGGACGGTGAAGTAGGCTAAAATTGAAAGGTGGAAACAAACCTTGACCTTGGCTAGGTAGCATTGTTTTCCTTCTGAAGTTGTGTTTCATACTCTTGCCTTTCTGTTTAGCTTCCAACATTTTCAACTTGTTTTCTCAATATTCCAATACTTCTAAGTTGTAACCATGCTTACTAATGCATGGGGTGTTCAGTAATATCAAAGAAATGAAATTTGTTTATATCTATTGACTAGTAAAAATCAATGTACTGACTAATGAAACCTGAGCTTTTTTCTGCTATTTATTTTTTAATGTTTATTGCTACTTAAAGATCAGAACTGTAGGTAAGTGATTGGATAATCATATAACCATTATCGTTATTGATAGATGTCAATATATACCATTCATATGTTGTTTTTGGTTCTGTTTGAATCTATTCCTTGTCCAAAACTTGAACCAGATTCACAATATAGCTTATCTGTATCAGTGTAATGTAACAATCCTCGTTAACTGAATGAAACAATAGATGCATCATAATTCTTCAAAATAATGATCTCTCTGATCGTTATCTCTTTCAAATTAGTCTCTCTTATGTTATTTGGAATATCTTTGCGGTCCCGTTGTATGTTTATTATTAATTATGGGTGACTTCCAGGAAAATCCGGCTGTCCTTCAGGCTACCTTGTCAGGGGATACCAACACTACTACTTATCAACAAGGGAATAGAGATCGTGCTCTTGCATTGCTACATCAGATTATCGAAGATGCTCATATGGGAAAGCGGCAATTTCTGAGTGGTAAGATATTTAAATTAATAGATTAGATTGTCTTGATAATATTGTTGTGGTCAAGAATGACTGGACCGTACTCCTTATTTAAGCATCATCTGTCCTTTCTTTTATTTATAGATAATATCATGAGTGATTCTTTGACTTGAGGGCATGCTATTTTCTCTCAGGGGACGGGGTCTCTCATCCCTCCTTCATGCTTTAGTGACTCGATGAGTTGGAGTGCTTAATCTATTGTTTTTTGTCCTGTTTGATATGGGGGACTCTCTTTCAGGCTCCTGTTAGTATTTTCTTCAGTAAGTTATCCACAAATAGTGCAGTATAATCTTTGAAATTTTTTGGTGTAAAGAATACTGAATTATATTTTTTTACTAATATGGAGAAATTACTTTACTACACTGATGGAAGAAGAATTATGAGCAAATCACACCATATTACACAGTTGCCCAAAGGCTACAAATAAGCATGAAAGACTACTCTGTTCCTTAAGGACTCGTGATTACGGAAACTATTCTGAAATTTTTATTCTTCTTCTGCTTAATCCATTGGACAGCTGAGCATGCAAATCTCCATAGACTTTTATTTATTTATTTTTATTTTTTTTCCCTAAAGCTAACATACCTAGTTAGTAACGGTACTTGCTGTCAGTTGCAATCTCTATTTAAGATGTGCTTGTTGCCTGGAAAAGAATGAAGAGAAAAAGGTTGGTTAGCTAGGTGTGGCTGGTGGTCTGTCGGTAATTTGGTGAAAAAGAATTAAAGAAAGGGTTTTTTAGGGTATTGCTTTACTTCGTCAAGGTTTTGAGCTTCATTTTATGAGGCTTATTTATAGTGGGAGTCAAGTTTCAGCTTGCCATTGCTGGTTGACTCTTCATTTTGTACATGAGCTACTTGATGATAGCCAGCAGCATATCTGAATTATTAGGGGCTTTAACTCCAACTTCTAATGGCTCTAAAGCATCAACAAAGGCTCTAGGTTCTGGTATTCAAGAATAGAACAAGAATATGTAAGAAAACCTGGCGTACATGAAGAGAAAAGGGAAGAAAAGTGAAAGAAACTCACCTAGAGTCAAAAACGTGGAAACTGGCGAGAGGGAGGGAGAGAGGGAGAGAGGGGGAGGGGGAGGGAGGGGGAGGGGGGGGGGAGGGAGGGAGGGGGGGGGGAGGGAGGGGGAGGGGGGGGGAGGGGGGGGAGGGGGGGGAGGGGGGAGTGGGAGAGGGGGAGGGGGAGGGGGAGGGAGGGAGGGAGAGAGAGAGAGGAGAGAGAGAGAGAGAGAGAGGGGGGAGGGGGAGAGAGAGAGAGAGAGAGAGAGGGAGGGAGGAGGAGGGGAGGGGGAGGGGAGGGGGGAGGGGGAGGGAGGGGGAGAGGGAGAGGGAGAGGGAGAGGGAGAGGGAGAGAGATATTGTGTGGTTCTGGGCAGCTGTGTTTTGGGTGTTTATCAAGTAAAGCAAGAGGTGGGACTAAAATACAGTATGTTAGTGTCCTATTCATATGTTTAGCTGGCTTAGATTGCCACGAAAAAGGGGTTCTGGCAGCGGATTAAGCTAGCTGCTGCATCAGCAGTCCTAAAGGAGGTCAATAGGAAGCCTTTGGGGGTAGGGGACCTATTAATGGTTTCTAATTTCTGGTTTTACTTCCTAATAAGCATATTAATCAGTATATGTGGAGCCCACTAATTGATCAAGTGTATAATTTCCACGCATGTTGTCGACTTCATTTGTTTGCCTTTGTCATTGAGTGTTTCACTTGCAAATGTCTCTCTCAAAGAGGATACATACTGTGGAAGAAATCTCTTTTCATTCTTCAAAGGTTCCAACTCATCACCACTGTTCTTAATGCCAAGAACTTGGGGTAACATCACGCGCACATAATGAGTAAACATGAAGTTTCAGCATCCCTAAATTACTAATAGCAGCCTTTAGCTATTTTACAACAAAAGAAAACGGGAAAATCAATTTCAGATTTAATGATAACACATCTATGTCTTTATGTGCGCATCATGTTACCTAAGTTCTTGGCATTAAGAACAGTGGTGATGAGTTGGAACCTTTGAAGAATGAAAAGAGATCTCTTCCACAGTATGTATCGAGAGACATTTGCAAGCAAAACGCTCAACGACAAAGGCAAACAAATGAAGTCGACAACATGCACATTGTGGAAAGTAATTAATAGTTCGTAGCTTGGGAGAGTGTTATTCCTTTCGAAAGATTGGCAAGGCTGTAATTGGTGATTATTCACCTTGATTAGCATTAATTCAGTCATATGTTGGTTGTTCTTCTTTAGTTCGTCTTCTTTCCCCCATAATCTCTCTTTTCCTGTCCATAATCTCTGTTTTGGTCACTAATCTGAGCTGATTCTTAGCAAATGTATCAGATACTTACCCAGATCTATCTCCTGTACTCAAGTGTAGGTGATTTAGGTGCTATCTCCTTGAGTAGGACTTAAAATAGTGTAGTGTGTTGGTATTAAACCTATCCCCACCTAAAAACAGGTGGCCGGGTATATAAAGTTGAGATATCTTGGGAATTAGCTCTTTATTTTTTATTTTTTATTTTTTTGTGGGTGTATATCATGATTAGTGTCATAACAAGTTACTTTTAATTTGTTTTAGGCAAACTTCATAATCTTGCAAGAGCGGTAGCTGATGAAGAAGCAGGGATAGATATTGTCAAAGTTGAAGGCAGGGAGCCAAAATTTCTTTTAGATTTTGACAAGAATAGTTTCGTTGGTCTTGGGCTTAGAACTGCTAAACGGGCATCCTTCAGTTCAGCTAGTGGGGAAAGCAATGCAGAACCTTCAGCTTATGGCATAAAGGATGTTGAAAAGCGGCTGTTTAGTCCTTTAAGTGCAAAACCATCAACATATCTCTCGCAATTTATTCTTCATATTGCTGCAATTGGTGATATCGTTGATGGCACTGATACAACTCATGACTTTAACTACTTCTCCCTCATATACGAATGGCCTAAGGATGTAAGTAAATTCATTTTCTGACTTTGATCTTTGCCTATGAACCTTGGTAGATGGTTTGATTTTCATTTTTGAACAATATTGTCTGGGTTTTTACTGTCTTGATTATAGCAAATTAGGATACTTTTTTTTTAAAGGTGCATCTGAAATTAGAATGATCCACTTGCCCACAGACGACGTTAGCTCATTATCTTGTATACATATTTAGCTAAGTTATTAGTCAATCGAGTGAGATGTGGCAACTTAGTAGTTTTATTGATTTATCTTTGACGAGAGTGAAGGAAATAAAATCCATGTGTGGCTAGATCACTAGAAGGGAAAAGGGCTTCCATATAGTTGATAGCGTTCCTAGTGTAATCCGTTTAGAGGCTATTCATCTTTCTTATCAGTTATGGCCTTCCTCTCATTGTACTCGACCCGACTTCTTGCCATTACGGGTGTCAAGCAAAGAAAGATCTTTCCCTTTATTGGAAGTGCTGCAAAGAAAGGGCAAATGTCTTTACTTCTTACAAACTGTCCTTCAGGGTTTTTTTTGCATAATGATATAGCAGCTTATTTGTGGCATCGGCCTTTTGATATTGTCGAAACGATTTGTCTCGGGTCAGTAACTGTTTTCGAATGTCGACATATTTATTATACGTAAGCTTTGGGAGGCAGAAGCGGCAAAAAACTTTATGCTAATGATAGGATTTTCAGGGATCAGGTATATAGCAAGGAATTTTTATGTGAGCGGCTAGGGTTTCTTGACATTTATTTGGGCAACTGACATGGGGCATTTGACGACGTTTCTTTTGAATGTAAAATGTGATTAAACTTCTTTTTTTGATTAGCTTTGGTGGATCTTTGGTCCCCCTATATCTCATTTTTCAATTCTTTTAAACTTTTGGTTTTATTTTGTGAAATTGCACTGCCCTTAAGGTTATGTCTAACCATTATAAATTTTCTCAAAGGAAAATACAATTCCTTTAATTACAACGAATGACACGTGATTTTTGTCATAAATTCCCAACTTAATTTTATTAGCCCGAAGGGCCATGTTGAACAAAACCCTTATTGTATCCCGCATATAAATATAGATTTTGTGGAACAATTGGAGACTTTAGGATGCTAAAACACCTAGTCTTGAATGTCGATGTCATATCTCTTTCTAAAACGTTTTGTCTTCAAATTAAGTATGCCCTTCTCTAGTTGTTGGTAGAATCTATTGTACGCCCTCTGTTCTTTGAACAACGACTCACTCTCCGTGTTTGTCCATTCCATGATATATAGGCTAATTATACATAATACTTTACTTATTCTTATCCCACTCTCTGTCTCTCTCTTCCATGCTCTCTGTCTTTCTTCAAAAATTATAAATTCATACCCTCTCTCCTCAATAAATATAATAAAGAATGTGGACCCAAGTTTTTACATCTCTCCTCTTAAATGTAATTGTGTGTCTATAATAGGTGAGTAGTTCTTCATGGGACGTGGAGTGATTTTTAGCTACAGGTTGAGTATATGTTTATAGTGGGAATAACAAATTCGAGTTGTGCTCTTTGAAGTAATTTATCCTTGTTCTTCATTACATTATTTGTTATCCTTAGCTGTTTTGTATGTTTATGCTCCGTATGTTTAGGACCAAATCATGGTACTTGTTGTATTTGACCCAATTTTGAATTATTAATTTTCGTTAAATATGAAATGAATGTAATGGAATTTAATCTCTTAGAAAGAAACTGAAAACAAAAATCCAAAATAAACCATACTTATAGTGCTTGGACCCAGATACAAATGTCAAACTTAGTATGGTTCTGACTTCTGATGGCTTGACATGGAAAATTCTGAACTTGTAAATCGGAGAGCATGGTTAAGAGTGTCCAAATCGGGCCACGTGGGCAATGATACTTTCAGATTTTATACATGGGTGTATAAGCATAAGCAAACAATTCTTGGCCAAAAAGAAGTGTCGAAGTTTAGAGTTTTAGACAGCCATTTGGAGCTTGACGTCTCCGACTTGGGAAGTTGAACTAAGTTGATGAGTTTGAGCATATTAACAAAGAAAGGGAAAGAAAACTAATACCCTTGTTTTCCTTAGTTGATGTTTGGTTTCCCTTCGATATATTTGCAGTTTGGAGACACCTTAATCCATGAAACCCCCTTCTCCTGACACCCATCCAACCATGATCTAGACCGAAACTGCCCACCACTTTTCCGTCATTAGAGCTACCTTTGCTCAGTTGACATGGCCATAACTGCCACCAATCCACCACAACCACCTGCTATTACCCTCAATCGCCACCACATATTACTAGTCCCTTCGTCCCATAACAGTGTGACTTTGAACTTTTCTCTTTTTAGCTCGGTTCCACACTTTATTTATTTATTTATATCTTACCTCTTCATTTGGACCCACTATCTCATCTCACATCACATCTACGTTTTCATTCCAATGACAATAAAAAAACCTTAAAAGCTTTTCTATTAAATAATGATAGATAACTGAAAAGATAATGATAACTTATTTCCTAAAACTTTGTGCCATGATAAGTGTTTGAACTAATCTTGGAAGAAGGGAGTGGTGCAATAAAATTAAAAATCTCAGATTTGTGGGAGAGAGAGAGAGAGACAAGGAGTGGTGGTAGTCAAATTTGACCATCACACCCACCACCCTCTAAGGGTGCGATGTTAGTAAGTTTGAGGGCTCATTAGGTCCACTTAGGGCTCAGCAGGTCCAGTCAGGTGTATACATAAGATAATTTCAGGGTTGATGAAGTACAATTAGGTATAATAAGTTCAGAGAGGTTTGTGTTGCAATGTCTCATAAATTTCATGGTTTTCATACAGCTGGTAACTCGCTTAGTTTTTGAACGAGGCAGCACCGAGGCAGCCGAAAAGGTTGCAGATATCATGTCTGCTGATTTTGTTCATGAAGTGATCTCAGCTTGTGTACCTCCTGTTTATCCTTCACGGTTCGGCCATGGTTGGGCTTGTATTCCATTGGTTGTGTCCAGTGCTAAGAGTAACCATCCAAGTCATGTCAGCAGTTCCTTGGCTTCAGCTGGAATTGCTCAATACCATCTTCAGTTGGACATAATAAAGCATTTGGTCAAAATTTCACCAGTTAGGGCTGTACTAGCATGTGTCTTTGGAAGCAATATACTATACAGTAGCAACGACTCATCCATTCTCAAATCCTTGAATAAAGAAGTGCTGCATTCACCAGATGATGACAGAATGTTCTATGAATTTGCTCTTGATCACTCAGAGAGGTAGAACTAACTATGGTATATATGTCACAACAAGAGGTGTAATTCCTTTCTGACTATTTAATTATTGTTTTGGTCTGCAGATATCCAACTTTGAATCGATGGATACAGATGCAGACTAACCTTCATAGAGTTTCTGAGTTCGCTGTAACATCCAAGGATATGGATGATGCTGGTGGTACACAAAACATCAGGAAGTCCTCTGTCAAACGACCTCGAGAGCATGACACTGACACTGAGTCAGAATTTGATGATAGTATCGGAAATAACGCTGTACCATCTGCTCCAGAAATTGCTCAAGCTACAGCTGACCGTGATACATTGCAGGATTCCGTGAAGTATCAAGCTGCTGAAGACGATGCAACTACTTTTCAAACTTTTAACTGGGAAAATGAAGAACCGTATGAAAGGGCTGTTAAACGGTATCTCTAGTTGTTCCTTAATGAAATAGGAATTCTGAGTTGCTTGTTAAATTTTTATAAGTAAGAGTATAGCTTATTCGTTCATCGACCTGTGGTCTTAGTCCCATACTATCTTCCTCGAAATTTATATTTAGGCTTTGTTCTTTTAACATTATGAAATAAGGTTCCGCATGATAGATTCAGTTAATCACGGTTGCGGCTTATAAGTTCATAAAATCTTTGCTCAATGAATATAAAACACTCATGCCTTTGCATCTACGGCATAGCTTTGGATGCAAGAAGAAGCACAAGCTTGACTTGCGGAAATGGGCACTTATTAGTGGTGGCAAAGTAGCTTCCGTATTCATTCCAAAGGGGACTGCCGATTGTTTCGTCAAACATAGCTCCACCTAGGACCATGATGCTTGTAGTTTGTTTTTCAAGGCTGCGAATCATTTTTAAATGTTCACTTTCTCTAGCTACTAAAAGACATCAGTCCGCTTTTGGTTTTGGGTAATAAGTTCAGATATGATCAGCTCAAGGATACAGAATTCAGGTCTCTTTAATTTTGTTTCAGGGCTAAAAAGTCCCAATTAGTGCAGCTTATGAATAATAAGTTCATTTCAGTTTATACAAGTTTGGGAGTTTCAGGTGTAGAACAACAAAGCCCGAATCATTGCTAGCATTCTTTAGTAATGCCTTCAATGGATGTGATATTAGCGAAATGTGTAAAACATGAGATTGACGACATCAGCTCTGCTGTACATCATTAATAGTCACTAGCTATAGTCAGAAATCAACATCTGTAAGGCTAACCTGCCTACTTGGTTCTGCGATTTTTTTGGCAACATCTGCGTTGAGAGTCTCAGTAACATAAAAGGGAAATAACTGGCCAGAAGTAAGAGGTTAAGAATAGGGGTTGGGAAATTTGCGTAGAGCAAAACTAAAAAATTTCATAATCATCTTACTGTGTTGAAGTTTCAAGGGGATGCCATTGCTCAACACGCGAGACTGCATATTTATTGTTATATAATATATATCCCCCTGATATAGTATTAGATAAGCAAAGAAGATGGGCATAAGCATTTATAAAGAATAATAGGAAGAATTTGTTCTTATATATTCCCCCTGATATAATAGATCTCTTTCGTTAGAATCCTGCTAATTTCTTTAAGCTAGTTGTTTTGTTCAACATGTACAAAACCTGTTTGTTTCTATCTACGCTATTTTGCTGCATTTGCTTATGGGCAACTTTGGTATTATGAGGGACCAGACTGAGGATGACTAGACTGTAAAAGCATCTTCTTATAGAAGTTACTTTTCTTTATCTCTCTTTACTTCTCTTCAACGTGGTTACCTATCTGGCTCTTTTCTATCTGTTGTATCAGCTTTTTAAGTGTAGCGTCATACTTGTTGGAGTTTCTAGGAGAGACGTATTTGTAGAAGAATTTTCTTGGGGGTGGAATACTGTTAATGCCTCTGCTTTAGTTCTTTATATTTAGGTAACTAGTGCTCATTCTTTTGTCAAAGTGGTTTTTCAAATGATTAATATGTTCATGTCTTTTTTGTGTATCATTCACAGATTGATTGACGAGGGGAATTTGACGGATGCGCTTGCTCTATCTGATCGTTTTTTGCGAGGTGGGGCATCAGATCAGTTGCTTAGACTTCTCATTGAATGTGAAGAAAGTCGTCGGAACTCTGGAGTTTTGCAACATCTCGGAAACAGAATGCTAAGTAACAGTTGGCAGTATTGTCTGAGATTGAAGGACAAACAACTAGCAGCACAGCTAGCCCTAAGGTATGTCCTACTAGACACATCTTACTGTGCTGATTTGTATGTATGGAAAAGGGTGAACCAAAATTATATTCTTGACATATTTTGTCTATGAATTGTTGTGATTATATTGTATGGAGAATTTCCAGGATTGAGCCTAGGCCCTAGGCCACAAAAGAAGAAGAGAAGGGGAAACATGTGCGTGTACATACATATATATACGTACCTATGTATGTATGTGTGTATGCTGATACTGCGTTTGTTTTATTATACTTGCATCATGTAGCATGGGCACAATTATTTAGGAAGGGGGAGAGAGAGAGAGAGGGGGGGATGCCATGTGGTAGAAGAGATATAAAGAGAACTTATTGCTAATTTAGGAAATGATGCAAGTAATATGCAATTTCCACTATAGGGAAATGATGCAAGTATAAAAAAACCGGAGGAAGTATAAAGCTAGGAACGAATTACATCTGTAAAGGATAAGGATTTTTGATGTGTATAAAGAAAACAGTGAAAAAGAGGAAGAAAATTGGCTAAAGAAGATCAAATTTCTTTTCTACAAATAGTGGAACATTTGATCGGAAACAGGGACAATTTTTGTTCTGGCGGAACAATGTTAGATTTTTTTTACTAAAACAACACTCTTCTCCTCCCCCCACTCTCTGTTGGGGGCGGGCTTTTCTGTCTTTTCGCTTATCATTAGTAACGATACAACAAAGGATATTGTAGCAAATTATTTTTCATTGCGTTTTGGTATATATGAGACTGTTATACGCATGATAGTGGTCACTGCTTTTGAAGGTCTTGTAGCTTCTTTTTTTTTGTATTATAAACTTTTTTCTCTCCTTTTTGTGTAGGTGTCTGCATAGATGGGAACTAGATTCTGCTTTGGATGTACTTACTATGTGTAGCTGCCATCTGCCTCAGAATGAGCCTATTAAGAATGAGGTCATTGCTTCTCTTTCATTTTTATGCCTAATATATATTTCTGTCAACCGTATTATGACTAGAAAGTTATCAGTTACTTCCTCCATTTCAGAGTTATGGTTTGCCTTTTTCTTTGGGATGTTTCAATTTGATTGTTCTTCATATTATTATTAAGCTTGGAATGTGTTTCCTCGTATCCGAAAGATGAAATGTTGGGACGGAACGCCTCCAAAATGCCAGGCTGACAATTGGAATGTCTCATTCTTTTGAACATCTTGAACGAGGCTCTGGAAGTGCTTCAAAAATGGTGTATCCTCACGCCCCCGTTGCCCACCAATAAATTGTTAAAATAAGGCAAAGGCTTGTGAGTATTGACAATGATACCTACCACTCTATTTGTCTCTATCTGTTGTCTCACAGTCGATTTTCTGGAGCTCTTACCTTTGCTGGACTACATCAATGGAGACTGCGTATCGCAAATATTGCTTCTAAACTGCATCTACGTTCGACTTTTCTCCAACTTTTGTTCTCTTAGATTAGGACCTTTCTTCTCACAGAAGAATCAGCATGTGTGATTAGATAGATAAGGGAAAGGGCGATGTAATTTTGAAGAATATGAAAGGGCTGTAGTTGGTTTAAAAAGGGGGATAGGTGATACTATATATGCAAACCTTTTTATGGTCCCGAGATGACAATTTTGAACATATAATTATAAATTCAAAGGCAAAGGACTTTTGAACATACACAAATATCCTTTGAGCATACAAGCAAAACTTTCAAACATTTGATTTATATAATAAAGGCTTACTCTCTACGAGTTGACTGATTCATGACAAAACTTTTATGTTAAGACGCTTACTATGTTCATAACAAAACTTTACTATGTTCATGATGTTTATTTGTTTGTTCTAACTGATTCACCTGTATGTTCAAAATATTTTGATAATTTACCTGTATTCTCTAACTGATTGACCTGTATGTGAAAAGAACATGGAGGTATCATAATAAGAACATCATTTGTATTTTCTGAGTTATTAACCTATATGTTCAAAGCAGGGGCGGATAATAAGTGGGGCAGGTGGGGGTGTGGACCTCCCTCTTTACAAGAAATAAAAATCAAATTAGCTTGTAAAGTAGTGATATGTGTTAGCAAAGCTGGTGGAAATCTGATTACGTTGGATATAGATCTAAGGGCCAACTCATCTCGGCAGCAAATTGGCCTTATTCTTCCCTCTTGGTCCATTATAAAAGTTGAGGTCAAGTTAATTTGAATATAGTTAGGCACATCAAAATTTCAAATCCTTTGTTGGCGTTCTAATTTTGAGGCCAAGGGCCTTAAGGTAAGCATGGCGGCCGGCCAAAAAATTCCCATGGCGGGCCAAAAAGTGCCCAAAGCCCGGTATTCGGGCCAAAGCCGGGCCCCAAGACTAAAGTCTTGGCTGTCCAAACCCGCCCAAAAAAAAAATGGGCCGGGCCCAAAAGCTGCCCAAGCCCCCAAAAAACCGGGCTGGGCCGGGCGGAGGACGCCACCTTAAGGTTATGTCTTCTGCTACTGTTTGTGTCATCTCCGAGGGAGTTATGCTGATTTCAAAACATCTGGCTCTTTATCCTCTCCGCTCTATAAGTTGACGTTTAAGTATTCTTAGTTTGTCTCTTGTGGGGTAATTGTAATCTGTTACTTGATTAATCTAACAAATTTGTTCCTATGTAAATCGTAGAGAACAAAGAAAATTTCAAGTTTATTAAGTCTACATGATTAAAAGAAACTTCAAAATGTTCAAATCGCTTCTTTTTACTCTATATCCACTGGATTCTTCTCCACCACCTTGAAGTTGCTACATCTCACTTGCTGTGGGGTGCCACTGATATCACAGACCCCTCAATAGAAAATTCTTGACAGTTGATCTGTTTGATGTTTAGATTCTTCACCGAAAACAAGCGTTACAAAAGTACAAGCACATATTATCTGCCGATGACCAGTACAGAAGTTGGCAGGAGGTACGTAAGAGCCTGTTTTGGATGTTATCATGTGCATGAATAATACTTACTATCTAAATATGTTCTTCTGTGTTACTTGATTTTAAGGTGGAAGCAGCATGTAAGGAGGATCCCGAGGGCCTGGCACTTAAATTAGCTGAGAAGGGCGCTGTTTCTGCTGCTTTGGAGGTGGCTGAAAGTGCAGGATTGTCCATTGATCTTCGGAGAGAATTGCAAGGCAGACAACTTGTCAAACTTCTTACAGCAGACCCATTGAGTGGAGGGGGTCCAGCTGAAGCTTCACGTTTTCTTTCAACTTTGCGCGACTCAAATGATGCTTTACCTGTTGCAATGGGAGCAATGCAGCTTTTACCTAACCTGAGATCAAAGCAACTTCTTGTAAATATTTTATTGTTTCTGGTGCTTCATTAGTATTTTAAACATTTTTAATCTCTTCAAACAGAACAATACACACACTTTTTATGAAAATTCGATTGACTTGTTGGAATTCCACTTATGTCATTGTTATTTCATGACTTGCTGAAGGTTCACTTTTTTCTGAAGAGGAAAGATAGTAATCTATCTGATGCTGAGGTTTCTAGGCTGAACTCATGGGCGTTGGGTCTTCGTGTGCTTTCTGTCTTGCCATTGCCGTGGCAGCAAAGATGCTCTTCTCTCCATGAGCATCCTCAGCTGATCATGGAGGTTCTGTTGATGAGAAAACAATTACAATCCGCTTCTCTGGTATGTTGTTGCTTATATATACATATATAGACACTATTGTTCAGCTTAACTTGGAATATATTATATATAAGATATTTAACTTTTTTGGGTTTAATTTTAATAATTAAATCTAAAATCTTCATAACTAACTTGAAGTTCCAAAAACATTAGTTTACCAAAAAAAAAGTAAGAAGATTTTTTAAGAGTTTTACTTAAAAGATACAGATTTTACAGCATATTCTATTTCTCTTAAAGAGAGTATTTCATTTAGGTGGGGAATTTTTTAAAGAGAGATTGACATGTATCGTGCTTGGGTAATCTTTTAGTGGTAAGTAACATTTGTATGTGTGTGTGCATGCGTGTCAGTGTGTGTGTGTGTGTGTGTGCGCGTGCGCACGTGCGTGCGTGTGTGTGTGTGTGCGCGCGCGCGGGCGCGCGCGCGCGCTCGTGTGTGTGTGTGCACAACTGACAACTCTGAGCATGCGAATATGCTAAATTGCTGTTTGTCTCTTTCTGAATAATTTATGCTGGAACAGTGAACTTCATACTGGTCGATTATTGTACTTATTCAGTCATCTTTCTCCTAGAAGTAAGAAATATTTAACTACCTTTGTTGCTCTGATGGTGGACTTGAGGAAATATTTCTGCAGATCCTGAAGGAGTTTCCTTCTCTAAGGGACAACGATGTAATCCTCAAATATGGTACCAAGGCTATCGCTGTCAGTATCAGCTCCCCACCCAGAGAAACTCGAATATCTGTATCTGGTCCTAAACTGAAGCAGAAAACAAGAACCGTAACTCCCACAAAACCATCTTTGACTAGTAGTTTTAGTAACTTGCAAAAGGAGGCTCGGCGAGCATTTTCTTGGACTCCACGTGGTGCTGCAGATAAAGTCCCTCCTAAGGAGCCATACCGGAAAAGGAAAAGCTCTGTTTTAACACCATCAGAGAAAGTTGCTTGGGAAGCAATGACAGGAATACAAGAGGATCATGCTTCCTCGTTATCTACTGAAGGACAAGATCGTCTTCCTTCTGCATCAATGGCTGAAGAATGGATGCTGACAGGAGACCCAATCAAAGATGACGCCGTTCGTTCTTCTCACCGATATGACAGTGCTCCAGACATCATCTTGTTTAAGGTATGCTGTCTGATTGACACCAGAACATCAGACATATCCATAACTGAATGTTTCTAGCTGATTACTGAAGCTAATCTTTGTCTAACTTAATTTTGAAGTCCGAGGTCACTCAAAAGTGGGTTTGTATCCTCATTTGAGTTTTACAGTTTAAAATGTGTTTATTCAACATGATATAACCAAACCTATCATAATATGAGTGGGATATATATTTGGTGAAGTAACTCTTCTTTGAATTGATATTTTTGATTAGCATACAATTACTTATTTAATACTTTTGGCCAATTTTGGCGACATTATGGACTTGTTGAAAAAACGTTCTAACGCAGCGAGTCACTGTAATGCGAGGATGTGATAATTCTCTTGCCATCTTGTAACAGGGTTCTGCAGAATGGTTACTCGAGAATCTATTACAACTCGACTGTTGTGTAACGGAATGGCTGAGTTTTGATTCTATGGTTCCAATTGTACCCATCCTTGACTATTATTGGTCAAGACTATTAGAGATTAGAGAGGCTTTCCTAATGTCGGTTAACTCTGTATCTGATGTAGTTTGTGCATGTTAACTCTTTTGGGGAGAAATTCTATCAGCTTTAGTTGCCGCCTTAATTGCTATACATTAGTTCAGATTTCTTAGTATGATTGAAAAAATATATACCTCTCTAATTTTTCTCCTTTTGGTCTTGACAAATTGATGCATGTTTTATAATGAAGGATATTATTAATAGAGCAATGCCCTGTGGGATCGAGACCATTATCCTTTACATATTGGTGTTTTTAGTTCATTGCTTTAGTGATTACTTAGCATTGTTCTATAAGAGTTGAGAGAATTACAGTGCTCTCCTAGTAGAAACTAGCTATTAAATCTAATGACTTGATACTCATTGTATAATCTTCTATGGCAGAAAATTCATTGCGGGAATTTGGGTCTCACCCACAATCTTCTTTTCTGGACTTGATATTGCATGATGTATGTAAGAGTGCAATAAGGTTTGATGGTGGTTTGGTGTTTTGTAGGTCAAATGCCCCTAATCCCCATGTTGGTTAATGTTTATCACCATGACGTCATGATCGGAAAGATAACTGGATGTTTCTTCATTTTGGGTTAATGTCATGCCTAGATGTAACCACTCATAGGAAGTTTGTCTGATTAAAAATGTCGAAAAGCTGTCCCTTTCTTCTCCTTTTTAGTCTAAATCCTTTTACCAACTTCACAGATAAGGAGCCAGTTTTTATGACTGGAACTAAGAGCAAGTTGTTGGCTCTTATATTGATCGCAATTTTCTCATATTCTCCTTGCATTGGTGTGAAACAACTAGCCGGTTTTTATATTAGGAGAGAATAGATTCTGGACTAAGAATTGACTATTATGCTCTTCTTTTTGGATGCAAGTTGTGTGTTTGTTACATTGTTACTAAATATTGAGAAATGGGTATCTAGAAATAATCATCCTTCATTTGATGCTCATTTGTAATTCCAGTTCAGCAAGCTTCTATACTGCCTTGATGTGAAGTGTGCTATTTTTTATAGTGTTATTTTTTATAGTTGAGAACTTCTATACTTATGGTTTCTTCCTTTTATCTAGGCACTTTTATCCCTGTGTTCTGATGAATCAGTTTCCGCCAAAGGTGCCATAGATTTGTGTGTCAATCAAATGAAATGCATTTTAAGTTCTCAACAGCTTACCGAGAATGCTTCTGTTGAAATCATTGGGCGAGCATACCATGCAACAGAAACATTTGTGGAGGTAGTGACCATAGAAAATCTTTTATAAGATTTAGTGGGCTTCTTGTCTCTAATTACAAGAATGGGGATTGATTTGAGAGGTGTGCAAATGTATGCTATCCAGATCAGTTACCATTTCCCGTGTTTTTTGACCTACTTCACTTGATGATTGTGGTGCAATGTCTGCAGGGACTACTTTATGCTAGATCTCTGCTTAAGAAACTTGTTGGGGGTAGTGACTTACCTGGTAGTATTGAAAGAAGCAAGGATGCAGATGATGGATCTTCTGAAGCTGGAAGCTCTGGTGTTGGCAATCAAATTACTAATGAATTATCTGAGCTCTTGTCACAAGCTGATTTCTGGCTTCGACGAGCAGAATTACTTCAGAGCCTTCTCGGATCAGGAATCTCTGTTTCTCTTGATGATATTGCTGACCAGGAGTCATCGGCATGTCTTCGTGACAGATTAATAAGTGAGGAACGTTACAGCATGGCTGTCTACACCTGCAAAAAGTGCAAGGTATTTTCTTCTGTTTCAAAGTGATTGACCTCCATTCAGTCCTTGGTCTTCTCCTGCAACTCTCAAATATGATCTTATCACTTCTCATTCTTCATTATGGCTTCTCTTAAGATCCCCCCTACCATATACGCCCTTGCCACATCTTACTTCCAGACGAGGTCACCCCCCCCCCTCTTTCCCTTCAAAAAAGTGTAGTATTTTTTATTCATCGATTGCATCATTTTTTGTAAGGCTGCATGTCCAACTCAGGATACCCATTCTGCCACATTTGAGGTTGTTTCTAAATGTTCAGTATCTCACTGTGTTTAATTAATTGCCGTCCACTCGATTTGCTTCTACTTGGTATTCCATTGCACTTTGTTAAGACTTGGCTAATCTCTTTTAGATGGAAGGAGAAGGACACATCTAATCTCAAAGATGGAATCCACTGTTTGTTACTTATCACCTTAATAACATTATTTGAGTTCCTTGTTCCCTTGCCAGATCGATCTTTTTCCTGTGTGGATCGCCTGGGGACATGCTTTACTTCGGATGGAGCACTATTCACAGGCCCGTGTAAAATTTATGTATGCATTTTATATATAACTTGAAGCTACCTGGCATTAATCTTTCAGTTTAAAATGACTACTCTCGTCAGCAACTTCTGTTTCTATAATTGCTCCTCCGGAAGAGGATTAGGCCATAATTCAGAGGTTTATGAGCAACACTTTTCTGCTAACCTGCAGACAAGCTCTCCAGCTACGCAAGAATGATCCTGACTTCCATGTTGCATCCATTATTTTGGAGATTATAGATACTATTGAAGGTGGTCCACCGGTTGACGTGTCTGCAGTTCGTTCCATGTAAGTATGCATGTACTGTATTATGTACCCTGCTTTCTTTTATCAAGGGAAGGGCTGCATGCTGGAATTTCGGTTGCACTTGCACAAGCATATATTTCTTTCATTGTATTAGATATAGTTCAGGTCCTTCAGGATATATCGTGTTCAGAAAGAAATGTATGCAGTTACTTGTTTAGAAGCTGATTCCTGTAGTATGTGACAGGTATGAGCATCTGGCCAAAAGTGCACCAACAATTCTAGATGATTCTCTATCTGCAGATTCCTATCTTAATGTCCTGCACATGCCATCTACTTTTCCTCGTTCAGAGAGGTCAAGGGGGTCTCAAGAGCCTGCAAATAGTAGCTTAATGAGCAGCACAGATTTTGATGATGGGCCACGCAGCAATCTGGACAATATTCGCTACCTTGAATGTGTCAACTACCTTCAGGATGTAAGCATGAGACATTGTAATATATTCTATGAATATTATGCTGACAAGTATTGGAGTCAAAAGGGAAGAAGAACGTGATCTTTCCATTCTTTCAAATAATTGGTCTCACTAGTCACTAGTCTTGCCCATAATATTCTTAAATTTAGTGAGGTCTTCGGTTTATGGGTCAGTGCTTCTGGTATAGCCATTAATCAATTGTGGTTCAGTCGTATGTTTACTGGTAGAACATAGTTTGCACTCGGTGTTTTGCTAAATTGTGATTCTAGTGATCTGTGCAGCTGTGGTCAGTATAGCTATGAGCAGCAGTGATAGACTATGGATTTAATTGTCTCTGCTGTTTCTATTTTTTCAGATTCTTATGATTGCATATTCACAGTTTAGCAATTCACTTCATCCCGCCCCCCCCTCCCCTCTCATCCTTTTGGGAACTCCTGTGGTTTATATAAACTATCATTTCCATTGCCATTAAGGTGTCGAACTATTTTCTTTCCTTTGCAGTATGCACGACAGGAATTACTAGATTTTATGTTCAGGCATGGACACTATAATGATGCCTGCTTGTTGTTCTTCTCACCTGATGGTGTTCCTCCACCTCCTCAACCATCATCTGTTGGGACAGTCACTTCATCTTCGTCTCCACAAAGACCAGATCCATTGGTAACTGATTATGGGACCATTGATAGTTTATGCGAGTTATGTATAGGTTATGGTGCAATGTCAGTGTTGGAGGAAGTGATTTCTGTGAGAATTTCATCTTCAGCATCCCTAGATGATGCTGTGAATAAGTATACAGAAGCGGCATTGACTAAAATCTGCAACTACTGCGAGACTCATAAACATTTTAATTACCTCTACAAGTTTCTGGTAATGAGACTCCCTTAATTATTTGTTAGATTCAGAATGAATTTTATATTGAATGGCTTTTGAATTTTTAAGAGTCATTCTTACATCATCAAATAATATACTTCCTCCGCCTCCCAGTAGGTTTTCCATTTTTCCATTTATGGTTGTTCCAAATACATTTTTTATTTCCTTATTTGGATGAATCCACACATTAAAATATTGCTTACCTTCCATTTTTTATTATATTACTCACTTACCAATAAATCAATCATGGGTGCCACCTACTTATCTTATCCACTTACATTATCTCTCCTCAATAAAGAATTCATGAATAATGTACCAAGACTACCACCTCCAATTTCTTTATTCTAATTTTATGCAACTGAAGCCCACCTAGAACTTCTCCTTAATACTTGTGCCCAAAAGAAATGGGAAGTCTATTCGGGGACGGATCTTTCTGATACTTTGGTTTCTGTCCCATCATCATCTATGACTCTCTTTTCCATTTCTGCCTGTTATTAATTATACTGATGCTTATGATTTGCGAAGGCTGTAGCCAGTTTGCGTTCCTTTTTCTCCCGATCAATGTTTATTATCATGCCTTCTTCTCTTCCTATCTGTTTTTCCTTGTAGTTCTCGTCTTATTTGTCATTTGCGTTTCTAGCAGACTTCTTTTTCTAATCTAGGCAAACTTTGACTGGCCTCCGTATGTCACCATTTTATTGATGCAGGTGATTAAAAGAGATCATGTTGCTGCTGGTCTTTGTTGTATCCAGTTATTTATGAATTCTTTGTCACAAGAAGATGCAGTGAAGCATTTGGAAAATGCCAAGGTACTTATTTAATGCTTAATCTGTCCATCACTGCATTTTGTAACTCGCGATAATTTATGCCTTTCAACTTTCTAAAGTATATCGAAGTCTATAACAGATTGTGCTTCATATTGACACTTAGAAGAGTTGGGCACTTAAGCTTATGAATAAACTAGCTATCGAGATAGATAATGGTGATATTTTACCAAATGCTCTTAATACACGTTGCCTTCCATTGGAACTGAATTTAAGTCCATTTCACCCCACCCACCCCCGCCACCAACACTTATGGACTTGGCTTGCACAAGTGTCTTTGTAATCTTCTGTGAAATGATTTCCTAATGTAACAGGTTATTACTAAATAGAAACTTCGGAAAATGGTGGCCTAAATAATATACTTTATTTGCAGACATTGTAGACTTGTAGTTGTGTCATTTATAAAAATAATTCGATGGATATTGACTAGTGCAAGATCAATATCTGAATTTATACAATATGCAACAAAGACCAAATTTGTGAAGATGATGATAATTTTAGGTAGTTCAAGAACGTGCTTTTGCAACCGAGTTTCCTCTTCTGTTTGTTGAAGTGAAAGTGCTACTGTTAACCTATGCAGAAAGTTAAGCTTGCCACTAACAACTCCACTATGTTCATCCTTATGTATTTCTTTTGGAATGTACCTGAGACATACCACACGATGATGTGCTGTTACTTTGAGCAACATGCTTTACATGCATAAGGCAGAAATGCATATGAAATATTCATTTTCATTTCATTTGAGCGCAGATGCATTTTGAGGATGGATTAGCAGCCCGTCAAAAAGCTGGTGAGACAACTAAACTTGTTGCCAAAGTTACTCGAAGTAAGAGTGCTTCAGAGAAACTTACTGAGGAGGGACTTAACAAACTTTCAGCTAGGGCTACTATTCAGGTAATGGCATCACTCTATCACAGAAGGGACTGCAGTTACATTATAACTTTTATGATGCTTAAGCTTCAACTTTTTGAATCTATCTTTAGGAGTGAATAATTATAGTGTTTGGGATCTTTCATCTTTTAAGTTACGAAGATTGATAAAATTGCCAACTCAATTATACTTGCTTAAAGACCAAATGGGATCTAAATGAAGACAACCCAAAATATATTCCTTTACAAACAATTAGTTATTATTGTTCATTGCTTTATGGCTGTTGGTATGCAATCTCAATACCTTCCTGATAGTGATGCGTCATTTTCCGATTCTAGTTCATGTAGAGGCCAAACAGCTGTGTATCAAATTACATGCATCTATGTGATAGGGGTCATTTATGGTACAATTGACCCTTTTAAGACATGGCGTGACCCATTATCTAAAAGTGACCCGTTTAACTCATAGAGTGACCCTTTTAGCTTATAAAGTGATCCTTTTAGGGGAACAAAGTGACCCTTTTAGAGAACAAAGTGAGATGGACTTACATTAATTTTATGGTATGACGGTCTTATACGGAATCTTTCCAAATAAAGTGTCTAGTTAGCTTAGTTTCTGAAAAGGTTAAGATGTTCATTGTCTTTTCGGTTTCTAGCTTATAGGGCTCTACCATGACTTTTTGTATGGTGTATAACGAGATTGATCCTGTTAATTGGCTTTCGTATTTTCTGGAAGACTGCTGCTCTTGCCCCTCCCCCCCCCGCTCCCTTTAGCCAGTAATTTCTTTCTTCATGATTAATATCAATTCTCTTGTCTTGAAAAAATTGTAATAAAAAGTTTAGGTGCCCCCCTTAATCTGAGTAGTGATACATCCATCTTAGAAACGGGAAAATATGAGTAAAGCTCACCCCTATAGATTCTAAAATAAATTATGCAGATACTAGACACTATATTGTGAGTTTTACACTAAATGACATTATCAACTCCCTATTATTTTGTTCACATGTGAGAGGAGATATATTAAACTATATCTGTCCCGTTTACATTTTGAATTTTGACGTTGCTAAAAATGTATATGATCGTGAGTGATGGATACTGGAGAGACAGAGAGTTGTTTTTAATTAAGTTCAAAATGTGGTTACCTCTGCTTATTATTTTCATTTATATGTAGACCATCTGAATATGACATCTTCTTGATGTGTTTTGCACGTGTTTGCAAAGTTGACGACTTTATTTACTAATGTGCTCCTCGTATTTTCTTAACCATCATAGGTTGATGTTGTGAAATGCCTCAATGACGCAGAAGGTCCACAGTGGAAGAATTCGGTATTTGGAAATCCAAATGATCCTGAAACATTCAGGTCTCTGATACGTTTGGCAACACAGATTTGTGGCGCCTAATTACTATATTCATGTATCGAATTACTGTCTATCTGATATTTACTCCCCTGCTATAATCATTAACCAGTTGTATTTCCCGTTTTCTAAGGGCCTAAAAATATGTAATCAACTTGGCTATTGTGTTGATGCTTTTGCAGGAGAAGGTGTCAAATTGCTGAAACTCTTGCAGAGAAAAACTTTGACTTAGCTTTTCAAGTTGTCTGTCAATTTAATCTTTCTGGTAGCTTGCTTTTTTGTTGTCATTCAATTATATCATTTAAGCATATATATTTTGAACTTTTGTGGCTCTAACTCGGGCTTTTCCAGCTGTGGATATATATGCGGCTGTGGCTGCGTCTCTTGCTGAAAGGAAAAAGGGGAACCAGTTGAATGAATTCTTAAGGAACATCAAGGGAACAATTTATGATGATGATTGGGATGAGGTACTTCTTATGAATACCATTGACTTAACAATCATTAAGTCGAAAATTGATTTCACTAGCATATATTTATCAGAGGCGGTTTTGTTTACAACATTGAAAATTGTTTTCCTTCTGAAGTTGTTTCGTATTAGTAACATATTAAGAAACATCGTCGAAAGATGTGTTCTGCAAGGAGGGTACAGAGGAGTTAAACAACTGTTGGTTGGGAACTGTTGAAGCGTAGTCTTTCTTTTCTTAAGCTTTGTGAATTGTGACTTATGAGGTCTTAAACGATATCTGAATTGAGCTAAAGTAATGAATTCTCATAGGTCATTCATCTAATGGGAAAAGATAGTTTTGCTTGGTGATTAAGAACTTATTATGCAAAGCTAAATCAAATCCCCTGTGTTCCTTCTTTAGTTTTAAACGTAAAGGTAAAATGCGAATTATGTTTTTGACTTTCCTTAGTTGATCGATCACTTTAAGTTGTCATCCCGTTTGAATAAGAGTGCAAAACAGTAAGGTGATTTGGGATCCTACCATCATTGCTTAGCTGCTTAAGCATCAAATGGTTCTAAAATAGTTCATTTGACTGATTGTTTAAGCTTTTGATCATATATGAATATGATCAACATTGGAAAAGAGATAAGATGTTGTTACTAGATCTCACAATTTTTTTTTCTCGGCCTATTATTTTTCCACGATATATCTTGCTCCATTGGGATTTTATGATTGTCTCTACAATGCATTGCTCTTTGACTTTACATTGCTTGATTTTAATGATGCTTCAGGTTGTGGGAGCTGCTATAAGTGTATATGCTAACAAACACAAGGAGCGCCCAGATCGTCTCATAGACATGTTGATTAGTACCCACAGGTAGTGAACTATAAACTTTGTGCATATTACATTTGATGTAATTAGGACTTTGATCTTGGTACTTTGAGTTGAGCAATTGGTTACTATCTTTTTGACCAATGACTCTGCCCTGGTGCATATGAAACTGCTTTTAGATATGGCAATTAAGCTGATAAGGTGGTGCGTTCCGAGCACTTCCTATAGCCAATAATGTTGGTGAACGTGTGGTAGACGAATCAGTGTGGTTACTATCTTGGTAGCTCGCAACCTAACCTATTATTGTGGGTTTTAACCAAAAACCCCTGTCAGTGATGCTACCTGTATCAGGATATGTCAAAAAGGGCCAAAAGGGACCTCTGTTGCTCTGTCGCTGGAATTCCTTGGATTTTTCACTTGGAAAGACTTTACCATCCTATTCTATTTGTTAATGACACATCATTATACAAAAAAGCTTGTTTCTCTAGCACAATGATGGTATAGACTCAACAATGATGTATATGTGTCTTGCATGTGGGAAATTCTAGCTATAGCTCTTGGTTACTTGAGAAATGAGATTTGTATGAAAAGTGTGTTTGTTAAGCAATAATTTATGGAAAATTTAAATGTAGCCCTAAGGGCCATATAAGAAGCTAAAAATGATATATAATACCGAATGTGTGTTTTTGTCTTATATTCCAACTTAATACCTCTTTGGAAAATATATTAATGTGTGTACAATGTACATAGCAATATAGCATGGAGACTAAAAGTTTATTCCCAGTTTGAAGAGGATTCAGCATCTGGGAAGTAAGTACACAAAGAAAATTTCTGCCTAAATCAGTATACAATAATATGTATGGCAAAGAGTTATGATAGAGATTAGAGAGTAACAGGCAGAATTTCAAGTTGATCCAGGAGCTTTGGATTTTATGTGAAGCATTCAGTGTCATCTCTTTGGCTCTCAACTATTGCACATCCATGATTTTGCCTAAGTGTAAATTTTGCTGTGTAATTGTTTATCGCTAGAAATAGGTTTCTTTGGGTATAGGAATGGTAAAGGGATGTGGAATCATATTAATGGAAGATTTCGCTGCATTCTTCCCCCCCAGTTGAATGTCAGACCCGCTTTTCCAACAACCTGGACTTGAGATGAATATCTATTCCTTCCACTTCTAAGGGTGCTAACTTATCTTGTTTTTTTTTCTTACGGATAACTAGAACTGGTATGTAATTGAACTTCTGATATTAGTCAGGAATATTAAAAATGGGACTTGTCTGTGCAGGAAGGTGTTGGCCTGTGTTGTTTGTGGTCGTCTCAAAAGTGCTTTCCAGATTGCCTCTAGAAGTGGCAGTGTGGCTGATGTTCAATCGTGGCACATCAGGTATGATTGTCTTTAAGTCCTGATGTATTTCCGGCATAATGGAACTAGACTTGATATGTCATTCTGCCATTCTGTATGAGTAAGCTATGTCAAATAGGTTACTATTTTCTTGATCATTTTAATGCAATATACTCGAACGTGCTTACCATGTTGATTGAAACCTCAAGCAAATTGCTCTCTTCTAATGCAAAATCGATAGGTAAATTTGTCAATTTATGATTAAGACATCCTGTTGCAGACCTTAGACATAGCAGTTCTTCTCAAGCTTCACCCGAAAAAAGACAGTTGCTTCATGTGATTGTTGATTTCTTATCTGATTTGATGAAGTTAATAAACAT
This sequence comes from Beta corolliflora, assembly GCA_947648045.1. NCBI lineage: Eukaryota > Viridiplantae > Streptophyta > Magnoliopsida > Caryophyllales > Amaranthaceae > Beta > Beta corolliflora. The sequence goes on along the minus strand of CANSZD010003028.1, from coordinate 864 downwards.
TGTTATGTATATTTGGGCAGGCTCTACATGCGAATGCACTCCCAGTTCTTGACATGTGCAAACAGTGGTTGGCTCAATATATGTAATTTTCGTTGGGGTCACTACACAGACTGATATGATGACACTTGGCTTAAAGTTCCATGTTTGTTTCCCAGCTTGCAATTACGCCCATAAGAGAACACGGTGGCGTCAGGCACTGTATCGTTGATGAGAACTAAACTTAGGGATGATTTGTTTCATCACAAAACAACACTTCAACAGACAAACTGCAGTTCTGACTTGGCATATCTTTCAGCAGTAGCAGGGTTCACCTTGTACCAAGCAATATCAATATATTGTGCATTGAGATTGATAGAGCATACAAACAACAAGTCTGACCTCAACATGGTAAAAAATAAATAGGAATATAGTTTTGAAGCACTGGTTTTCTTGCAACCTGGTCGAAATCTTTTGAAGAGTATTTAGATGTACATTTTGGAGCATAGTACACGCCAATTTTTGTATAAAATGTTTTGAGCTTGTACATACCCGGCGTTAACAATGATATACTTTGCTATTCTGTAGTTGTTGAGGCTTATGTTGTTGTTAGACTTGGAGGCAGAAGGGTGAGGAAGGGAGAACAAAAGTTGTTGTATATACATAATGAGCTAGTTTGGCCTTGTAACAACAGGGGTTTTGACCATCCCTTGTTTACATTTGTGCTAAAGTACAAGGGCTTGTATACTCTTAAAATAATGATGTTTACAAATGAGATGATATTGTAATATGGTGTACACCTTCTCTTTTCCAAGTACATTATTGGTTGACAGTAAAATTAAACTTCGAAAATGTAATTGGGAAGTTTTGTGATTCATGGAAAACGAA
>CANSZD010003027.1:0-147798 GCA_947648045.1 Beta corolliflora | reverse complement strand
GTTGAGAGAGAATTACAGTGCTCTCTAGTAGAAACTAGCTATTAAATCTAATGACTTGATGCTCATTGTATAATCTTCAATGGCAGAAAATTCGTTGCGAGAATTTAGGTCTCACCCACAATCTTCTTTTCTGGACTCGATATTGCATGATGTATGTAAGAGTGCAATAAGGTTTGATGGTGGTTTGGTGTTTTGCAGGTCAAATGCCCCTAATCCCCATGTTGGTTAATATTTATCACCATGACGTTATGATCGGAAAGATAACTGGATGTTTCTTTATTTTGGGTATGTCATGCCTAGATGTAACCACTCATAGGAAGTTTGTCTCAGTCAAAAATGTGAAAAGACTGTCCCTTTCTTCTCCTTTTAGTCTCAAATCCTTTTTACCAACTTCACAGATAAGGAGCCAGTTTATATGCTTTTGGCTCTTATATTGATCACAATTTTCTCATATTCTCCTTGGATTGGTGTGAAACAACTATAGCCGGTTTTTATATTAGCAGAGAATAGATTCTGGACTAAGAATTGACTATTATGCTCTTCTTTTGGATGCAAGTTGTGTGTTTGTTACATTGTTACTAAATATTGAAAATCTAGAAATAATCATCCTTCATTTGATGCTTATTTGTAATTCCAGTTCAACAAGCTTCTATACTGCCTTGATGTGAAGTGTGCTATTTTCTTATAGTGTTATATTTTATAGTTGAGAACTTCTATACTTATGGTTTCTTTCTTTTATCTAGGCACTTTTATCCCTGTGTTCTGATGAATCAGTTTCCGCCAAAGGTGCCATAGATTTGTGTGTCAATCAAATGAAATGTATTTAAAGTTCTCAACAGCTTCCCGAGAATGCTTCTGTTGAAATCATTGGGCTAGCATACCATGCAACAGAAACATTTGTGGAGGTAGTGACCATTGAAAATCTTTTATAAGATTTAGTGGGCTTCTTGCCTCAATTACAAGAATGGGGATTGATTTGAGAGGTGTGCAAATGTATGCTATCCAGATCAGTTACCATTTCCCGTGTTTTTGACCTACTTCACTTGATGATTGTGGTGGAATGTCTGCAGGGACTACTCTATGCTAGATCTCTGCTTAAGAAACTTGTTAGGGGTAGTGACTTACCTGGTAGTATTGAAAGAAGCAAGGATGCAGATGATGGATCTTCTGAAGCTGGAAGCTCTGGTATTGGCAATCAAATTACTAATGAATTATCTGAGCTCTTGTCACAAGCTGATTTCTGGCTTCGACGAGCAGAATTACTTCAGAGCCTTCTCAGATCAGGAATCTCTGTTTCTCTTGATGATATTGCTGACCAGGAGTCATCGGCATGTCTTCGTGACAGATTAATAAGTGAGGAACGTTACATCATGGCTGTCTACACTGGCAAAAGTGCAAGGTATTTTTTTCTGTTTCAAAGTGATTGACCTCCATTCAGTCCTTGGTCTTCTCCTGCAACTCTCAAATATGATCTTATCACTTCTCATTCTTCATTATGGCTTCTCTTAAGATCCCCCCCTACATATACGCCCTTGCCACATCTTACTTCCAGACGAGGTCAGACACAACCCCCCCTTTCCCTTCAAAAAGTGTAGTATTTTTGATTCATCGATTGCATCATTTTTTGTAAGGCTGCATGTCCAACTGAGGATACCCATTCTGCCACCCCCTGAACTTAAGATTTGAGGTTGTTTCTAAATGTTCAGTATCACTGTGTTTAATTAGTTGCCGTCCACTCTATTTGCTTCTACTTGGTATTCCATTGCACTTTGTTAAGACTTAGCTAATCTCTTTTAGATGGAAGGAGAAGGACACATCTAATCTCAAAGATGGAATCCACTGTTTGTTACTTATCACCTTAATAACATTATTTGAGTTCCTTGTTCCCTTACCAGATCGATCTTTTTCCTGTGTGGATCGCCTGGGAACATGCTTTACTTCGGATGGAGCACTATTCACAGGCCCGTGTAAAATTTATGTATGCATTTCATATATAACGTGAAGCTACCCGGCATTAATCTTTCTGTTTAAAATTACTATTCTCTTCAGCAAATTCTGTTTCTATAATTGCTCCTCCGGGAAGAGGATTAGGCCATAATTCAGAGGTTTATGATCAACACTTTTCTGCTAACCTGCAGACAAGCTCTCCAGCTATGCAAGAATGATCCTGACTTCCATGTTGCATCCATTATTTTGGAGATTATAGATACTATTGAAGGTGGTCCACCGGTTGACGTGTCTGCAGTTCGTTCCATGTAAGTGTGCATGTGCTGTATTATGTACCCTGCTTTCTTTTATCAAGGAAAGGGCTGCATACTGGAATTTCGGTTGCACTTGCATAAGCATATATTTCTTTCATTGTATTAGATATAGTTCAGATCCTTCAGGATATATTGTGTTCAGAAAGAAATGTATGCAGTTGCTTGTTTAGAAGCTGATTCCTGTAGTATGTGACAGGTATGAGCATGTGGCCAAAAGTGCACCAACAATTCTAGATGATTCTCTATCTGCAGATTCCTATCTTAATGTCCTGCACATGCCGTCTACTTTTCCTCGTTCAGAGAGGTCAAGGGGGTCTCAAGAGCCTGCAAATAGTAGCTCAATGAGCAGCACAGATTTTGATGATGGGCCATGCAGCAATCTGGACAATGTTCGCTACCTTGAATGTGTCAACTACCTTCAGGATGTAAGCATCGGACATTGTAATGTATTCTATGAATATTATGATGACAAGTATTGGAGTCAAAAGTGAAGAAGAACGTTATCTTTCCATTCTTTCAAATAATTGGTCTCACTGGTCACTAGTCTTGCCCATAATATTCTTAAATTTAATGAGGTCTTCAGTTTATGGGTTAGTGCTTCTGGTATAGCCATTAATCAATTGTGGTTCAGTCGTATGTTTACTGGTAGAACATAGTTTGCACTCAGTGTTTTGCTAAATTGTGATTCTAGTGATCTGGTGCAGCTTTGGTCAGTATAGCTATGAGAAGCAGTGATAGTCTATGGATTTAATTGTCTCTGCTGTTTCTATCTTTTCAGATTCTTGTGATTGCATATTCACAGTTTAGCAATTCACTTCATCCCGCCCCCCTCCCCTCTCATCCTTTTGTTAACTCCTGTGGTTTATATAAACTATCATTTCCATTGCCATTAAGGTGTCGAACTATTTTCTTTCGTTTGCAGTATGCACGACAGGAATTACTAGATTTTATGTTCAGGCATGGACACTATAATGATGCCTGCTTCTTGTTCTTCTCGCCTGATGGTGTTCCTCCACCTTCTCAACCATCATCTGTTGGGACAGTCACTTCATCTTCGTCTCCACAGAGACCAGATCCATTGGTAACTGATTATGGGACCATTGATAGTTTATGCGAGTTATGTATAGGTTATGGTGCAATGTCAGTGTTGGAGGAAGTGATTTCTGTGAGAATTTCATCTTCAGCATCCCTAGATGATGCTGTGAATAAGTATACTGAAGCAGCATTGACTAAAATCTGCAACTACTGCGAGACTCATAAACATTTTAATTACCTCTACAAGTTTCTGGTAATGAGACTCCCTTAATTATTTGTTAGATTCAGAATGAATTTTGCAATGAATGGCTTTTGAATTTTTAAGAGTCACTCTTACTTACATCATCAAATAATATACTTCCTCCATCTCCCAATAGGTTTTCCATTTTTCCATTTGTGGTTGTCCCAAATACATTTTCCATTTCCTTATTTGGATGAATCCACACATTAAAATATTGCTTACCTTCCATTTTTTATTATATTACTCACCAATAAATCAATCATGGATGCCACCCACTTATCGTATCCGCTTACATTATCTCTCCTCAATAAAGAATTCATGAATAATGTACCAAGACTACCACCTCCAATTTCTTTATTCTAATTTTATGCAACTAAAGCCCACCTAGAACTTCTCCTTAATACTTGTGCCCAAAAGAAATGGGAAGTCTATTTGGGGACGGAGCTTTCTGATACTTTGGTTTCTGTCCCATCATCATCTATGACTCTCTTTTCCATTTCTGCCTGCTATTAATTTACTGATGCTTATCATTTGCGAAGGCTGTAGCCAGTTTGCTTTCCTTTTTCTCCTGATCAATGTTTATTATCATGCCTTCTTCTCTTCCTATCTGTTTTTCCTTGTAGTTCTCGTCTTATTTGTCATTTGCGTTTCTAGCAGACTTCTTTTCTAATCTAGGCAAACTTTGACTGGCCTCTGTATGTCACCATTTTATTGATGCAGGTGATTAAAAGAGACCATGTTGCTGCTGGTCTTTGTTGTATCCAGTTATTTATGAATTCTTTGTCACGAGAAGATGCAGTGAAGCATTTTGAAAATGCCAAGGTACTTATTTAATGCTTAGTCTGTCCATCACTGCATTTTGTAACTCGCAACAATTTATGTCTTTTTCAACTTTCTAAAGTATATCGAAGTCTATGACAGATTGTGCTTCATATTGACACTTAGAAGAGTTGGGCACTTAAGCTTATGAATAAACTAGCTATCGAGATAGATAATGGTGATATTTTATCAAATGCTCTTAAATACACGTTGCCTTCGATTGGAACTGAATTTAAGTACATTCCACCCCACCCACCCCCTCGCCACCAACACTTATGGACTTGACTTGCACAAGTGTCTTTGTAATCGTTTGTGAAATGATTTCCTAATGTAACAGGTTATTACTAAATAGAAACTTCGGAAAATGGTGGCCTAAATAATATACTTTATTTGCAGACATTGTAGACTTGTAGTTGTGTAATTTATAATTCGATAGATATTGACTAGTGCAAGATGGAGCAGGTCAAGTTTTGATACCGGACTTCACTTCTCAATATCTGAATTTATACAATATACAACAAAGACCAAATTTGTGAAGATGATGAAAATTTTAGGTAGTTCAAGAACGTGCTTTTGCAACCGAGTTTCCTCTTCTGTCTGTTGAAGTGAAAGTGCTACTGTTAACCTATGCAGAAAGTTAAGTTTGCCACTAACAACTCCACTATGTTCATCCTTATCTATTTATTTTGGAATGTACCCGAGACATACCGCACGATGATGTGCTCTTACTTTGAGCAACATGCTTTACATGCATAAGGCAGAAATGCATATGAAATATTCATTTTCATTTCATTTGAGCGCAGGTGCATTTTGAGCAGCCCGTCAAAAAGCTGGTGAGACAACTAAACTTGTTGCCAAAGTTACTTGAAGTGAGAGTGCTTCAGAGAAACTTACTGAGGAGGGACTTAACAAACTTTCAGCTAGGGCTACTATTCAGGTAATGGCATCACTCTATCACAGAAGGGACTGCAGTTACATTATAACTTTTATGATGCTTAAGCTTCAACTTTTTGAATCTATCTTTAGGAGTGAATAATTATAGTGTTTGGGATCTTTCATCCTTTAAGTTACGAAGATTGATAAAATTGCCAACTCAATTATACTTGCTTAAAGACCAAATGGGATCTAAATGAAGACAACCCAATATATATTCCTTTAAAAACAATTAGTTATTATTGTTCATTGCTTTATGGCTGCTGGTATGCAATCTTAATACCTTCCTGATAGTGCTGCTTCATTTTCCGATTCTAGTTCATGTAGAGGCCAAACAGCTGTGTATCAAATTACATGCATCTATGTGATAGGGGTCATTTATGGTACAATTGACCCCTTTAAGACATGGCGTGACCCATTATCTAAAAGTGACCCGTTTAACTCATAGAGTGACCCTTTTAGCTTATAAAGTGACCCTTTTAGGGAACACAGTGACCCTTTTAGAGAACAAAGTGAGGTGGACTTACATTAATTTTATGCTAAGACAGTCTTATACGTAATCTTCCCAAATAAAGTGTCTAGTTAGATTAGTTTCTGAAAAGGTTAAGATGTTCATTGTCTTTGCAGTTTCTAGCTTGTAGGGCTCTACCATGACTTTTTGTATGGTGTATAACGAGATTGATCCTGTTAATTGGCTTTCGTATTTTCTGGAAGACTGCTGCTCTTGCCCCTCCCTCCCGCTCCCGCTCCCTTTTGCCAGTAATTTCTTTCTTCATGATTACTATTAATTCTCTTGTCTTGAAAAAAATGTAATAAAAAGTTTAGGTGCCCCCCTTAATCTGAGTAGTGATACATCCATCTTAGAGACGGGAAAATATGAGTAAAGCTCACGCCTATAGATTCTAAAATAAATTATGCAGATACCAGACACTATATTGTGAGTTTGGGAACATAAGCTGAAACTAATAAGGTAGCTGAAAGGAGTGAAACTGATAAGGTAACTGAAAATTTCAGCACCTTAAATTGAGAAGCTATATTTGATAGCAACTCAATTTCAGTCAATTTTTGAGCTTAAATTTATTTAAGCTCGTACCCCAAACACGACTATTTACTTTAGGTGACTTAAACTTTTTGTACCTACTTATTCAAGGTGACTTAAATGTGTTGCCAAACAGAGCCTAAATGACATTATCAACTCCGTATTATTTTGTTCACATGTGAGAGGAGATATATTAAACTATATCTATTTATGCGGGGTTAACATAATATAGGTCCCCTTTACATTTTGAATTTTGACGTTGCTAAAAATGTATATGATTGTGAGTGATGGATACTGGAGAGACAGAGAGTTGTTTTTCATTAAGTTCAAAATGTGGTTACCTCTGCTTATAATTTTCATTTATAAGTAGTCCATCTGAATATGACATCTTCTTGATGTGTTTCTTTGCACGTGTTTGCAAAGTTGATGACTTTATTTACTAATGTGCTCCTTGTACTTTCTTAACCATCATAGGTTGATGTTGTGAAATGCCTCAATGACGCAGAAGGTCCACAGTGGAAGAATTCGGTATTTGGAAATCCAAATGATCCTGAAACATTCAGGTCTCTGATACGTTTGGCAACACAGATTTGTGGCGCTAATCATTAACCAGTTGTATTTCCCGTTTTCTAAGGGCCTAAAAATATGTAATCAACTTGGCTATTGTGTTGATGCTTTTGCAGGAGGAGGTGTCAAATTGCTGGAACTCTTGCAGAGAAAAACTTTGACTTATCTTTTCAAGTTGTCTGTCAATGTAATCTTTCTGGTAGCTTGCTTTTTTGTTGTCATTCAATTATATCATTAAAGCATATACATTTTGAACTTTGTGGCTCTAACTCGGGCTTTTCCAGCTGTGGATATATATGCGGCTGTGGCTGCGTCTCTTGCTGAAAGGAAAAAGGGCAACCAGTTGAATGAATTCTGAAGGAACATCAAGGGGACAATTTATGATGATGATTGGGATGAGGTACTTCTTATGAATACCATTGACTTAACAATCATCAAGTCGAAAATTGATTTCACTGGCATATATTCATCAGAGAAGGTTTTGTTTACAACATTGAAAATTGTTTTCCTTCTGAAGTTGTTTCGTATTAGTAACATATTAAGAAACGTCGTCGAAAGATGTGTTCTGCAAGGAGGGTACAGAGGAGTTAAACAATTGTTGGTTGGGAACTGTTGAAGCATAGTCTTTCTTCTCTTAAGCTTTGTGAATTGTGACTTATGAGTTCTTAAACGATATCTGAATTGAGCTAAAGTAATGAATTCTCATAGGTCATTCATCTAATGCGAAAAGATAGTTTTGCTTGGTGATTAAGAACTTATTATGCAAAGCTAAATCAAATCACCCTGTGTTCCTTCTTTAGTTTAAACGTAAAGGTAAAATGCGAATTATGTTTTTTGACTTTCCTTAGTTGATCGATCACTTTAAGTTGTCATCCCGTTTGAATAAGAGTCCAAACTAGACTAAACTCAAGTTTGAAAAGACAATATTCGGACCTGTCAACCTTAGAACTTTGCAAACAGTAAGGTGATTTGGGATCCTACCATCATTGCTTAGCTGCTTAAGCATCAAATGGTTCTAAAATAGTTCATTTGACTGATTGTTTAAGCATCTGATCATATATGAAAAAGATCAACATTGGAAAGAGATAAGATGTTACTAGATCTCACAATTTTTTTTATCTCGGCCTATTATTTTTCCACGATATATCTTGCTCCATTGGGATTTTATGATTGTCTCTACAATGCATTGCTCTTTGACTTTACATTGCTTGAATTTAGTGATGCTTCAGGTTGTGGGAGCTGCTATAAGTGTATATGCTAACAAACACAAGGAGCGCCCAGATCGTCTCATAGACATGTTGATTAGTACCCACAGGTAGTGAACTATAAACTTTGTGCATATTACATTTGATGTATTTCTGTGTACAAATGTACGGACTTTGATCTTGGTACTTTGATTTGAGCAATTGGTTACTATCTTTTTGACCAATAACTCTGCCCTGGTGCATATGAAACTGCTTTTAGATATGGCAATTAAGCTGATAAGGTGGTGCATTCCGAGCACTTCCTATAGCCAATAATGTTGGTGAACGTGTGGTAGACGAATCAGTGTGGTTACTATCTTGGTAGCTCGCAACCTAGCATATAATTGTGGGTTTTAACCAAAAACCCCTGTCAGTGATGCTACCTGTATCAGGATATGTCAAAAAGGCCCAAAAGGGACCTCTGTTGCTCTGTTGCTGAATTCCTTGGATTTTTCATTTGGAAAGACTTTACCATCCTATTCTATTTGTTAATGACACATCATTATACAAAAAAGCTTGTTTCTCTATCACAGTGATGGTATAGACTCAACAATGATGTATATGTGTATATGTGTCTTGCATGTGGGAAATTCTAGCTATAGCTCTTGGTTACTTGAGAAATGAGATTTGTATGAAAATTGTGTTTGTTAAGCAATAATTTATGGAAAATTTAAATGTAGCCCTAAGGGCCATATAAGAAGCTAAAAATGATATATAATACCGAATGTGTGTTTTTGTCTTATATTCCAACTTAACACCTCTTTGGAAAATATATTAATGTGTGTACAATGTACATAGCAATATAGCATGGAGACTAAAAGTTAATTCCCAGTTTGAAGAGGATTCAGTATCTGGGAAGTAAGTACACAAAGAAAATTTAGTATACAATAATATGTATGGCAAAGAGTTATGATAGAGATTAGAGAGTAACAGGCAGAATTTCAAGTTGATCCAGGAGCTTTGGATTTTATGTGAAGCATTCAGTGTCATCTCTTTGGCTCTCTACTATTGCACATCCATGATTTTGCCTAAGTGTAAATTTTGGTGTGTAATTGTTTATCGCTAGAAATAGGTTTCTTTGGGTATAGGAATGGTAAAGGGAATCATATTAATGGAAGATTTCGCTGCATCCTTCTCCCAGTTGAATGTCAGACCCGCTTTTCCAACCACCTGGACTTGAGATGAATATCTATTCCTTCCACTTCTAAGGGTGCTAACTTATCTTGTTTTGTTTTTTTACGGATAACTAGATCTGGTATGTAATTGAACTTCTGATATCAGTCAGGATATTAAAAAAATGGGACTTGTCTGTGCAGGAAGGTGTTGGCCTATGTTGTTTGTGGTCGTCTCAAAAGTGCTTTCCAGATTGCCTCTAGAAGTGGCAGTGTGGCTGATGTTCAATACGTGGCACATCAGGTATGATTGTCTTTAAGTCCTGATGTATTTCCGGCATAATGGAACTAGACTTGATATGTCATTCTCCATTCTGTATGAGTAAGCTATGTCAATTGTCAAATAGGTTATTATTTTCTTGATCATTTTAATGCAATATACTCGAACGTGTTTACCATGTTGATTGAAACCTCAAGCAAATTGCTCTCTACTAATGCAAAATCGATACGTAAATTTGTCCATTTACGATTAAGACATCCTGTTGCAGACCTTAGACATAGCAGTTCTTCTCAAGCTTCACACGAAAAAGACAGTTGCTTCATGTGATTGTTGATTTCTTATCTGATTTGATGAAGTTATTAAACATTGTTATGTATATTTGGGCAGGCTCTACATGCGAATGCACTCCCAGTTCTTGACATGTGCAAACAGTGGTTGGCTCAATATATGTAATTTTTCGTTGGGGTCATTAGACAGACTGATATGACGGCACTTGGCTTAAAGTTCCATATTTGTTTCCCGCTTGCAATTATACCCATAAGAGAACACGGTGATGTCAGGCACTGTATCCTTGACGAGAACTGAACTTAGGGATGATTTATTTCATCTACAAAACAACACTTCAACATAGAAACTGCAGTTCTGACTTGGCATATCTTTCAGCAGTAGCAGGGTTCACCTTGTACCAAGCAATAACAATATATTGTGCATTGAGATTGGTAGAGCATACAAACAAGAAGTCTGACCTCAACATGGTAAAAAAATAAATAGGATTATAGTTTTGAAGCACTGGTTTTCGTGCAACCTGGTCTAAATCTTTTGAAGAGTATTTAGATGTACATTTTGGAGCATAGTACACGCCAATTTTTGTATAAAATGTTTTTGAGCTTGTACATACCCTGCGTTGGCAATGATATACTTTGCTATTCTGTAGTTGTTGAGGCTTATGTTGTTAGACTTAGGCAGAAGGGTGGGGGAAAGGAGAACAAGAGTTGTAGTATATACATAATGAGCTAGTGTGGCCTTGTAACAGAGTTTTGACCATCCGTTGCTTACATTTGTGCTAGAGTACAAGCGCTTGTATACTCTCAAAATAATGATGTTTACCAAATGAGATGATGTTGTAATATGGTGTTGCACTCTTATCTCTTTTTCCAAGTACATTGGTTGACACTTGACAGTAAAATTTAAGCTTTGAAAATGTAATTGAAAAGTTTTGTGATTCATGGAAAACGAAGTAGTACCAAACAACAATAGTTTTGAACTTTGAACTTTGCTTTGCTGGTACCAGCAATTCTGTAACACCTTGACAGTTCTCTATATTCTAAAATACTTTTTTAATATAAAACATAGAGAATTATCAAAGTATTATCGCCCGTGTGAAAACGTATCGGCTTATTCAGAATTTTACAGCGGAAAATATTAATAATAAACTTTTTAAATAAAATTTAGTCAACAATAAAGTCAACTCTAAAACCAACCAACAACCAAAGTCAACCTTTAAACTAAATTAAACCAATTATAAAATGTATAACTCAAAAATACGGAATATGAACTACACAAGCTCTCCAAAATCCCGATCCCAATGATGCATCATCTTCGAACCTGATAGATGGACTATGCACTATTGATCCCTAGAGTCTGCTCACCAAAATGGGTCATCACAAGATCGATAAGGCAAAGCCATGATCAACATACACAATAAAAGCACGTAATCAGCAAAGCTGAGTACAACATACTAAACAAGTAAACAATCTTAACATGATACTAATAAATAATAGGCAGGAATAAATAATAACATAATAACTTGCAGATAACTTTTACTGAATTAAACTTAAACAACATTTTTATTACTTTAAATGAAAAAGTCAATGGACCGAGTTGTCTCATCTAAAACAGTCTTCCCGTAGGAAGACGAAATACGAGCGCGACTCCGTATTCCAAAATGACCTACGATATCGATGAAGCTTTTAATAAAATAGGAACGGTGATCAACCCGAAACCCAGAAAAAGCCATGGGCTACCACCATGTACTCCAACTCCTAATTGTCCACACTTCAGACGTGCACCAGTCTAAAGTTATTGCTATCCAGTTTCACTTTACATAATTTATGTAACACCCCGACAATTTTCTCTTTTCTAAAATACCTTTTTACTATAAAACACAAAGAATTATCAAAGTATTATCGCCCGTGTGAAAACGTATCGGCTTATTCAGAATTTTGCAGCGGAAAACAATAATAATAAATTTTATAAATAAACTTAGTCAACAATAAAGTCAACTCTAAAACCAACCAACAATCAAAGTCAACCTTGTAACCAAATTAAACCAGCTATAAAATGTATAACTCAAGATTACAAGAAAAAAACTACACAAGCTCTCCACAATCCCGATCCTAATGATGCATTATCTTCGAACCTGTTAGATGGACTATGCACTATTGATCCATAGAGACTACTCACCAAAATGGGTCATCACAGGATCAATAAGGCAAAGCTATGATCAACATACACAACAAAAGCACGTAATCAGTAAAGTTGAGTACTACATACTAAACAAGTAAATAATCCTAACATGATACTAATAAATAATAGGCAAGAATGAATAATAACACAATAACTTGCTGATAACTTTTACTGAACAAACTTAGACAACATTCTTATTACTTTAAATGGAATAGACAATGGACCGAGTTGTCTCATCTAAAACAACCTTCCCCTAGGAAGACGAAATACGGGTGCGACTACGTATTCCAAAATGACCTACGATATCGAGGAACCTTTTAATAAAATAGGAACGGTGATCAACCCGAAACCCAGAAAAAGCCTTGGGCTACCACCATGTACTCCAACTCCTAATTGTCCATACTTCAGACGTGCTCCAGTCTAAAGTTATTGCTATCCATTTTCACTTTACACGATTCACCAATTATTACTTGTTATGACTCACAAGCAACACAAATAATAAAGTCATCGAACAACCACAATTCTCTTTTTATCTTAGGATTAGATAAGTGATCACACAACTTAACAATCCAAGATTACTTTCAACTTTAATCCAAACTTTCTTATTTGTTGAACCTAGCCAACAACCAAATTACCTTTCATAGGTAGAAAATATCAACTTACCAAATTAGGCCCTCGGTCCTTATAAAGCAGTGAAATACTAAAAGGGAACAATGATCAATCATGATCCAATAATAATAAATATATTAATTCTCCCATGTGAATTAATAACAATAAAGTTCCCAACCAACATACTTGCATCAATTTTCCATACAAACATGATATATAAATCTCAGAATTTAATCTCATAATCCACATGTTTACACCACAGCATAAAACATGCAAAATCCAACATAATAAATCTCACATAAGAACTCAACATAGTTCCTATACATGATATTACAAAAATTCCTTCCTTAAATCATGATACTATCTCAATCAACACATAGATATGTACGTACCTTGTGTAGACAAACAGGAATGCCACTTTAACCAACTTAAAGTCGCCTAGAGAGAATTCTCCGCCTAAAATAACCAATAGAATTCATAATCAATACTCCAAATAAATTCCAGAAACTTTAAAATACATTAAATCCCCTTGAAAAATATTTATAGTTTGTTTTTAACATTAAAACTTCAAGTACTAATACTTCCTAGCATAGTATTACTATACTAGTCATTAAAATCCTTAAAACTCCATTGATAACAACCCTTCTAAAATTCCAGCGGCATATAATTATGTAAAACTCCCTTTAAACATACTTAAACATGCTTAAATTCATAAAGACAATAACTTTCATAATTTATAATAAACTAATAGGTTTTTCTAACTCTCAAAACCCTAAAAATTCATGCTTTGATAATTAAAAACCTACTTTAAGCTCAAATATGCAAATCTGACTTTTATTCCATCAACACATAAATTATATAACTTAGATTCTATACCAAATCAATAACTTATAACTTTTAAACATAAATTAATTAAAACAAAACCTAAAAATACAATCTTTGAATAAAACTTGAGGAGGAAGAAAAGAAAAGAAACGAAACAAACCAAATCAAGAAGAGGAGGGAAGAAGGAACGACGGTCAGCAGGGTGGCAGACGACGGCAGCAACGGTGGTTGCCGGCGAGGTGCGGCGGTGGCCGGAGTTGGTGGTCGCCGGAAGGATGAACCGAAGGAAGAGGAGGAAGGAAGAAAAGAAAAGAGTGTGGGAGCCGAAAATTTGGAGGAAAGAGGAGAGAGAGAGAGAAATAATGTGCGGGGAAATATTTGGGGTTTATGGGGTAATTATAGTTTCCTCTTTGTGGGCTTAGGAAAAAGGTAATTAGACTTCAAATAGAGTTTGGTGATGAATAAGAATGATGATTGAACTCCTATCATCACTAGGATTAGTATTTGGGTTCCTCAAGCCCATTTAAACTCCTTTTTCAAATCCACTAAGTGTTTCAAACAATTTCAAGTCCTTTCAAAGCATAACTTTAATAATTATTTGACTTGAATAAATTAGTAAAACAATTCATTTGACTTTCAAATAGTCAACCTTTGAAATATGAAATCATTAAAATGCTAATATATATTAAAATATAAATAACTATATATTAAAATATATTTATAAAATTCATAAAAATATGGGGGATCACATTTTACCAGTTATTACTTGTTATGACTCACAAGCAACACAAATAATAAAATCATCAAACAGTCACAATTCTCTTTTTAGCTTAGGATTAGATAAGTGATCACACAACTTACAATCTAAGATTACTTTCAAATTTAATCCAAACTTTCTTATTTGTTGAACCTAGCCAACAATCAAATTACCTTTCATAGCTAGAAAATATCAACTTACCAAATAAGGCCCTCGGTCCTTATAAAGGAGTGAAATACTAAAAGGGAACAATATAATGATCAATCATGATCCAATACTAATAAATATATTAATTCCCCCATGTGAATTAATAACAATAAAGTTCCCAACCAACATGTTTGCATCAATCTTCCATACAAACATGATATATAAATCTCATAATATTAATCTCATAATCAACATGTTTGCACAACAGCATAAAACATGTCAAATCCAACATAATAAATACTCCCTCTGTCCCAAAATATAGTTCCCATTTCCCTTTTTTCACGGTAATTTATGCAAGTAGAATCTAAGATGGATAATAAAGATTTTTTGTTTATTTAAATAAATGTTGTATGGAAAGTGATGATTTTAGGAGAGAGATTGAAGAATAATTGGTGAAAGAGCATTAATTGTAACACTTTGGTGAATAAACAAAACAAAAAACAAAATTCAAGAAGCAAATAAATGATGGGACACAGTTTTTCTAGACAAATTTCGGAAAAATGTGGAACTAAATATGGAAATGAGAACTATATTTTGGGACACTCAAAATGGAAATGGGAACTATATTTTGGGAAGGAGGGAGTATCATATATGAACTCAACATAGTTCCGATACATGATACAACATAACTTTCCTTCATTAAATCATGATACTATCTCAATCAACACATAAGTATGTACGTATCTCGTTTAGACAAACTGGAATGCCACTTTAACCAACTTAAAAGACGCTTATAGAGAATTCTCCGCCTAACCAATATAAATTTATAATCAATACTCAAATAATTTCCAGCAACTTTAAAATACTTTAAACCTCCCTTAAAATATTTTAAAGTTGTTTCCATCATTAAAACTTCAATTACTAATACTTCCTAGCATAGTACTACTATACTAGTCATTAAAATCCTTAAAACTCCTTTAATAACATCTTTTTTAAAATTCCAGCAGCGTATAATTTACGGATTTTTCACCAGGTACCCCTGTGGTTTCACAATATTCACCTGGTACCCTCGCGTTTTCAATAATTCACCTGGTGCCCCTGAGGTTTTGAAAAATCACCAGAATACCCTTAATGACTAACGGACGTCAACTCTGTTAGTCATTAGGGATAAATCAACGAAATTAACCCCTAACTAACATAATTAATACTAATTAATCCTAATTAACTATAATTAAACCTAATTAACCCATATCTCTCCCTAACCCCTAACCCCACCACCCTCCTACCACCCCACCACCCACTCCCCCACCCTCCCACCACCCCCGGCCCCCCATCCCAACCTCTCCCACCACCCCCACCCCCACCCCCATCCCCTGCGAACCCCCCACCCCCACCCCCACCCCCACCCCCACCCCCATCCCCTGCGAACCCCCCTCCCCACTGTCGTCGCGAAACCCCTCCCCTTCCCCTACGAACCCCCATCCCCCCCCCCACCGCCGTCGCGAAATCCCTCCCATTCCCCGCGAACCCCCTCCCCCCACTGCCGTCGCGAAACCCCTCCCCTTCCCCTGCGAACCCCCTCCCCTCCCCCCTGCCGTCGCGAAACCCCACCCCCTTCCCGCTGACCCCCCTTCCCCTTCCACTGAACCCTAAAAAAATTCGAATTTCGAAGGGGAGTGAGTTGTGTTTCGAAAACTGGATTGTGATTTGAAAATATGGGTTTTGTTTCGAAAACTGGATTTGAAATTCGAATGGGAGGGAGGGGGCCGCGGGCTGCGGGGGAGGAGGTTACTGGAGGGGGCCGCGGGGAAGGGGGAGGGAGCGGTGGGGAAGGGGGTGGTGGGGAGGGGGCTGTTAGGGTGGTGCTACGGGGGTGATGGAGGGGGCCGCTGTGATGGGGGGAGGGGGAGGGGTGGTGGAGGGTTAGGGTTTAGGTTAGGGGTTAGGGTTAGGGTAGGGTTAGAAATTAGGGTTAAATTAGGTTGATTAAGGTAAAAGTTAACGGAAAGTTGACGGTAGGGTCACGTCAGGTATTTTTCAAAACCTTAGGGGGACCAGGTGAATTGTTGAAAACGCGAGGGTACCAGGTGAATTTCGTCAAACCACAGGGGTACCTGGTGAAAAATCCGTATAATTTACTAAAACTCTCTTTAAACATACTTAAACATGCTTAGAAACATAAAGACAATAACTTTCATAATTTATAATAAACTACTAGGTTTTTCTAATTTTCAAAACCCTAAATATTCATGCTTTGATAATTAAAATCTACTTTAAACTCAAATATGCAAATCTGATTTTTATTTCATCAATACATAAATTATATAACTTAGATTCAATAATAAATCAATAACTTATAACTTTTAAACATAAATTAATTAAAATAAAACCTAAAAATACAATCTTTGTATAAAACTTGAGGAGGAAGAAAGGAAACAAACCAAAGTAAGAAGAGGAGGGAAGAAAATGTCGGCCAAAGAGCAGCAGCAAAGGCGGCTGGCGGCTGGTGGTCGCCGGCGAGTGATGGTGGCCGGACGGCGGCTGGCCGGAAAAGGGGAAGCCAAAGGAGTGAAAAGCCCGAGCAAAGAAAACGAAAGGAGAGAGAGAGATAAGGCCGAAAATCTTGGGAGAAAAGGAGGAGAGAGAAAATAAAGTTGTGGGGAAATATTTGGGGTTTATGGGGGTATTTATAGTTTCCCCTTTGTTGGCTTAGGCAAAAAGGTAATTGGGCTTCAAATAGAGTTTGTTGATGAATATGAGTGATGATTGAACTCCTAACATCACTAGGATTAGTATTTGAGTTTCTCATGCCCATTTAAACTCCTTTTTCAAATCCAAATAGGTATTTCAAACGTTTCAAGTACTTTCAAAGCATGACTTTAATAAATATTTGACTTGAATATATTACTAAAATAATTTCTTTGACTTTCAAATAGTCAACCTTTGAAATATGAAACCATTAAATGCTAAAATATATTAAAATATAAAATAACTATATAATAAAATATATTTATAAATTTTATAAAAATACGGGGGATTACAGTCTACCCCTCTTAAAAGAAGTTTCATCCCGAAACTTGACACGAAAACTCACACATTTTCAGAAGTTTTTCAACTCGACTCCTATTGGAGAAATACTTGTGACACTCATGTGCACTCTTTTGCCAACTTAAAATCACTTGTGTTACTCATGAACACCCTTTTCTCAGAGAATCTATTTATTTTGCACCAAACATGTGCAAATCGCCAAAATAAGCATAAAAATGCATAAAAATACTATAAAAATAGGTAAAAAGCGCGAAATTCTATCGCATTCTACCCCCTTAAAGAAAACGAGTTACGCCCTCGTAACTCACCTCAAGGAATAAATCTGGGTACTTCTTCTTCATTTCAGCTTCAGCTTCCCACATCGCCTCTTTGGACTGATGGTTTGACCAAAACACTTTTACTATATTGACATCCCTATTGCGTGTACTACGCACCTTCTTATCAAGAATTTTCACAGGCCTTTCCTCACATGTGAAGCTCCTATCAATCTGGATCCTCTCAGGCTCCAAGACATGACGTTCATCAGGGATATAACGCTTGAGTTGGGAAATGTGAAACACATCATGCATATTCTCGAACTCCATTGGCAAAGCCAACCTATAAAGCTACCTTGTCAATTCTTTGCTGAATCTCATATGGACCTACATATTTGGCACTTAATTTGCCCTTTTCCCAAATCTCATCACACCCTTAGTTGGTGATACTTTCAGAAATACTTTATCACCTACTTCGAACTCATCGTCCCTTTGCTTCAAGTCGGCATAACTCATTTTGCCTACCTTGAGCAGCTTGAATTCTAGCCTGAATCAACTTCACATTCTTGACAGTCTCCTCAATGAACTCTATCCCCAATACTATGTCCGCACTAAAATCATTACAGCAAATGGGACTTCTACACTTTCTTCCATATAATGCATCAAAAGGTGTCATCTTAATACTTGCATGATAACTATTGTTGTATGAAAACTCAATCAAATCTAATTGGTCTTCCCAACTACCCTGAAAATCAATAGCACAGGCTCTCAACATATCTTCCATAGTTTGGTTAGTCCTCTCAGTCTGACCATCAGTCGCAGGGTGAAAGGCAGTACTCATTTTCAATATTGTTCCAAGATTTAACTGAATCTTTTGCCAAAATTTCGAGAGGAATCTAGAATCACGATCTGAAATAATATCAGTTGGAACCACATGCAATCTCATTACATGCTTAATATATGTCTTCGCAAGTTGCTTCTTCTTTCATGTCTCTTTAATTGGAATGAATACGGCCGACTTCGTCAGACGGTCCACAATAACCCAAATAGTATCATTGACATTCCTTGTTCTAGGCAAAGCAGTCACAAAATCCATTGAAATGGAATCCCACTTCTATCCCGGAACCTCACAGGATTGAACTTTCCCCACGGGTCGCTTATGATCTATCTTGACTTTCTGACAGGTTAACATGAACTCGGTAAACTCACGCTTCATGTTTGGCCACCAATAGATCTATTTAAGGTCCTTATACAGCTTATCACCCCCAGGGTGCACAAACTACGGTGTATTATGACCCTCATCCATAAGACGTCTCTTAAGCTCATCACATTTTTGTGGTACACACCACCTTGGTCGGTCCTAAAAGTATCTTAAAATACCGCAGGGTAAGCAAGATATCGTTTCTCACAAGGAGGTATAATCAACTATCAAATTAGGAGACACTAATATTATTTAGACGATTCGGGTAATGTGAACAGTGATGATAACTAAATTAAAATAATATGAACTACTAATTCTAACACTAAAAATGTCAAACAATAGTTAAGAATCAAATATGAGAAATAATTCTAGGACTTAGGTTTCGTCAATTACCTTCTATAATGAAATTAAATTAGTTGTAGGGTAAAATAATTAGATTGCAATGGTCGAATTCCTAATGTATATTTTCCCCTCTTCCAAGGTAGAAAACGCGTATTTATAATAATCTTACGCCTACTTCAGTGGTCATAACAATTAATATAAACCTATTACGAACAAGAAATTCATATAAAAGACCACTCCACGTGTATAAATATTCCTAAAATTATACTACTTGACGTTTAATAACCTTACGAACTAATATTGAAATTTCACTTCCGCTAATAATCCAATATCTTAAACATATAATCAACTGGCCAAATCAATTATATGAAAACAAATCAAGATTATCAAATTGCAATAAAAATAAATCAATCCAAACAACTTAGTTCAAATCATTGACAGAAAATAAAAGACTACATCTAGTCCTAAAACATGGAAATTTAGCTAGACATTGAAACTAAATTAACCCAACTAATTGAAAATAAAAATCTGAAATTAAACATAGTAATTAACGAAATTAGATAACAGAAACTAAGATAAAAGAGAGAAAGAAACTCCAGATTCATATGAAAAATCAGATGAACATTCGCCTTGCTCTCGTGTCGGCTCTCGTTCTCTAGTCTCCTCCTCTGTTGTGCTGCGTCTGTCTCGTGTCTGGCTATCTTCCCCCGTCTGGTATTCCTTCCTCCTTTAAATTGCTGCGTCAGACTTAGGGTATAGAAACCCAAATTTTTACCTTCGGCCCAGCACCCCAAAGTTTTAATTTCTTTTAACTGTTGGGCTCGTGCGACTTTTGTATCCACCACCCAAAAGAAGGGTTTTTATTACTTTCTTGGTATATCAATTGCTACATGTTGTCTGCTATTGACAACATGGGGCTTCCTTCATCCAATTTGTTTCCCTTTAATGATTGTTCTCAATGCTTCTTTTCTTTTTTCTTTCTTCTTCTAATTTTCCTACAAAACAATCAATAGGGTAATGAATAAATTTGCTCTAAAAATAAAGTATTTGCATTGTAAACACATATCACTATTAAAATTATTAAATAAACCAAATTAGCATGTATAAGTAGTACTAGAATAAAGCAAGTAATTTATCGAGCACATTTTTCATTTTAAACAACTTTCTTACTTAAATAACTTAACTCTTAAAACGTTAAAATATGAATAGAAAACATATTATAAGTCTCAAAACTTTTTATCTAAAAGTAATACATAAGTGCAAAGAACATGTATAAAATAGAGACTTATCACACCTCCCCTTGAACCTCAGACTACCATCACCATGGATCTTTGTAATCCCTCGTAATTTCATGAATTTTATAAATATATTTAAAGTATATTTACAAATGATTTTAATATTTTATGAGTCGAATTATTTTAATGTTTGACTATTTTGAGGAGTTAAAAGAGTTTTATGGTTTTTTTATTTCTTAAATTAATTAAATGTTTCATTAAGTGGAACTTTAATTATTTAAAGAGTAGTATTTAAAGTATATTTAATTATTAAATTAAGCTTATAGGTTGAGGAGCCCAATTTGTAGCCTTTTGAGCCCATTTGAAAGCCCAAAGGAGTAATTCTTTTCCTAATAAGACTCTTATTCTTATGTACTCCTAATTCTACTAGGATTAGGGAAAGGGAACCTATAAATACTTTATTAAACCTCCCATGATTCATATTTCAGATTTGGCTTTTGTTTTCCACTAATTCTTCTTTCCTCTTTCCCTCCCTTCACTCGTTTTTTTTCTCTCACCCGAATCTAATTGTCCAGATTTCTCATAGTTCCAATTATTTTTAGCCAAAACTTCCTTATGAGAAATTGTAGATCTCGAAAAGTAATTGAACTTAGGCTCAAAATCACTCGATTCCGATTATTATTCTATCAGTTATGGCCTCTGCAAGTTTCGCAATTTTGCTGCCATATTTCACTCGCGATTTCGGTATTTCACTCTTTTTCTCCCTTTTTCTTTTGATTCTTTTCCTCGTTTTCTTATATATTGATTTCATATATATTGATCTAATATTTCAAAGTATTATTTTGTTAAATTATTGTTTAAAGATTGTATCTTTAATTATATCAGATTATGTTTCATATTATTAAGCAAAAAAAATTTCAGATTTAATATTTTATGTTCAAGGAGAGATTTAAATATTAAAGTCTTGATTTTTGAGGTTTTAAAAGCCTATTTTAGTAGTACCATATTTTAGGGTTTGAAATATTTAGTCTTTGGTGTCAAAAGAATTTTAGAAAAGGTTTTGACACGTTTTTAAGTGAAGTTTTATTGCTGTAAATTTATTGGTATATTGATATACCAATGTTTTGTATTTTGTTAGGCGGAGATTACTCTCTAGGCAACTTTTAGAGTAGAAAAGTGGCCTCTCAATTTGTCTACACAAGGTACGTACATACTTGTGTGATTGTATGATTAGTATCATGATTTAAGGAGAAAAGAAGTTGTAGTATCATGTATAGGAACTTTATAAGTTCATATGTGATTTCTATATGATTGATTTCTACATGTTTTATGCCTGTGAGTAAGCATGTTAATTATTAGATTTATTATGAGTAAAGAATTGTCATGTTTGTATGGATTATTGATGCAAGCATGTTGTAATACCCCGATTTTTAATAGCGTTTTAATTAGCGTTAATTGTAATTATAAAGTTAATTATGTTTTGAAAATTCTTATTTTATTTGAGTTTGGAATATTTGTAGTGTTTGTAATATATTTTGTTTTATGAGATTATTAGTATTAATTATATTTTTGGATTTTAAATAACTAAAGTCAGTTTTCCTTCCTTCCATTTATGTTTGTCGGTTTAAGTTGGGAAACAAAACCCCCCCATTTATTTCTCTCACCTACTACCAACCCCATTTTCTCTCCTTCCTCGTGTCCCTCGTGGGCATTGATACCCCAAACCCCATTTATTTCTTTCTTCCTCTCTCACCGTGAAACCCCAAAAAAAAAAAACCCAACCCAGTTTTCTCTCTCCTCTTCCCCGATCTCTCTCTTCCCTCGCTTTGCTGCGTTTCACCGGCGTCCCAAGCTCGCCGGAGCTTTCCTTTTCTTTGTCTCCCTCAGTCCGTTCTTTGCTTTCTGCTGCTGTGCGTCGTTGTTGTTGTTTGTCGTTGTTTCTTTGTTGTTTGTCGTTGTCGTCGTTCTTTGCCGGTGTTCCTCCGCCGCCGCTGAGCTCCGTCCCCACCTGAGCTTGCCCGACCACCACCGAAAACCCGGCTCCCTTCCTTCCTCCTTCCTCCCTCTTCTCTCTCTGTTCGCCCGCCTTCTCATCGAACCCGAAGCTCGCCGGAGTTGCGTTTGGTTCCCCGGTCGCACGGAGGCCGCTCGTCTTCTTTGCCATTGTTGTTGTTGTTTGTCGTTGTTTGTTCGTTGCTTGTTGTTGGTCGTCGTTCTGCTGCTGCTTCGTCGGATCCAAGCTCGCCGTGCTCGCTTGTCCATTCTCGCCGGGCTTACCTGTTGCTCACCGGAGCCCTGGAGCACCATACCATTTCCTCCCTTGTTTTGTCCGTCCACGCTCGGTAGAGCGAGAGAGGTGCGACCCTTTTCTACCTCTCTTTTAAGTTGGGTTTTGTTCTAATTGAAGTTTATAATATCATTAGTTTGTTGATTATGAAATTATGACATTAGTTGAATGAAGCTTTGTAGATTAATTGATTGATTAATTGTTTGATTTTTCCGATAAAGTATAAACGGAACTTTACCTCTTTATTGTCGGTATTATGATTATGGTGATTGTTGTTAGATTGTTGTTGCTATTTTTGTTGTCTTGTTGTTGCTATTGTTCTTTTGTTTGTTGTTGCCCATTGTTATTATTGTTGGTCTTGCTCTTTGTGGTCATGGTAGTTGTTGATAAGGTTTCAAAACATTATGGAGTTTGAAATCACCTTTAATGGTATGATTACATAGTTCAATAAGCTTAGTCTAGATTGTTTATTTAATTAGATTGCTAATTAAATTAATGGAGCTCACATTATATGTTAGGAACGAGGTTCGGTTAACAAATTATAGTAGTGTTACGTGATGTAATTGTGTTAACATGGGTTCAACTTCGGTTAGTGGTAATTTAGTTCGTGTAATTATGAGATTAATGGAGGGATTCTAGTTAACAAAGTGTAGTTAAATTATTCTCCTTGTTTTGAAAGTTAGTAAGAAGAGTCTGGCGATTGTGTGTGTTATAATCGATGTGATTCTTGAAAGAGTAGTTATGGAGCTTGAGATAAAAAAAATTGATAATCAAGTTTTTATTATCTTGGGCGTCTATAATTATATATGAAGTGACGGTTGTATTTATGAAATGAGTTAATGCAACCACTATGAATGGATTGAGATTATGAAATATGTTCACCTTTGGATTGAACAATGATGACGTAATTGTATACGTGATTTATGTGATGACTTGAATTAAAAGATGTTAATCACGTAAAGTGAAATATCGGAGGGAAATGATGAACGAGGTTGCCTGTGCGAGTGGTTCATGGCCCCTACGGGTTCTCTCGGTTACTATGCTGATTTTTACTTTACTTGTCTTCCTTCTATCTTGTTGTGATCCAAGTAGAAGGGGTGTGCACACTAGGGACTCTGTTATTATGGCCATTATGTTATCCGTAGGTGGTTACGGGGATTGACCCCGGCCTACAATGTTGAAGTAAGTGGTTACGGGGATTGACCCCGACTTCTTGGCGTTCTCTTTCCTCTCCTTAAATAATCTGGATTAATTAAGATTAATTATGTAATTAATCATTGTATATATATCTACATGTGAACGTATGGATTATGTGAATATTGCTATGCTGTTGTGATATGGTTATGAATGATGTGAACATGTATTGATTACGTGAGAATCGTAGACACCAAAGCATGTTTTAAGAATGTTTTATGGGTTAGTACTCAGCGTTGTGCTGATGTGTATGTCAATGTTTTGTTTTGTCACTACTTGTGGCTTGTCACTTGGTGGGTGGCAGTGTTACAATAGTTTCGGGTTGAAGTTACTGGAGCATCTGTTCCAAGATAGAAGCGATTACGTGCTAAGGGGTACAGTATGATTGTTTTATGTTTCCTTTGAGGCGAAGACGTTCCACTTTGTAATAGTTGAATAATTAATTGATTTAGTGCTCCCGATTCTCTTTAGTCGGTACTCATGAAAGCGTTGAGTTTGGGATTTGGTATATATATTTTATTGCAACAGGTTTTCAAACATTTTCCCATTTTGGGTTGTCCAATTTACAAAGGAAACTCTGCCGAAATTTTCAGAAATTATTAATTTATTATTAAAGTGTTTCTTTCAAAAGTGTCAAATCAAAGTATTGTCCATGCAAGTTAATGAATAATGTAGCCTTGCATTTATCTCCAAGGAGATAAGTGCGGCGGTAACACGCCCGTTGAGTCGAACCTTCGTGGATTTTCCCACATCTCGAGTTTATTAAATGAAAAAGGGTTCGGCTTGGCGGGGGTGTTACACATGTGGATGGGAACTTTAATTATTAATTCACATGGGGGAATTAATATGTTGTTAAGATTGATTCATGATTATTCATGTGTTCCCTTACAAGTATTATTTTCACTACTTTATGAGGACCGTGGGACTTATTTGGTAAGTTGATAAGTATGCCTTTTTAAAGGTAAGTTTGATTGTTGGCTAGGTTCAACAAATAAGAAAGTTGAGATTAAAAGAAAGTAAGTCTTGGGTTGTAAGTTGTGATCACTTATTAAATCCTAAGATAAAAGAAGTTCAGTTGTGAATGTTTGAATTATATTTTGTGTTGCTTGTATGTGTGTCATAACAAGTAATAAATTGTAAATCACGTAAAGTGTAACTTGGATAGTAATAAACTTTAAACTGATGCACATCT
This sequence comes from Beta corolliflora, assembly GCA_947648045.1. Taxonomy (NCBI): domain Eukaryota; kingdom Viridiplantae; phylum Streptophyta; class Magnoliopsida; order Caryophyllales; family Amaranthaceae; genus Beta; species Beta corolliflora. The sequence goes on along the minus strand of CANSZD010003027.1, from coordinate 122,710 downwards.
GAAGTTGGACAATCAGGAGTTGGGGTACATGGTGAGCGTGCCATGGCTTTCTCTGGGAATTGGATTGATCACCATTCCTCTTTTTTATTCAAAGGTTCCTCGATATCGCAGGTCATTATGGAATACGGAGTCGCGCCCGTATTTCGTCTTCCTAGGTGAAGGCTGGTTTTTAGTTAGACAATTCGGTCCAATAACTATTCCATTTAAAGTAATAAAAGATGATTAAAGTTTAGTTCAGTAGAAGTTATCTGCAGATGTTTGATTGTTATATTATTATTTATTCATGTTTATTATTTCTTAGTAACATGTTAGGAATGTTTATGTATTATTATGTAGTACTCAGCTTTGCTGATTACGTGCTTTGTTTGTGATTGTTGATCATGGCTTTGCCTTATTGATCCTGTGATGACCCAATTTTGGTGAGCAGATTCTCTAGAGCATTTACATTTACAGGTTCGCAGATGTAGCATCATTGGGGAATCTGGGAATGGAGAGCTTGTGTAAATTTATATGTTTTCTGCATTAGTATGAACTTATTATTATAAGTTGTTTGAGTAGACATTATAGAGTGTTTGTTTTTGAAGTACTTATTTGGTTATTATTTATGATAATGAATATAAAGTTTAGTTAGATGTTTTCCGCTGCAAAATTCTGAATAAGCCGATACGTTATCACACGGGCGATAATACTTGGGTAATTCTCTAAGTTTTTTATTATAACGGTATTTCTGAAAAGAGAGAATTATCGGGGTGTTACAATCTTAAAATCAACTTCCTTACCTTGGCCCATCTTTTCCTTAATCTTCTCTAGGTGCTCATCCCCAACTTGACCCTCTTTGTTCTCGTCGAAAATTGACAACCCCAACGATAAAGCACTCAATCTTGCCTCGATCTCCCCAGGATTCAAGATTTCTAGGCTAAGTCTTTGCATATCTCGACACAACTCCTCATGAACTATCAAGGTATTCATGCTATGACTCGACTTTCTACTCAACGCATCAGCAACTACATTTGCTTTCCCCTCATGATATTGGATGTCTAAGTCATAATCCTTTATCAACTCTAACCATATTCTCTGCCTCATATTGAGGTCTTTCCGAGTGAAAATATACTTCAAGCTTTTACGGTCTGTAAAGATCTTACAGGTGACCCCATATAGGTAGTGTCTCCAAATCTTCAAGGCGAATACAATAGCAGCTAACTCTAGATCATGGGTAGGGTAATTAGCCTCATAAAGTTTCAACTGACGCGACGCATACGCGATCACCTTCCCATTCGGCTGTAACACACATCCCAAACCATTCTTTGAAGCATCACTATACACCTCAAATCCCTCATTCCCATCAGGCAGGGTCAAAACAGGTGCTGAGGTCAAACGTTCTTTTAAAATCTGAAAAGTTTCCTCACACTTCTCACTCCACTCGAATTTTGTCTCCTTTTTCATCAAATTGGTCATTGGTCTCGCTATCTTCGAGAAATCTCTCACAAATCTTCTATAATAGCCAGCTAGACCTAGGAAACTTCGAATATCAAACACATTATTCGGAGTTGGCCACTTACTCACAGCTTGAATCTTAACAGGGTCTACAAAGACTCCTTCCTTAGACACATAGTGACCCAAAAATGCTACTTTCTCCAAACGAAACTCACACTTAGAGAACTTGGCATACGATTGATTCTTCCTAAGCATCTCCAATATAATCTTCAAATGCTCATCATGCTCTTTTTCATTCTTCGAGTAGACCAGAATATCATCAATGAATACAACCACGAACTTATCTAAGAACTCATGGAAATTCTATTCATCAAGTCCATAAATATGGCAGGTGCATTGGTTAACCCAAAAGGCATTACAATGAACTCATAGTGACAATAACGAGTCCTAAACGCAGTCTTAAGTATATCCTTATCAGCTACCCTCAACTGGTGATACCCTGAATGCAAATCAATCTTCGAGAACACGCTCGCTCCATTCAATTCATCAAATAGGTCATCTATCCTAGGTAAAGGATACTTGTTCTTGATGGTTACATTATTCAATTCCCTATAATCGATACACAACCTCATACTCCCATCTTTCTTCTTAACAAACAACACAGGAGCTCCCCAAGGTGATGCACTAGGCCTAATATAACCCTTATTGAACAGCTCTTGCAATTGCGTCTTCAATTCACTCATCTCCGGAGGTGCCATTCTATAGGGTGCTTTAGATATAGGTGCAGTTCTAGGAACTAAGTCTATGGTGAACTCAACAGCTCTAGCAGGCGGCATACCCAAAATCTCACTCGGAAACACATCCATAAACTCATTTTACAATTGGAACATCCTCAATTTTTACCCCAACTTCTTTACTCACATCTTGCACACAACAGAAAAATAACTCACACCCCTTTTTCATCAATTTCTTCACTTGCATTGCAGAAATAACTCCAAAGTTCTTGGACTTCCCAAAACGTCTATACGAGGTCAACTTCCCCAAAGGGTTTCTTAAAACTACTTTTTGAACCTCACAATCTATCTTGGCCTTGTATAAACTTAGCCAATCCATCCCTAGAATTCCATCTATGTCTCCCAGATTAAACTCTATCAAATCAGAAGGAAAAACACATTATCCTATCTTCATAGGCAAATTTTTGAACAACTTGGTACACATTATGGTCTCACCAATAGGTATACTAACAGACAAATCAATCATCTCAAAATCTATTAACCCCAGACTTTTAATAACAGACGACGAAACAAAAGAATAAGTCGCCCCCAAATTAAATAATGCTTTAACTAGCACTGTAATACCCCGAATTTTAATCTCGTTTTATTAGCTACTAATTATGTTTATTATTATAATTACGTCCTAAAATTTTTCGAAACTATTCTGATAAAGATTATCTTCTAAAATAAGTATATTTACCTTAGTTATTACGAAAGTGATGTTTATTATGATAAATGATTTTATAATATGGTTTATGAAAGAAAAAATAAAAAAAAAAAAGAAAGAAAGAGGAATGAAGAAAGCTGAACATCAGCTTCTCCAAACTCACGGTCAACCAACCAACCACCACCTCCCTCTACTCCCTCTTTACTCCCTACTCTAAGCTCCCCTATGGTGAACCACCAACCATCCATCATCTACTACCTCCATTAATGTATCCAAACTTTTTGGTCTATAAATGCTCAGTAATTGAGCTTTGAAATCACAAGTTCAACAACCAAAAAAAAAGGAAACCCACAACCCATTTTTCTCTCTCTCTCCTTCCCGTGAAAAATTCCCCAAACCCAAACCCCTTACTTTTCTCTCTCCTCTTCGAACTCCCTTCCCTACCTGCGCCGTCGCCTCGCCGGAGATCCTCGCTGCTCGCCGGAGCTTTCTCTCTCCTCTGTCGTGCGACGCTACCGCCTTGCTGCTGCTTGTTGTTGTTTGTTGTTGCTGCTGCTCGTTGTTGTTGGGTTGTGTTGCTGCTGCCATTGTTGTTGTCGTCGTTGCTGCGCTACTGTTGCTGCCGGTGTTCCTCCGCCGCTGCCGGAGCTCCGTCCCCTCCCCTGTGTTCGTCCCTGCTCAGTAGAGCAGAGGTACTACACCCTCCTCTTCTTCTCTCTCTTTTTCTTTCCATAAGCTATGAACTCTAAAATTTGGGTACTTTCCCTCCTTATGTTTTGTGTGTGTGTGTGGTGGTGTTGTTGTTGCTGCTGTTATATTGTTGTCGTTGGTGGTGGTGATGCGTTGTTGTTGTTGGTGCTTTGTTGTTGATGATGTGTTCTTGTGGTGGTTTATTGTTAGCATGGGTTATTGTTGCTGTGGTTGATATTGTGTTGTTGGTGGTAATACTGCTGTTGTTGTTATTTTTAGGAGGAATGTTTTCATATCATTAGTATAGCCAAATAAGTCTTTTATTTGTTTACTTAAGTTTGTTAATTCAAGTTGCTTGATTTGTTTTATAATTTAGAATTATGATTCTGAATTGGGGATGCTAGTCGTGTGATGTAGCTAGTATTATTGAATTTATAGTTGATTATGATTTCAGGATTATGTATGGAATTGGGTTTTAAAGGTTGATTGATTAAATTAAATTAGTTCTAAATCAAAATGTTGAAGTAGGTGGTTACAGGGGATTGACCCCGGCCTACAATGTTGAAGTAAGTGGTTACAGGGGATTGACCCCGGCTTACTGGCGTTCTCTTTCCTCTCTTAAATAATTGGATTAATTAAGATTAATTATGTAATTATTCATTGTATTTATATCTACATGTGAACGTATGGAATATGTGAGAGTCGTAGACACCAAAGCACGTTTTAAGAATATTTTATGGGTTAGTCTTCGTGATGTCTTGATGTGTATGTCAATGTTTTGTTTTGTCATTCCTACTGTGGCTGTCACTTGGTGGGTGGCAGTGTTACAATAGTTTCAGGTTGAAGTTCTGGAGCATCTGTTCCAAGATAGAAGCAGTTACGTGCTAAGGGTACAGCTATGATTGTTTTATGTTTCCTTTGAGGCAAATACGTTCCACTTTGTAATAGTTAAATAATTAATTGATTTAGTTTCATTTCTAGTTCTGGTTGAGCAATAGTGCTCCTGATTCTCTTTAGCTGGTACTCCGCGAAAGCGTTGAGTTTTGGGATTTGGTATATTTTATTTGTAACAGGTTTTTCAAACATTTTCCCAATTTGGGTTGTCCAATTTACAAAGGAGACTCTGCCGAAATTTTCAGAAAATATTAATCTATTATTAAATTGTTTATTTCAAAATTGTCAAATCAAAGTATTGTCCCTGTAAGTTTAATGATTAATGTAGCCTTGCATTTATTTCCAAGGAGATAAGTGCGGCGGTAACACGCCCGTTGAGTCCAACCTTCGTGGATTTTCCCCCATCTCGAGTTTTATTAAATGAAAAAGGGTTCGGCTTGGCGGGGGTGTTACAAGCACGGAGTTAATAGAAAAAGTGCCAGACACTACGTCGGCAGATCGTTCAGCTTCATTGCGACTCATTACGAACAGTTTACCCGGAGCCTTGTTCTGGTTGCTCTCACTAGCAGGCTTATTGTAGCTCCCTTGGTTGTTAGGGGCCCCTACAGGCTTCGAACCCTGATTTCCTGACTAGTTAAATCCATACCTCACTTGGTTACTACCCCCATTGCCATTTTGCTCTTTCTTTTGCTTAGCAAAACACTCATACTCCCTATGGCCCTTCTTCTGACAGTAGTTACAGGTCACTAGTTCTCCCTTGCAGTCTTTACCTGGATGGTTATTACTGCACTTCTTACAGTGGTGCACTCTCTCAGTTTGATAACCCTGATTATTCCTCCCTTGGAAATTCCCATTCTCATTTATACTCTTATTGAAGTTACCTTGATTTCCCCCAGCATTGGAATCCTTCCTTTTCTCACCCACTACAACATTTTTCTTATCACGCCTCGACTGAAGACCATAAATGTGGGCAGCTCTTCCACAAACAATATCAAGGGATGAAAAAGTTTCACCACCTAACCCCAGCTGGATTTCATCAGTCAAACCTTGCTCAAACCTCCGAGCCTTTAATTCCTCAGTGGCTACTACCTCAGGTGCAAACCTCGACAGTGCTATGAATTTGCTATAGTACTCAGAAATGGTCATAGTCCCCATCCTCAGATTGATAAACTCTTGGGCTTTCTGTTTCCTCATAAAGGCAGGGTAAAATTTCCCTCTCAAGGCAGTAACAAAAGAATCCCAATTGAAACCTTCAACAACACTCAGTCTAACCCCATTTTCTCTCCACCACAAATCAGCCTCATCCTTTAGGTACAGCACAGCCTGACCTACTCTCATATTCTCAAGACAGTTTACAGACCCAAAGATTTTTTCCAACTCCTTAATCTAGTTCTCTAAAAATGTAGGATCAGCTTGCTCCTTAAAATATGGTGGTTTAACTTTGGCTAACCTCTCAAACATGTGCCCGGTAAAATCGGGACGCTCAGTTCTCTCTTGAGTCAGTTTCTCCACCAAAAGGCTAATAGCAGCAGCTAAATCGTTATTGTTGTTAGCAATTCTAGAGCGCGACCTGAAATTAATGTACTCTACTTTAGGTTCAATACATATTTATATGTCATTCTCTACGAAGGCAACATTTGATTTGACCATAAAGATCGCATCAACAAACAATTTCTCATAAAGTTACAACAATATTACAGAATAATCATTATCACTCATCCATGAAGAATATTCACATCAAAAACACACAGTTTAGGAATCATGAATAAAAATTCAATCATAACTAATAACTAAAAATATTCCCATTCGCGTGCCCAAAATAAATTCTTGCTCACTTGGATAACTAAATATTTAACTTTTATTCCTCAAAGATGCCAATAACAATTTTTTTTTCTAATCCGTAATGTTGTACTTTTGCTAAAAAATAAAATAAAGGTACTATAAATTTAAATCATTGTTGGACGAATTATCCAACATTATTCTTTAAAGCATAAATGAATAAATAAATAAACTAAGGTGAAACATTATCAATCTTATCCTCAGATTACCTGTAGTTTTCTGGAGTGAAAAGCTCATCTACAAATTCATCAATGTCCTCAGTATTATAGTAAACGTATCTTCAAAATCCCGTAGATCTCCTCTTAGGTTGAGGCTCGTCCTACTTTGACTCATAATCAGTCTCATATCTGAAAGAAGCATAGTAGATATCGCTCCTGGTCTGCCCTCTAGCATGGTCAAACTCGTGAAGGATCTCATCATCACTATCAGGCACGCATGCTCTTAATACATTACGCATAATGAACTCTAGTTCGGTATAGCTATCATCATTAGACTCATAACCTCCATCGCTCTCATCATCACTCAGTACGATAGGGTTGTAAAAGCTCCCTACTCTAGTATCTTCTCTTTCAGATATGGCTAAGAATCTATAACAATAAATTTAACTTTTATAAGCAATTGGTACTCTCACTTAACGTATAATCCCAACAATCAACAATAAACAAGGATAACCCACAACATAAAGCATATAAATAACATAAACAGTTAGCAGGGAAGAAAAATATAATCATGCTGAACTAACTATTTAATGCAGATATATACTGTTTCTATCAGTCTATCCTATATGCCCTTCATATACTACCCATCTCTCACCAAATAATAAAATAATTAGAATATTGAAATAAATAATTTTCAAAAGGAATCGAAAAAAAAAGAACAACATAAAGGAATATATTTCGAAAATTTCGAACATAATCCTCGAAAAAAAAAATCGGGCTATATGAAAAAAATTCGGACACCAAACTAAAAATAAAAAATTTCGGACCTTTTAACAATTTTTTTTTAATTCGAATCAAAATAATACTAGAATTTTGAAAAAGAAACTTTTCGAAGGTAATTTAAATACCCTAAATAAGTAGGCGCTCAATTCTAAGAAATTCATTTTAAGTAACTAGCTAGTTAGGCGCCTAAAGACTTAAGGTTGGCACGAAAGGCCAATAAAAACCAAAAAATACAATCTTTGTATAAAACTTGAGGAGGAAGAAAAGAAACAAACCAAAGCAAGAAGAGGAGGGAAGAAAATGTCGGCCAAAGAGCAGCAGCAGAGGCGGCTGGTGGTCGCCGGCGAGTGATGGTGGCCGGACGGCGGCTGGCCGGAAAAGGGGAAGCCGAAGGAGTGAAAAACCCGAGCAAAGAAAACGAAAGGGAGATAAGGCCGAAAATCTTGGGAGAAAAGGAGGAGAGAGAAAATAAAGTTGTGGGGAAATATTTGAGGTTTATGGGGTATTTATAGTTTTCCCTTTGTGGGTTTAGGCAAAAAGGTAATTGGGCTTCAAATAGAGTTTGGTGATGAATATGAGTGATGATTGAATTCCTAACATCACTAGGATTAGTATTTGGGTTCCTCAAGCCCATTTAAACTCCTTTTTCAAATCCAAATAGGTATTTCAAACATTTTGAAGTACTTTCAAAGCATGACTTTAATAAATATTTGACTTGAATAAATTAGTAAAACAATTCCTTTGACTTTCAAATAGTCAACCTTTGAAATATGAAACCATTAAATGCTAAAATATATTAAAATATAAATAACTATATATTAAAATATTTTTATAAAATTTATAAAAATACGGGGGATTACAAATTCAACATCACTAATGAGGTCAATATCCTTATTCTTATAAAATTGGATACAATTTAGCAGAAATTGTTGTAAGCATATAGGATAGTAAATTGATTAATGGCACAATCACTTATACAACTTATTTGTATGATCTCATAGCCCGAGATACGGCTCACAACCTTATCAAAGCAAATCTTAAACTTTCAGCAGCTGCACCAATTATTTGCAGTATCTATCCTGTGTTTCAAGTATCCACTTGAGACAAATCTGCTTCAGTATTCAGACCCATTTTCCAGAAACATCCTGTTGTATGCATTGTACTGAATTAGAGTGTGCAAACTAGCATAAAACATGAAAGCTTCTAAGGCAGATTTAAATCAAATTCTTGAGTATTATTACTTAGCTTTGTTATCTATAACCTACACAAACTTTGAAACTTCTAAGCTCTGAATCTAGACCATACTTCCGTTGTTTAAGGGCAGTTTACCCAATTCGCTTAAAACCCCATGGATTGTGATTTCGGGAAAAAAAACAAATGGTGCATACAATGTGGGGTGTTTTAGGTCGATTTCAAGTGCCATAATAGACGAAAGTGCATACTATTTCCTTTCTTCTTTTGATGTGGTTGAGATGCCACCTATATTGAACCATGTGATAGGATTTCCCATGTACATACAAGTGATATAGTTTTGGCATAATTTAACAAAATTAGGTAGTGAATCACATTTCCATGCTCATTCGCACCACAAATTAGGTAACATTGTTCGGGCTAGACTCTGAAGCAGATCATGTTGTTCAAAAATTAACTATAATCATAGATAACCTTGGGATTTCCAAGGAAATTTAAGGATAACCGAACCAACTACTTCTCAACCTTCTCTGAACCTTTCTTCTCTTACGAGATTTTTGTTATTCTATTCAGCTTGTAAAGAAACCTCAAATTAACTCGTTTGGTAAAATCATAAATAATCCTCATATTATTCGGTTAAATCAACATTAGTTGAACCCATATAAATTAGTATTAATTCGTTTTTTCACACTTAAACTAGTATGTAGTCCGAGCGTCGCCCCGAAGGGCTATTGTTTAAATATTTGAATGGTTTAACTATTGCTTCTATTGTTTATCGTGTGATTTCCTATATGTCGTTTGTAATACCATATAGTTTGTAAGTTGTGTTATGCAATGGATAATCTTGACCGAAATTCAATGTATTCTTACTTTTAGGACAATAGAATATGTCAAGTGCGTGTGAAAACAATAATCATTGCTTTGACATTGGTTAGCTAAAGACAAATTCACAACCAAACTGTCATTGATTAACATAATCATAACTTTTTGTTTATCATAATCAGTTTAACTTTTTAATTGCATGACTTGCTCTACCCACCTACCCAACGTTTAACCCAACACTATATGGCCAAATTGAATTACGCTTCCATATCCAGTTAGTTCCATGAGTAACAACTTCACACACCAGCATTAGTACAATAAACATAAAAGTGGGTTGATTAGTAAAAAGTATAATTTGTACCGCTAGCCTATTAATTACGAAGTAGAGGAGTGTAACATTCATGGTGAATTTCGAAAGGGGAGATGGCGCAAGGGATGACTGCAAGGAAAAAAACAAATAAGAAAAATAAACACTTAAATAACAAATTATTTAGATTTTTTTAATTGAGGCAAATTTGAAGTTTTTCATTTTTTCTAGACTTTATAATTAACAAAAAACACTCGAATTATTGTCAATATATTCGATTTTGTTTACATGCATGTAGATTTAATTAAAAATTATGTAAACTAAAAATTATATTATACTTAACCTAATAGATTTACTTACATGCATTTAGTTATAAGCTTAAATAATAATAATCTATGTATATAGTTTAATTATCTATAATATTAGTGAATAAATAAATAAAAGTGATTAAAATAGAAATTTAATTATCTATACGTTACTTATCTGAATTTGATGAAAATCGAATTGCTTGAGAAAAAAATCAACTCTTCCATATCAGTCATCATCATCATTATCACATCTTCATCTTGATTTTCTTCCCAAAAAAGAAATTTCCACAAAAGTCTTCATTTTTTTCTTCTCGAAAATCACTTTTTTGACCTTCAATCTTCCCGAAATAATTGTTGCATGTACAAAATTTTCATTGATCTACTATAGAATCACACATTTTTATGTGATTATCAATTTATTTTCACACAAGTATTTGTTTTGATCTAAATTTTTAGAGATGAAAAATTTCAAACCAACGGAATGGTTAGATTGGGATTTTGAGTTGCATTTTTCTGGATTTAGATAGAGGTAATAGGGAGTATCTATATTTAATAGGGAGTATCTATAAGTTTTCTATATAGGTAATAGGGAGTATCTATAAGTTTTCTATTAAATGTAATTTTGAACAATGTACAATTACATTTATTAAATTTTGTTTCATTCTTTTACGATATATTTTTTTATTAATTTGTATTATAGGCGGAGAAAATATTAAATTTAATACATTAGTACCACCACACAATATTAATGTGCGCTCAAATGATAGGACACTCTTGCTGCACTTTACCAACTATAAATCCATAGTTTTTTTTAGTCGTATATGCATATATAATTAGTGAATCATACAAAATTTACAATTTATTGTTATTTAATTAATGAAATCGAATTGATTTTTAAACAGGGCCTATGATACTCAATACAGGTCAGTTTCGGGTACTTCGGATCAAAGCCTGATTGTAACACCCCAAAATTGATTTAAAAACTTTATAAAACATTCATTTTTCATACAAGTACCTGACCAAACCTTTAGGGTGTTACCACCGCATCTATTGTTAAAAATAAATGCAAGGCTAATTAATAAAATAAAATTTAACTTACAGTTGGAATTATCAAAATAAACCAATCTAAGTGGCTAACTTAAACCAATTAAAAACTAAACAATCCCAAATAACATTACTGTAATATTTATTAAACTAGGTGAACTTAAAACTAAAAGTTCGCTCATTCCTGCAACATAGTCCCTTTCACCAACCTGGACAATATAAATAGGAAAAGAGCAAAGAAAAACAAATATACAAAAATTAGCGAAAGCTAAGTAATTACAACTCCATCCCGTAAAATAATAATAGTTATATTTTAAAAATAGTCTTTATAACATCATACAGACAAGTAAAATACAATACAGACAAGTATATAACACACTTAACCAATTTAAATACTCCAAGTTTATATGATTCACACAACATCAAATTTAATGATTAGAGGGGAATCGAACATCAGTAGGCCGAGACTAATCTCAGTAACCACCTACTTCAACATCAGGCCGTCACCCAAATAAATTAAGAGTAATGGCCAATATCGTTTTGCAGAACGTCCCTAGTGTGCACACCCCTCGCTAATCTAATGGATATCCGTAACGCGCACTAATAGTATTAGGAGGAAGACAATAAAGAGTTGTAACAGAATAAAAATCAAGTATTGTTCATCACCTTTGGAGGATCCAAGTCCACAGGATAATTCCCTCAATAATATTTCCACTTTACGTGATTAATAGATTTTAATAGTTATGGCACATCAAATATCGCATTAAATACTACACAGGAACATCTTTAGTTCAATAAATATTTTTTCCAACTTAATCACTTTGTAGAATTATAATAATCAACGTCCATAATCCATAATAACCAATACATCCATCATTAGAGCATCATAGAGTCACAATGTCAACTTTTAATATCATTCGTAACATCATTAATTCACCAGTTGTACCCATACTAGTATAGTTTTAATATAATGGTATAATAGTTACATTAATAAGTCCAACATATGATCATACAAGGAAATACATATATTTATATCGTACGTAGAGAAAATAATAATAATAATAATAATAATAATAATAATAATAATAATAATAATAATAATAATAATAATAATAATAATAATAATAATAATAATAATAATAATAATAATAATAATAATAATAATAATAATAATAATAATAATAATAATAATAATAAAAATAAAAAAAAAATAATAATAATAATAATAATAATAATAATAATAATAATAATAATAATAATAATAACTTTGGTCATACTAGTACTACTATTATTCATGTTCTTGGAACACGAGGTGACACTCAAGAAAGGGGGGTTGAATTGAGTGGCTAAAACTAATCGATTTTCGCAAAAACACTCGCTATTCGCTCGTAATTCTTCGATTTGTATTTTTGCGAAAACTAAAACGTAACTCAATATGAAATCAATCATGAAACACCAGAAATAACGTGGTTCAATCTCACCTCTGAGATCTACGTCCACACAAATAAACTCTTTTATTAATTGAATCCTAAAATATCAACCTCTTGATACAATAAGATTCCCCCACTACTAACTCTAGTAGTGTTCCCCAACACTTAACTCTAAGTGTTGCCACTCTCTATAATAATGAAATTGCAGAAAGAAAAGATCCTCAAAAGCGTGCTTCTTATTCAAGCAAATTAGAGGACAATTACAAACATTGTTTAATTTCCTGACCTGACTAGAACTTTGTGCCTTAGGAAACAGTTTTCAGCTCTCGAAATCTCCGATATTTTTCTCTGAAAATGTGAGTTATGAAACTGAGTTATAATCCCTTTTATAGCTTATGGACTAATCGAAAATCCTTCTCAAAGATATGTATCTTTTACTCCTTAAATTAAGGGATAAAACTTTTCCTTTTTCAAAACAAATTTTATCTTTTATAAAAGCTGATTTTTCTTTTCAATCCTTATAAGATAAGAATTCTCCAAAGTCAATTAGTAATCACCTTTTATCTAAAACACGTTTTATCAAAACTCAGTTTCCCTTTTTTCTTTATCTTTATTTTCTTTATTAAAAATCCTTTTGTTTTCGAAATTCTTTTATAAAATATTTTTCTTTAAATCTGTTTTTACAAAATCCTTTTTTATATCGGTTTTTACAAAATCCTTTTTCAAATCGGTTTTTATAAAATCTTTTTATTTTAAAACTAAACTTCCCTTTTTATATAGATATATGAAATTAATATGATTATCTATTTTCTTAACTCTAAAAAAATAATAACCATTCTAATTTCACATTTCTATTTCTAGCACAAAGTTTATCACACAGTTCTAATACTTTACATTTGCGTAATTATCACTAAGCATATAACAATGTCTAAACTTCCATTTCTTCAAAGTCTTCAATCTCTCATGAACTTCCAATCTTGAAAGCTTTCTTAGATCACTGTTACATACATACATGTTATAGCACAAAGTGTTTATCATCATCAAAATAACATTGACTTAGAGTCATAACAAATTCCCCCATTTTGATGATAACAAACAAATAATACTTCCCCCTCAAAATATGCATCATTAATTACATTAGGGAAAATAACATAACATAACATCATTCACATAGATTTACAAGTAACATGGTAACCAAGATAATTTCATTCATTAGTCTAAGTATTATACCCATCTTCCCCCTTTTGACATTATCAAAAAGGAGAGCATCAACATGTTTAGCGAGTCAAAGTGAGATATTATAGTCAGCAAAATAATGCAAGTAGCTCAAGCAATAAATACTAAAGATGCTGGTGCTATGTCATAATCCAACTCACGATCCGAAGTCATTAAGCAAAAATATAATCCAACTCACAATCCGAATTTCTGAAGTAAGAAATAATCATGAAGGATCATGGTTGATAGTTAACAAAGTAAGATAAAGAAAGGTAATGCAAGCTTGAAGATTTAAAATGGCAATTGGCTCAACAAGTGCTTAAACCTTTCTTTTCAGATTTTCAACTTCTACATATATACATCATAGGACTTTCTTCACTGTGGCACTGTGTGTGTTTCTGTGCCAGTGAACAATCTATTCCCTTCCAAATATAACTAATCTTCGGATATACTGGAATCCAAAATGATGATCTTCAAAACTTTGATAATTTTCTTCACATATGAGTTGAACTCTAGGACTTATCTAAAATAAGTGTCTTACTCTCCTTTTCTTTTCGTTTCTTTTCTTTTCTTTTCTTTTCTTTTTCTTTTTCTTTTTTTTTATGAAGGAGAAGCAGACCATACAATATTACTAGAGTCAATCAATAAGAGATCAAAGATAATAAGTTAATTCGGACCTCATTTTCTTTTTTTGATGCATCTCTTGGCACTGTGCCATGCACAGTGTGAATCAGTACTTTTCATTCTTCCACGTATTTGTGTTTCATTCCAACCTTTTCATGTTCCCCCTGAACTGATGCGTCTTTTTCTTCCATCATCTTATCAAGATGTTGTTGCCCCATAAATTATCATTATTCAAGATTAAAAGCACTTGTTGAACTTTGGATCAATGGGTGAGGAAAATAAGGATAATAATAGGGAAATGACGATAAGGTGAGACATATGAAAGAAAGAAATAATGAGGCAAAAATGTCAAACTCATAAATAGAAAATCAGAATATCGGGATAAAGATCAAGCTTGCCATATGAGAAAGAATTAGCATTTCATAGCTCAATAATTCGGCAACTTAGGATCATATAGCTCATTAGTTCGGCAACTTAGGATCATGACATTAGGACAACATCATTAGACCATTACGAGTCCTTTTTATATCAAGTAGACTTTTTCTTACAATGTTTCACAAAGACATGCACTCCTACTCCAATTAACATATTTAAAGGAGGACAACAGACATAATACTCAACAAATTTCCAGAAATTAATGCCAAAGCCACGAATTATCTTGTAAAACATTCATGCATGAAATTCAACATAATTACCTTGATCACACAATTGTAGTATGCTTAACAAACTGTTTTTCAAACCACTTACCAACATCACATTCTCTATGGAGTGTGTTAGGGATTTGCCGGCGTTTCAAATACCAATTATTTATCCCTTTTTGTTATCGCCAAATGTAACACATCCTCCATGGTAGGCTACTAGTGAGAGGAATTGAGATTTATCACTAGCCATATGTCTTGAGCAGCCGTTGTCGAGATACCATGGGCTACGTCCTCTCACGTTTGCCTGCAAAAAGATCACTTGTTAGTTTTAGGAACCCAGATCTGCTTGGGTCCCTTTGTCTTTTGTTGAGCTTCTAACAAGTCTTCTCTAACCCAGATTTGATTTACGTTTTTTACATTTTTTGTAACACTCCTTTTCTTGATATTACAATTATCCATAAGGTGTCCATTTTTTTCCACAAAAGTTGCAAATCAAATATTCAGGTAGATCCACATATTTTCTTTTACAAAAGTCTCTTTCGAAATATCTGGCACTGTGTCGTACACTGTGTTGCTGACCTGTATATCCCAAACCAGTTTTGTTTTGATTGTTAGTTGTACTAGACAAATAATCAAGAGATTTAGACCATACGACCACTTTTCATACATTTTTCGAGCAATAGTCAACTGTGATTCCAAGAATTCAACAGAAGTATTTAGATCACTATTCTTTTTCTCAAAATTTCTAATTCTCTCTTAACTTTATCAAGTTCTTCACATATCTTAGCATCACTAGGCAGCATTAGTGGAACAATTCTTGATTTCTGTCTTGAATTCTTTAGTTCAACTAACTCATGATTTAGCGATTCAACTTGCTTTTCAAGACTCGATTTTTCAGCTTCTAACACAGTGTATGGCACTGTGTCATTTACGATTTCGTTAGCATGAGACTTTTCGTATCTTAGAGCGTTTATCTCATTATCTTTCTCTTCAATAATTTTCTCTTGTTCATCAATCCTTTTCATCAGTATTTTATGTTCTTTTAAGAGATCTTTATATTCAAGTTCCAACCCAATCTTTTGCTTAGTTAAAATTTTCACTTCTTTTTTCATGATTGAAAAATCATCATTCATTTCTTGACAATCATCAATGATATTTTCAAGCAAAGTAACAAGTTGATTTTTTTAAAGAAGATGTATTGAAGGTTTTAGAGAAAGAAGACTTACCTCACTTTCTTCAGTTTCATCTTGGGAGTTCGAACTTTTCGCCATTAGACACAAGTGAGAGTCGTGCTGGCACTGTGCCCTTCTCTGTGATGTTTGTACAACATTCAGACGTAATTTTTCTTCATGGCATTGTGCCTCTGACTGTTCTTCATCAGAATCCAAATCTCCCCAGACGGCAGCTATCATTGCTCTCTTGAATTCTTTCTTGGATTGCTCCCGTTTTTCCTTGGGCTTTTTATCATCCCATAGGGGACATTCTTTAATCCTGTGATTTAACTCTCCACACTTGAAACAACCAGAATTAGTAGCACTTTTCTTAAAGCTAGAGGTAGTGCTCTTACCTTTGAAATTTTCATCTTTTCTACGATTGTTGTTTTTGTTCTTTTTGGGAAAAATTTTAAATCTCCTAGTAAGAAAATCAATATCATCATCACTATTTTAATTTTTTTTAATTTCCAATTCAGTTCTCAAGGCTATACCTTTACTTTTTGGTTCATTAGTTTTAGAATCTAAGACAAGTTCATGAGTCATTAATGATCTAATAAGTTGTTCTAGTGAAAGTTTAGTCAAATCTTTAGCTTCTTGAATAGCGGTTATTTTTGGGAGCCATCGATTTGTTAAACTTCTTAACACCTTTCTCACTAAATCTTTAGAAGTATATGTTTTGCCTAGAGAACGTAATTCATTAGTGATTAGTGTAAATCTAGTGAACATCTCTATAATAGATTCGTCCTCATTCATAGTAAACAATTCATATTGTTGGACAAGCAAATCTATTCTAGATTGTTTTACCTCATTCATACCTTCGTGGGCCAACTCCAGCGTGTCCCATATTTCTTTTGTTGTAGTACAAGCCGAGATCCTTGAGTATTCATCAGGTCCAATTCCATATTGGAGAATACTCATAGCTTTGAAGTTTTTTTTGGCTTTTGCATAGTCGACCGAATCATAGTCATCTTCATCCTTGTCGACCATCTTTCCTTCCGCATTTTTGGTTTGGATAAGGATTGGTCCTTTTCTTATAACTTTCCAGCATTCATAGTCCAATCCTTGGATGTAGATCCTCATCCTAGCCTTCCACCATCCGTAGTCCTTTCCGTTGAAAATTGGACACTTTGTGTGTCTATCTCGAGAGTCATCTTGCACGTTCATGACTTCTATTCTCGAGGGATGAGCCTTTCGAGAATAGCCTGCTCTGATACCACTTGTTGGAACACAAGGTGACACTCAAGAAAGAGGGGGTTGAATTGAGTGGCTAAAACTAACAAAAAAACTCTTATGGCACTGTGCCTGGCACTGTGTTATTCGCTCGTAATTCTTCGATTTGTATTTTTGCGAAAACTAAAACGTAACTCAATACGAAATCAATTATGAAACACTAGAAATAACGTGGTTCAATCTCACCTCTGAGATCCATGTCCACACAAATAAACTCTTTTATTAATTGAATCCTAAAATATCAACCTCTTGATACAATAAGATTCCCCCACTACTAACTCTAGTAGTGCTCCCCAACACTTAACTCTAAGTGTTGCACTCTCTATAGTAATGAAATTACAGAAAGAAAAGATCCTCAAAAGCATGCTTCTTATTCAAGCAAATTAGAGGATAATTACAAACGTTGTTTAGTTTCCTGACCTGACTAGAACTCTGTGCCTTAGGAAACAATTTTCAGCTCTCGAAATCTTCGATATTTTTCTCTGAAAACTTGAGTTATGAAACTGAGTTATAATCCCTTTTATAGCTTATGGACTAATCGAAAATCCTTCTCAAAGATATGTATTTTTTACTCCTTAAATTAAGGGATAAAACTTTTCCTTTTTCAAAACAAATTTTATCTTTTATAAAAGCTGATTTTTCTTTTCAATCCTTATAAGATGTCAACTAGTAATCACCTTTTATCTAAAACATGTTTTATCAAAACTCAGTTTCCCTTTTTTATTTATCTTTATTTTCTTTATTAAAAATCCTTTTGTTTTCGAAATTCTTTTATAAAATATTTTTCTTTAAATCAGTTTTTACAAAATCCTTTTTTAAATCGGTTTTTACAAAATCCTTTTTCAAATCGGTTTTTATAAAATCTTTTTATTTTAAAACTAAACTTCCCTTTTTATATAGATATATGAAATTAATATGATTATCTATTTTCTTAACTCTAAAAAAATAATAATCATTCTAATTTTACATTTCTATTTCTAGCACAAAGTTTATCACACAGTTCTAATACTTTACATTTGCGTAATTATCACTAAGCATATAACAATGTCTAAACTTCCATTTCTTCAAAGTCTTCAATCGTTCATGAACTTCCAATCTTGATAGCTTTCTTAGATCACTGTTACATACATACATGTTATAGCAGAAAGTGGTTATCATCATCAAAATAACATTGACTTAGAGTCATAACACATGTCATGTAATATATATCAAACTTAACATATAATCACATAGTTACATCCATTACACATCACATAAAATTTCTAACGGGGTTCTAATTGTTGATAGACATTGTGAATTACCTCGAATGCGTCCAAGTATAGCAATATCAACTAAAGTCGCCTTCTACGAAGTTTCCGTCTACAACAAATAATATTACTTAAAGTTAGTCACTTAATATAATATCCCGAAAAAGATTTAAAACCTTTTACTTAACGTGACACTGTCGCATTTAAAAAAATTTGCAAAACTTTCATGTGACAGCAAGTCACAAACCCACGTGAACTTGCTGCACATTACACCTTTTTCTTTTTTTCTTTTTTTTTTAAATCAAAAAGTGACAAACAAAATTAAGGAACTAAGTTCCTGGTGGAAGCTGCACGCAAACGAGAACCAAGAGCAAGAGAGGAAAGAAGAAGAAGACCAGCACAGGAGCTCCGGCCAAGCCGCCGGAGTCGCGGTGTCGGGAATTTTAAAATTTATTTATTTTTCTGTTTGAAACCTTCGAAAAGTAACAATGGTGAAGACCAGATCTGGAATTTTAAACTTACTAAAGAGATGAAGAAAGTGAATTACGTGAGAATTTTTTTTGTTTTCGTAACTTGGGTATATATATAGATAAGTAAATCTAGGGTTTCTCCAAGAGATAATACTTTAAAAATCTAATCTTTTCCAAAACCAATCAAACTAGACTTTTCAATTTGATTTTATTTTTATTTTTTTAAAGATAAAGAAAATCTGGTGTTATATAAAAACGAATTTTCTATAAAAATTTGATAATTATAGTTTTCTTTTATTTTTCAGAACTTTATATTTATAAAATCTTATTATAACAAAATAAAACTTTATAAAAATAGTTATAAAAATTTGGGATATTACACTGATGGAAGCCAATAATTTCGGATTACTTTCTGATCGGGTTACCTTTGGATCGGATTGATGTCGGATCGGACAGGATCATATCAGATCATTCAGATTTTGGATGAGTTTCAGATCAATATTGTTTCAGACCAGATCGTTTCAGATTCTGATCAAGGTTTGGACCGTCTGGTTGGGACCCCGATCGAATATTTCGGACCGGATTTTCTGATCAAGACCAACTTTGCCAAGTCTATATTGTAGGTATAATCAATCAGGTTTGTAGGTTAGACTTTTGGGGTTTGATCCTATAACTTCATCATGAGGCCAAACTTTTACCACTAGGTCAAGTCTTACTTGGTATCATACTCATGTCTCATAGAGTCATGGTATATCCGTTACATAAGAGAAATTATACACCTACATTATTTCAATGAAGCGAATACTTATATTAATTTACTATATGAAAAGGTTGTGATACTAAAAGCACCCAAATTAAAAATTATGTATTACAAAGTTTTTTAGAGTAATTCCTAAAAATTTGAATTAAAAAAATTTCCTATTTTATATTAGAATCAAAGAAACAATCTTCAATTGCTAAGCCTCGAAGAACAACTAGTTTAATTTTAGGGGTCGTTTGGTTCAATATGTGGAATGGAAAGGGAATGGATATAAATAGAGGAGAGGAACAATAACAAAAATAGTTATCTTTATTGAGTGTTTGGTTCGAGCCTAGTAATGAAAACCATTACCACCAAGTAATGGATTTTGTTACTTGAGAGGGAGGAGAAGATAACAAATTGGGGGAATCCATTACCATAAAGTAATGGTAATAAATTGATGAGGGGTTGAACCAAACAAGAAGAAAAGGAATCGGTAATTAAATCCGTTTCTTGGAGCCAAAAATAGTGAACCAAACATTAGTAGAGAACAAATTTTAAAATTAATACCTCTTCTAATTACAAGTAAGTGATGTCTTTAACTATTTTTAGTCAAAAACATTATTGATACAATTTACTCATAAATGCATTGATTCACAATATATTAGGAGTACCTTTGAATGTTATTTTCTACTCCTTCTGTCCTCAAGTGATTATCTTGTTTCTTAAATCCCATTCAATCAATCCCCCTATATTCAGAGCTATCAAAAGTTGACACGACATAACGACACGATACGAACCGGATGCGAAAAATGGGTTAGTGTCAAGCCTTTTTTGACAAGTTTATATATATCGGTCAACAAGTGTTTTACCATTTAATAAATGGTTGGGTTAGTGTTGAGTTTGTCAACCCAAAATTGACACGACTTTACACGTTTAACTTAAACGTATAAGAAAATTCAACATTTTAGCATCATTTAAGGTATAAGTTGGCAAAGCGTTCATAAATTTCTTAAATCTTTCTAATATACTAGCAACTTATTACCTAAATAAACATGGATCGATAAATATTATACATAAAAAAATCAATTTATTGTTAAATTTTTTTAGGGATTTTGAATAAATAGATTAAATGGGTTGACCTGAGTAACCACTTAATTAAATGGATTGGGTTAGAATCAAGATGTTTCAATACGATAGATAAACGAGTCAGATTAGTGTCGAGGCTTTTTCACACAAATAATAAATGACACGAACACGGCATAGACGCGACATGACTATTTGACAGTTCTACTTATACTCATATAATGTGGGGCCCTCCACTAACCTTTTCTTTTACTTTATAATTTTTTAATTTTTATTTTACTTTATCCATCAGAAAAACTAAAATTCTCTACTGTTTACACTATGCGTTCCCAAATCTAAGTGAACAAGGATGAATGGATTATATCACTGCCTTATTTTTTACTTCTACTAGTTATTTATGCACGCGATGCGTGCGTGACTTTTAAAACACATTAGTTTATAGGAATTATTTTATAAAAATACCTTTTATAATCAATTTTTTTTTCTTCAAAAAACTACATTTTAAAAATTCTCTTTCAAAAAACTAACTTATAACAAATTTCTTTCAATATAATACCACTTTACCGTAAATGGGGCTTAATTACGAATAATTGAGTCACCGTAAATTGTTTTTCTTTCTTCGCCTATCGTTTCTCTCCTCTTTTCTCGCTACCCCACGCCGGCAGCGACACCTACGAAGATTGTCATTTATTGATTAGTATTAAATATAAACGTAAAATGGTAGTATATTGAACGAAATTTGTTATATAAGGTAGTTTAATTTTCGAAAGAAAATTTTTAAAATGTAATTTTTGAAAAAAGTTGGTTATAAAAGGTAGTTTTTTTAAATTTTGCCTAATTTATAAGCGAACGTCCTAAAATGGTAATTAGCTA
Source organism: Beta corolliflora (assembly GCA_947648045.1). Taxonomy (NCBI): domain Eukaryota; kingdom Viridiplantae; phylum Streptophyta; class Magnoliopsida; order Caryophyllales; family Amaranthaceae; genus Beta; species Beta corolliflora. The sequence goes on along the minus strand of CANSZD010003027.1, from coordinate 101,031 downwards.
CCAGCCTCTTCTTCTTCTTAAAACTGATATAATATTGGCTCAAAGATGCTAACTTGATATAAATTTGATCCTATACATTTAGATTTATTTGACTTAATAATAATAATAATAAAATTGATAAATTACTCGAGCATGTAAACCAACTAATTCGTATAGGTATTTGCACTCTTTCAACTGAATTAAATAACTCAAGGTACTAATATAACAATGGATAGTTTTAATATTATTATAGCTTATCTAAGGAAATTAACTACAATTGTCATAACTTTCAAATTTTAAAATAACGTTCTTTGATTTAATTATTTTATTTATTTAGTCTCTAAACGTATAGTGTTTCCTTTTTTTATATTGATTGTGAGAAGAGAAAATTTAGGCAGATTAAATGTACAACTTTTGTAACTTCATTAAGGGTATAATTAACTTTTTACAGGAGGACACCCTCTTCCCTTATATAATAGAGATTTTGCAGGGCTCATCTATACAAATATATTAAAAGGCGTGCGAAAGAAAGCCTATGTGCCACGTGGCACTCTTCTCAACTTTCTAATGCAAATGATTTATGTCTATGTGTACCCCTCACTTTAAAAAAAAGAAATGTGTAAGTGCAAGATATCGAACACGTGACCTTTGAAATGAAAAGTTAGAGCCTAACCATCAATACACTATGAATTTGTTGTCTAATGTTTCAAATAAAATATGGTAAAGTCTTGCAATAAGTATACTTAACTAAAAAGACTTAACAAGTATATACATCCCTAACACTCTTATTACGTACTCCCTCTGTATTTTTTTATCTTTCCTACTTTGACTTTGCACGTTTGCCAATGCACTTATTCTACATTAAATATCTTTCATTACATATTAGTAAAAATTATAATAATTGAATATTAATAAAGTACTCATTAAGATGAATCAAACAAGACCTCACATGACTATATTTTTTCTTATATATTGAGAAAAATCTATAAGATTCTCTCTAATTGTGAATAGTGTCAAGATTCTAAGTGAGAAAGATAAAAAAATACAGAGGAAGTAACTTACAAGAGAATATTGATGTCATATTCTCTTACCACAATTCCTTTTAAGGTATTGTTTTCAAACTCAAACCTTTCAATTTTTCTTTACTTATCACGTTGTGATGTGAATTTTTCAATTTCTTAATGGACAAAAAATACAAAAAGTAGCAAAATAAATTATAAAATTTAAAAATAATAACATATTAGTTTATTAGAACCGACCCGAGGCATCGCCCTAGGCAAAAAAACTAATTGTTATTTGAAAATGAAGGTCGACACTCGACTTTTCTAGAGCTCATCAAACATGACAACGATATTTACTTACAAGTTACAAACATACTCTTTAATTCCAGTATTTCTCAATTCAAGAAGAAAACATAACAAAAACATAAAAAAGTACCAGTATATATAAAAACGGAAAACCTTGTATCTCCTGTTTTAAGGGTGAGCGGAACTTTTTATGGGGGAAGGGGAACAAGTGAGCCCAGTCAAGTTATGGCAATATGGCCCAATCTTATAACATACTCCTACCCATCCTTGATCAAACCAAGACACTGGGCACGGGAGGTGGGAGACACTATTTTCCATCACCCCATCCAGGAGCAATGACAAATAACAGATCTCAAGAACATTTCTTAACATTTATCATATTTAGGGGGTTTTCAAACTTTATTTGGTAAAGAAAATTTGAGTTTTGGCATTAGATAAAAAAAAAAAAAAAAAATCACCAGAGACGTCCGAAACATTATGGAGAGCTTGTGCTAATCATATAAATTGGACCCTAAGAATAAAATATATTATACACAATTTTAAACATAGAAATGCATAAACAAAGTAATGGACCTAAATTGTGAGTACGAAGCAAGTGGCTAATTCAAACAGTAAATTTCACATTGTTGGGCCATTTGTTATCAGAGACGTTGTGCTCCCGATCATCTTGCAATTTGCGTGACTTTCATATACGGCCCTACCAATCCCGAGTAAGGGTCAAAGAGTTCTTCTATCTAACGTACCCAATTTCCCATCTATCTATCTATACAAATATATTAAAAGGCGTTTCTATCAAAAGAACTGTGCCACGTGGCACTCTTCTGAAACTTCTAATACACATGTTTATAATCTCAATAAAAAATATTAACAATGTTTAATTACTACTTACTAGGATTCAAACACATGACCTTTGCAATGAAATGTGAGAGTTCAACCACTAATCTATTACAATTTCAATGTTTAATGTTTCAAATTAAAACATAATAAAGTTTTATAATTATATGTAGTTATGTAGACAAGCTTTTTGATCTTTAACCTTTTTATTTAGTAATAATATTCTCTTACCCAAATTCCATTAAAATTATTATTTTTATCTCCAATTCCTTAGATGTTTTTTCTTTAAACAACTTATCATACCATAACATCCACTTTTTAATTTCTCACTAGACAGAAGATTACGAAAAACTAATATAATCAATTATGAAATTTATAAATAATAATATATTTGATAATTGTAACTAACCCGGGGCATCGCCCGGACCAAAATACTAGTTACTTAAACAAAAGACCGGATGAAACAGACTGAAATAGATCAGAACTGGGGAGGGACCAAAATTACAGCAGCAAGAGAGAATCATTTGGTTAATGTGTAGAATACAAGTTTATACACTCTTCAAACCGTCTAGGCATCAGTACTACATGTAAATCAAATGCTTTACACAATTAGAATTTATCTACTTAAACTCAAAACCTATAAGGTAATATGGATACTATCAAACACACCAAAATCTCTATATCCATTTGGGAAAAAAATTGTACCTTTGTGTATTTTGTATATACTTGACTACCTACGCGGGAAGTTTCGTCGAGAAGCAAGTCTGGCGTGCACCAACGCCAATTCGAAAGAGCACGAGGAAGGCTAAATGAACAAACGCGAGAAAGATGGTGGCAAACACCACCCTTCCTTTCTTTTCTTCTATTACTAATTTGTTAGCACTAAGCGGGAAAATTAGTGCCAAAAATTGGAGATATGAGATGAGGGAAACCCAAAAAAAAAAAAAAGCCGAACTTTATAGTTCACACTATGAGAGACGAAGAGCTATCTGTTCAATAAGTGTTCTCGTCTGGCAAGAGTTGATAATTCCTTTAGACTCAGCATCAAACAAAACCTCGGACATCACTGCAGCTGCATGGGCTCTAGGTTCTTCAGATGTCTTCCTTAACATAAACACCTACAATTGCAAGTGATCCAAATATGTTAATACTTTAATACTTTAATTTACTCTGTGACACGGACACCCTAACCATATTAAGGTCGATGCAACCAGTGATCGTAGGATCTTGTCTTCCCAGTTCATGTCTCAACCCATGATAGCGTGACTATTACTGCCATGATACTTTAATATGTTAAGAGGCATCCCTAATTTTCTATCTCTTCCCTCTTTTAGTACTTTATAAGGTACATGACTATTACTCTTTAGAGTCAAAGAGGTGAAGATACTTCGTAGTAAATTGAAGAATTTCAATCTTGAACACCATTTGTGACCAACATCCATTAATTATTGCTAGCAATAGGTGTATAAAACTTATCTGTATGCAATAAGACGCACGTCCTAAACAACGCAATGATATATGAAAGTTCCACGTCAAGTCCTAGCCAGATTTTAATCAACAAAAATGAATTTTGAAGTAATACATTTTTCATTTGATGTTAAATTATAATGACGTTAAAAGAAAGCAATAGGTTCAGAAAAAGGCTAGTGAGTCCAAAGAGGTAAGCTCTTCAAAAAAAACATGCGATAAACACAGTAAAGGAAAACAACCATGCAAGGAATAAGCCACCGTAAAAGATTAGACCAAGAAGGAAAAAGAGACGTTGGATTCAAAGCTTGTACAAGTGGATAAGAACGTTGGCGTAAAGCTTCTAAGAAACCAAAAAGGGATGAGAAAAAAGTTTCGCGCTATCATGGGTTGAAACAAATGAACTGGGAAGACAAGATCCTACGAGGTTGCATCGACCTTAATATGGTTAGGGTGTCTGTGTCACAGAGTAAATTAAAGTATTAAACTTCTAAATGTCACAACATACCTGCTTATGGTGTGTTATTTCTAGGTAGCCAGGCTGTAGAATGAATGGTTCCCCATCTATCTGAACAGGGAAAGCGCTGGAAATATGTATTTTTATAACTCTCCCTTGGGCCATCCTCCTGGCTTGAGAAAGACCAACCTGTAAAGTATTCTAAATTATAAGGCTATTTAATGCACAGGCCATAATCAAATCACATGGGCAAGTTAAGGATGAAGTGAAGTGGGTTTAATTCATCTTGGCAAAATAATACTACATGACATAAACCCATCTCTCTCAACCCCATCCTCACTTATGGCACAAAAAACGTGTTCACTTCTCTCAGCTAATATCTTAACATTACTCATAATAGGAAGAATAATTGGGCTTTTTTACAATGTATCTGAGACTAAAATACAGAAATCAATTATAAAAGTGTCAGAAACTGTAACAGCATTGTATGTTAAAAGAAAACGAGAGCTTCGGATTGGCAACTGTTAAAGATCCTTGTGCTGGGAGGAAGGGAAAGCTTACAAGTTCAGACAAACACATCAGCAACTTTCTCCATTTTCTATATAATTGCAGGGAGTACCAAATTAAACAATTCAGAAACTCTTTAGCCCCAAACCTGCAATTTTTCAAGGAGCCATGCTACGGAGATGCATACAATCTCAATCATCTTATCATGCATTGATTGACGAGTGAAATGATCATCATGCTCACCATCACTTTGCCAAAGGTCTACACCACCCATGTAGCTACTAATATTGAGAACTATTAAACCTTCAGCATCCTGAAAAGAACAAGTGGTTGCATCACAAATCAGACAAACAAGTCCATAGTTGAAAATGGGAAAGGACAGATGAAACAACTTGCACTACCAAAAAGGAGTATGACATACTCCATTTAAGCTAAAAGGTTACCACATACCTTCGGAGTCGGGATGTCTTTCCCATCTACTTCAAGCCAAACTTGCCACGGTAAATCAGCACAAGCCCTATCCATCATGTCTCTGGCACCTTCCTTGGCGTACCGCAACTTGTTCACAAACTGCCAGGAAGTTTTAATCAGTTGACATGTGAAGGAGTTATAATAAGTTCAGAGGTGGCCTTGAAGACCACCTTTGACAGCTAACAAAGACCAAGCGCACACATAGACCAAAAATTGCAAAAAGCTATACAGACTGGGATGTTTGCTACCTGACTATAGCAATTCTCAGGATTTTCCTCCCGGTTCACATGAAATTCATATGCAACCTTTGCATCACATCCAATACCTGTGAATTTACAAGCAATAATTTAGAGTTCGAAAACAGAAGATACAGAACCACAAAAATCGATAACCTCTCAGTTACCTAGATAGTTCATCATAAATTTTGAGCGCACTGTTTCTGAATTGTCGCTCAAGTTTTCTTCTTTAATATTAACTTTCCAGCGATCCACCATTGTAACAGCTGCATGATTAACTTCATGTAAACTATTGCTTAAACCAGGTCCATCAACTTTTGAAAAGCCCCTCCCCATTGTAGGACCCTTGAGAGATCGTTTCCGGTAAACAACGGAAGAATAGAAACCGGTGGAGGTGACTCGAAATTAAACAGCTCAATTACATCAAGAACCCATGCAACAGTACCATCTCCACCACATACTACTATTCTAAAATTTGGCACATTGCTAAACAACTTCAGACCAACCTCAGGACCTGGGAAGAATTCAATTCAAACACCTGCAGTAGAAAGGAATATCAGTTAGGAGCTAGGAACCATAAAAGATGAAATGATGAATATAATGTGTACACTGATACGTCATTTAAAAATGAAAAAAGCTCATCTAGTCAATAACAGAATACAAGGAGATGACACAGCATTCTATAGAGTTCAATACACCCTGTTCTTTTACAAATTTGTCATTACCCTATAACAATTAACAACTAAAAACCTATATATATGTACTCTATTCATAATGCAATACAAAGGTATGAACATTTGCAACAGCTAAAGGGGATGCAAGACAAAGCATGAAACACATCGACGGTTCCTAAAAATAACATCTTATTGAAGTGGATAATTCGAGATAGGACTAAACAGATACATTTGAGCAATACAACATAAAAGAGGAAAAAATACCACAATTTACCAACCACGCTATATCATGACTTTTGCTTACCTCTTCTTTCAATTCCTTTATCTTGTTGCTAGTTAGTCAAAGCAAAACAGCAATAAAATGATAACCATGCTTATCAGCCTATGCATTATGCAAGTGAGAGACTGACAGATGCTGAACAGGTTATTAGTTACCTGTACGTGCAGGATTCAACAGCATGTTCAGTCTCCTCCTGAGAGAAGGCCCATTTTGCGCACCACTTCTATTATTTATAAACACTAAAATAGGTCTAGCATCTTTCGACAAGTCTACTAACTTGTATTTCTTGGTTTGGTCACATGTTACTGTCCCACCCTTCTTCTTTATTAATCCGAGATTGGTTCCCTTTGAGCCAGAAACTTTGCAAGTTCTAGACAAATAGTCAAAGTTTTTCTCACTGTAGCATTTCTTGAAAGAAGTTATACCTTTAAGCACATAACCAAATGGGGAATCAGAAGCCTGGACATCCTCAACCTTGCCGCTAAGACTACTACTTGATCCATTTTTGTTTCGATGGCGCCTTCGCCGCATCTTCCCATGGACAGTAGATGCTATCATTTCTTCTCTAATTGAGCTTAAACTTCTCGTAGATCTTACATCAGTTTCTTTCACACACAAAGGAGAAAGGATAATACCTCTGTGAGGACCCAGATCACAGATATCCCTGATTCTTTGGACATCTTAGCATGACAAGTGACGTGTATGAGGCGCTGACACCCGATACAGTGCCATGTTGGAGAAGCGTCAAGCAAAGGTACACCACTAGGCTCATCACAATAAGAACAAAATGCAGAAGTGTCAGGATAATCATCCATCTTAAACCATCTTTCTGACCGATGGTGTTGCACATGGCTATGACCAGCTTGAGCAAAACATTTACAATCCTTTGCTGCATACTGAGAGCAATAGAAGTGTGCGGCTACACCACAAACAGCACAAAGATGAACAGGGGTGTGGAACACTGTCTTTGTGCCTAAATTCTGTGAAAATGACAAAAGAAGTCAGGCAAACACAACATGTGGATAGCTGTTCACCAGAACCGTAATCTTCAGCCCATGTACGATTTGAAAATGGAACTTTTAGCTTTTTCCATGCTTTTTTCTTTGCTCTAGCAGCAGCTTTAACCCAATTTAGAGATGTTCTTCTCTGCCATTTAAGAAGTGCAAACACAAGAGCTAAAAGTCCAAATGATCCAGTAACCAGCCATCCCAATACATCAGGGCCAAAAGAATCTGAGATAGCTAATAGCCTTGAGATTGAAAAATCAAAGTCAAGCATTTTGTACCTAACTTACAAACTTCGACCTATGAATCGCAATCCTATTGTCCTAAACTATTCAATTCATCAAAAAAGCAGATGTGTAATAAGATAGGACCAGATTACCTAATAATGCAATTTAAAATTCAAACAGCTGATATCATCACAAACTCAATACATCATCATCGATAGCTTACGTTTCACCAAATAGCAGCTAGTTCCTAATAATTCCAAATTCACCATTAAATGACTCCTGTCATACTATACAAAGGCTAGAATAACCTTAAAAAATGCAATTTCCCTGATAAATAGAATAAAGACGATTCAATCTCCTCCAAAAACAACAGAAACAATAATTTCGACAATATTTACAAATTCAGCAATTTCATCACTTTCAAGAACAGCTAAAAAACCTAATCACATTAACATTGCAAAGGCAAATCAATAGAAATAGAAAAAAATGCCATTGATCTCGAAAAAATTCAAACGAAATTACTATGCAATACTACGCATACGCATGTTGTGGTTTAATACATACATACCTTTTTGGAGCTTTCTTTTTCTAAACTTCTCTCAGCGATTGCGATTGCGATTGCGATTTCGATTGCGATTGCGATTGCGATTGCGATTGCGATTGCGATTGCGATTGCGATTTCGATTGCGATTGCTATTGCGATTTCGATTTTCAAACATAATAGAGATAGAATTTGTTTTGGAATAGAACTATATAATAGTCAAAAAGGAAAGTTTATTATATTCCGTAGTCCAGTCCACATCATTATATACAATTATTTGCATCCTTCAAAAAAAAAAAAAAAAAAAAAAAAAAAAAAAAAAGTCCATTACAAAATCGGACAAAACCTATTATTATCCAGTTTCCATCAGCAGTCTGCAGTCAGCTATCCAATCTGAAATTAAATATTAAAAAAATGATTAAAAATTCAAATGTTATATTCTCGTAGAAAAAAGGCGCGAAAAAAAAAAAAACTTACATTTCAGGTCATTGATTCCAGAAAATCTCGCACCGAAGCAGCGATGAGAGAAGGTGATGGAGGTGATGGAGGAGAGGAAGGTGATGGAGGTGATGGAGGTGATGGAGGTGATGGAGGAGATGAAGGTGATGGAGGTGATGGAGGTGATGGAGGTGCATTGAGGATTGGTTTGAAGATTCGATCGTAGATTTTATCAGATTCGCTGTAGATCTTAACGGCAAATTCACCCAAACTTTTTCTTAGAGTGATTAGTATGTTTCCCATTGGTAATTGCTTGAATGGAAGAAATAGGCCGCAGCATCATCATCATCATATTTAATATTTATAGCGGAGGGGGAGGGGGAAGGGGGGGGAGGGGGAGGGGGAGGGGGAGGGGGAAGGAGAGTGAATGGGGAAAACCTTCTGTTAATCTGCATGGGAGGGAAGAGAATGGGAGGGAGAGTGGGAGAAGCCATTGGCGCGGAACAGAGGAGGGGGTACAGTGGTAAGTGGGTATTAATTTGGAAAGAAATCTACTATATTTACTGTTTACCCATGCAGAATTTTAAGGCAGAGTGAGTCCCTGACTTCCACTTACTCTTTCTTTCTTTTTCTTTTTCTTTTTCTTTTCTTATAACTCTTATTATACTTTATACACAGAAGTATAGAACAATACAAATCACGTTATTTTGCATTTATTTTATCTCACTTCTATGTACTTATTAAATCATCATTTTATCTTCTAATAACCCTTTTTACACCACTCATGAAATTAAAGACATATAGTAGTATACAAGAAAGCTTTTATAATAGATCCTTTTTATCCATTACTAATAGCGCTGGCATAGCATATATAAGCAAAATGATCTTTGAAGAGAATCGTCTACTTTTAGTTTAAAATTAGGCACTACCTGAGCCTCAATATTAAGAAGAAATACGCCCCTTTTTTTTAATATAAGATTAGTTTAATCTATTTAGGACTCGCTTAATTTATTCCGTGACCTATTTAATCTATTCAAGAATGACATTCTTTAACCCATTCAAATGACTACTTTAATTCATTTAATGACTAGTTTAATCCTTTCGGTAAAACAACCGAGTTACTTTTTGAAATTGTCTGTTGTAGTTTGAGAATCAAGAAAACAAAGGAAGGAGAAGAGAAGGGATGACCGATAGTGTTCTGTTAGAGTGAAATGGAATGGGCCATTAAAAAAAAATTCAAGATTGTGGTTCGTCTAATTTTATGTTAAAATTAGACCGCCTATTCTAATAATTTGTGATAAAGAAATTAGCAAGGTCATAGCATGTACTACAAGAAGAAAGACGCAAGCAAAACATAAGAAACAGAAAACAGCTAAACCGAGTCCTCTCTTTATGCACAAAAATATTGAAGTTGGTTACCATTTATCACCCTCCCACCTTGTCAACCCAGGTATCAATGACACAACCATCCTTCATTTGAAGATCATCAGGAGTTTTAGTCCCCGAAAGCTTTGCTTTACGATAAGTGAAACGAACAGTTCCATAACCGAAACCAAGGTTATTGCAATAATCGAGCTTCAAGTGATGTAAAGGGAAATCGCGCTTCACTCTGTAGTAAACATCATGATCATCCCCTCCATTCACCTTCAAAGTTACATGGGTTTCTGATGGTTCATGTTTGATTTTGGTGGCTGACTCTTGAGCAATATGTTCAATAGGTAGTGCTCCCATTTTCTCTCTTTGGTTGCACACTATGCTAAGTATTTCCATTGGCTTAATTTATATAGAGTTGGCAACTTGGCATGAGTAATTACCAATACCAAATTTAATTAACTAAGCTAGTATAATCATAGAATATGCATTATGTACGTGCATAAATGATTTTTAGGCTTCCAATTCATGAGAATTTAATGATTAGGAAATACTCTTCAAAGCCCTTCAGCTTCATGCATGTTACACTGCCTTAACCATGTTCAGTGAATGCTGATGGATTGGTTACTAAAATTGAGTACCTTAATGATGTTGATTAGTCCTCCCATTGTCCCTTTAAGTGTTCCCTTTATCTCTAAACGTTGGAAGCATTTGTAGAGAGCAGAAAAAAATTAAGGGTGTCGCAAAAGAAGTAAAGATAGTTTTTGCTTATGCGTTAATGTAGATGTGACTGCTCAACTAACTTCTGATGCTCTATGATATTTGTAGTATTAATAGCTTGAATGTGTTGTATGCTACTAGTTATTAGTTCTTTTCTTATGTATAAGATATGCACTATATTCAAGTTGATTCAAACTTTGAGCGTAAATTACTTTTTATACATATTAATAAAATTACGAAAGTATGTTTTTTTAATGATGGGTCTAATGGATAATTTTTATTCGTTATAATATAGTTTGAAGTTTGAACTGCTTGACTTCTATATAAAGGATCAGAGATTCAGAGTTAATGTTCTTGGTTAACAAATAAAAGAGAATCATCAAGACAACTAATTATTTTCAGCAACTAGAATGCGACGCAAACTTTAAAGGACGTATATAAGGGAACGGAAGAAGTATTGCTTTGAAAAATGCTTTTATTGCTTAGCAGAACCCAAATCATAATGAGATATCAATTAAATTTTGTTTTTTTGAATATATATATATCCATATCTTATATTCGATCGCCTCCATTTTATATTATCTTTCTTCAAAGATTACTAGTTATATAAAACCACTCTAAAACAAGAGTGATCTTTCTTTCAAGAGGGAACCCTATTTAGAAGTGTGTAATTTTGACTGATACACCTGTTTGGATGACAATTAACAACAAATATCATATATTACCACACAAAGGAATGTCAAAGATGGTGAATTCTACTTTGTATAGTGGATTTTGAAAGAACGCACATATGGAAAATATACACCAGTACATGAGATTCTTGAACTGCTACTTGAAGTAGAGTTCGACGAGCTTCTTCAATGTCTCAAGTACACTTGCGAAGGGGTTAAACTCTACAGAAGCCTTTAACTTGGCAATCTTGTGGAATATCCTTGATTTTGTTCGGGTCATATCCAAAATCTGCTAGATAATTTTTGTACTTCTCAATATATCCAGATCTAGTATTAGGCGTGTTCTTGAGTAGATCTGTAAAATTATTAATTAGCACATTAATGGAACATGATCAGGACACATACTATACTATTGCAAAGAAAAGCTCCACAAACGATATGAGTTTTAATATATATTTATGGATAGATTTGGCATCTTTACAAGTCAAAGCAATAGAGTGATAGCTCAGTAGACTAACAAAATTGTAGGCCTTAAATTTCATAATAACACGAGTTTTTTTCTCAAGTCTCGAGTAAAACTCGAGAAAGTTGAAAAGGTTGAATAATGGTTCTTCAAATAACATCATGCTAAACAGATAGAAAACAAACTAAATTAACAACAGTCAACACTCAACATCCAGACTAAACAATAGCAATCTGATTGTTTTTTCACATTTTATTTGCCGATCTAAATGCTATATTCTGACGACGACCATAGGCCATTAGACGTTTTATTTCCAGAGAGTTGGTTGGTTATATCAGACGGCTAGATAACACATTTGCGACTCTTTAACTCTGAACATTATGTAGTTCAACAAAGAAGAGACCACTATGCAGATTAGGATGGTTGATTACCTGGATAAAGCTTTTATCTTTGGCCCCTGAGACAAGGGCAAAGTGGTCATAATCAGTTGCAATTACATCATAAGGCTCCTTAGGTATAAACGGCAAAGTAGGAAAACGCAGGTAACACTTCTCTTTGATCATCTCTTGTCTCTCCAAATCAGTTTCTTTTAGCTCTTTATCTTCCTCTGAGAGGCACTGAACCTTTCCCCTGATACCAGTGATGTAGCCATCAGGACCCCCATGTACACAGAATGTATCAACTTGGATGGCGGGCGTTTCCATATCAAACGTATATACTCCCTGGAATCCAATAAAGACATAAGTTTTCAAATTTCTTCATAATACTCCCTCCTCCACGTATAAAGGTCATGCGTGCTATTTCGGTCAGTCCACAGAAAAGGTTCCATTTCCTTTGATGAAATTTTTTCCCACCCCACTCACTCAATCCACTATCCATATGACGTGGAGGTGTGGGGCCTCCACTATCACTCTCCATATCCCAATATCCAATGTGATGTGGGATCCCTCACTAACTTTCTCTCGTTTAATCAACTTTTTGTTCTTACATTTACGTCATCTACTAAAAAATATACACTCCCCTATTTACTCTTCATATGTGTGCCCAACCTTAAAAAAACGTTTATTTGTGGATTGCTAATTGGGAAGTATATCAGTACTACTATCCAAGAACAATCAAGATCAGGAGCCACTTTTAACAACTAGAGACGCCTCATGAAAAGCAGATTAAGCTTCTCACAGAGTCGACTACTCTACTTATCAACAAATAAAGCATTCATTATAATTTCACCTGGGTGCAATGACAGTCTTCCTGACCTTGTCCAGCAAATCCACATTTAAGAGAGGCCACCTCAAACCATCTGCCAGCATATCTAATTGGGTCGAAATTCTTAGCAGACATACCTCTCATCATCATCATCGCCGCCTTGTCATTTGCATCACTAGCATAGTAGCATTCTCATCAAGAAGGAACAGAACCTTATTGCTTGAGACATCAGCAAGCTGGCATATACTATTATGACAAGGAATATCTGTCCCATACACCTGTTATCCCCAAAATAAAGGTTGTTTTACCAATAGCAAAAATATCAACAAACTCAATCAAGCTACATCATCAAATATCAACAGATCAACCCCAATTAGACCAGTTTACTCGTTCTTTCCGAGCTTACTCGAGAGTTCATCATATATCGAACAATAAAAAATGCATAACCCCAAGTTATAACTGCATCCCTTGAATTTCAACAACATTATGCTTTATTTCCTACATGTTATACATTTAATGCAACTCCGTGAAACAAATCAGACAAAATCAAGATACTAACCAAATTCGCTTGCGAGAAGAATATGCAAGAAGCTACAAGGCTTTCCCTCAATGAAGCATCTAAAATAATACTTGATTTCAGCAAGTTAAGCAAACAAGATTTGTCTCTTCACTCACTAAATAAGGCATTCAAGTTTCAATTAAGTGATCAAACTGCAAAATCAATAAGTATAAACAAATACTAATTTTTATGAAAAATTCATCGTACATTAAAAATGACAAGACTTTTAAGACAATCAAGCCATCAATCAATATTTCTAAAGAATGAGCTTCAGTAACAAGCATAAAACTATATAAGAGACAATTCAGGTACCTTGGAAAAAAAAAAGAGCCAAATTTTCAACAGAATTTAAAAGTGCCCAACAAATAATTAAAGAAAAAGGCAAGTAAATTAACAAAAAGCAACAAAAAGATGGGTACTTCAAGTGAACTAGAATAGGAATTACGTACAATAAAATTCTTCTAATTTCTAAACCCAGAAAAATATCAAATAAAGAATTCCATGAAAAAAAAAAAATTTCGGAGATGTAAGTGAATTAATTAATTACCTGGAACTTGAAAATGAGCTGGAGAAGGGGAGGGGGTCAGCGGGGGAAAGGGGAGGGGGTCAGCTGGAGAAGGGGAGGGGATGGTGATGGTGAGGGGGTGATGTGGCAGTGGGGGTAAATGGTGGGGGAAGGGTGGTTAGGGTTAGGGCCCAAAGTGTATTAGATTAGGGCTAGGGTTTAATTTAGGTTAGTTAATTAGGTTAGAGGGGGATTAGAGGTTAATGACTAACAAAAGTCTAGCACCGTTAGTCAAAAGGGTAAGTAGATGTATTTTTTGAAAGGTGGGGGGTATATGGTGAATTTGGAAAGTTGAAAGGGTATATGGTGCAAAAAAAAAATTGTCAGGGGTATATGGTGAAAAAACCGAAATCTAAACGACTCATTTTCATCTCCGCTTATTTTTTTTAAGGAAACTTCTTTGCTTTTATGCCAAAGAAATTAGATTAAGACTATATTGTCTTGATTTTCATCTTTTGCTTATTGTGTGATTGTGTCATAGAGATTAGAGATATACTATATTGTCCTAGGCCATCAGATGTCTTCATAATTATACGGACCAACCAACAATCGTACACGGTGGTAGATGGATGATAGTCATCCATTTCTTTTTTATAAGGCTAGTTACTAAATGTTGCGAGTTATAACCTGAGATTGTTGCGAGTTACTCATTGTTGTGAGGAATGAGAGATGGTTTGGAACCATACACAAAATATTATTATTATGTTCCCTTTCTGAAGACAAAGCTCAAATTTCTAACAACATAAACAACAAAAATACTCCATTCTCCATAATGCTGAGGCTTTGTAGTCTGTAAATAGAATTCGTTGTGATCTAATGAATATCATTTATCAAACTTCTTTAATTAAAAGACGGATGATATTGAGTTCACGATCTTAGGCTTTAACTTCAGTAAAAATTCTAGATAAGAGATGATAATATCATTACACATTAGTCCAGCATATTTCCAAGCCACCTTTTACTAAAAAGACGAATCAGAAATAAGTAATTCCATTATAACACCCCTTGGAAAGGAGCAAAGCTCGATGCATGCAGCTTGGACTTCCAAGTTACGACCCGCTTTGCTTACTGCATTTAAATGGTGGAATGGTTTTTAGTGCAAATTTGTAAAGACATTATCATCTCAACCTCCATGGTAATGCTACTTTATCCCCCAAACACTTATTTTATTCTTAAAATTTCATTACCATCCATTACCAATTGGGAATGTGGTATTGGGTGGTAATGGAAATTTGTGAAGGAAAACACATGTTTTGACATCAAGTTTCATCACCATGGATTTTAACATTGGAATATCTTCACAAATTTACACTAAAAAGCATTACCATTACTACAAGTTAGTACCACTAACCAAAGATGCCGTTATCCAAACAATGGTGATGTTTAGTGTAGTAGCGAATCAAGCACGTAGATTCGAAAATACAAGTGAGTTGAATTTTGAGTATTATTATTATTGTTTATTTTATTTTTGTAATTTTTTTGTTAGCATTGCCGATTTTTTTTTCGTTGAAATGAGATTTTTCAACACAATTGTAATTATATAATTTCTCTATTCTTTTTGTATCGCAATAATTACCACTGTGGGTAGTTCCATCTATTGGATTCATTTCACTTTTGGTAAAAAAAAAAAAGCAACTATAGTTGACAACATCACATTTACTTTATATTAATAAAACCATCATTAATTACTCAAATCATGCCATAAAGTTGCGTTTCTTTTATTAAGCGATTTACTTATCCTCTACTCTAGTTTAACCCCGTGGCTTGTATGCTAAACTACCCCTTTTTTAATTTTCTTACAAACCACGCCCAAACCCATCATTGTTGCAGTAAAAAAAAACAGAGAAAGTATTTGTCGTTATACTTTAATTTTTAGATTTGTTATTTAAATTTTCAACCAATTAATTTAAGAGGAGAAAGTAGTAATAAAATTTGGTTCGAACATTGCGGATCTTGAAATGAGACTAGTTACTTAGACCATTCTCACTAAGAGTATAACCCCTCATGTATTTTTTTTATCATGAAAACATGTTATGAAGCTTGATAAAAAAAAACATGGCCTTGCACTCATCTCTATTATATAAGGGAAGGGGGAGGAAGATGATGGTCCCCATTCAAAATACTAAATTACCCTTAATGATGTAATGGAATAAAAAAAATTACAAAAGAAAACCAATTTAAGAACCCTTTCTCATTTCAACTCACATTTCTAAATATAAGTTAAAAATGGTATATTAAATTCATCAAACTATTAATCTTTCACATTTTAAATGTAATAATAAATAAGACGGATAGAAAGATATAATAGATTAACAAGTTTTGAAATTAATGCACGCATCGCGTGCATATAATTCTAGTATTATTTAAGTGATCTAATTTGGGTCATGCTATGACAAATCTCAATTTAGATCACCCCATGATCTAAAATTCTAAATCCTAGAATGAGAGTCATGGAGCAAGTGAAGGTGGATCCACATGCATAAATTACGTTCACAATCACACCCTGCAACTTCCACCAACAATGGAAGAAGAAGACGGAGAATCACCCATGATAATGGATAAAGACACTCAACTCCTCTCAAAAGTTGCTGCAAACCACCTCTTCCTCACGCAATTCGAGGCATTCAGAGCTAGAATCGATCATCGGAACCCTAATCTCGCACTCTCTCTCCTCCAAACGATCGTCGTTAATGGCGGAAACTTCAAGAATTTCATTTACTCCACCAATTGTTCTTCTCCTGCTCTTCTCACATGGCTTTCTTCTCTCGAACTCTTCCAATTCGAGAATTCCACTTCCATTTGGTCGAATTCGATGTCGATTGATTCTCTTCGTCTTCGCGTTGAGTTCTTGCTGTAAGTGCAGATGATCAGTTCTAGGGTTTCGGGGAGTGTCGACAAGGAGGAAGGGGAGGAAGTGGTGACGGACTTGAAAGGTTCGATGCGGTTGTTGGATGGGATGATGGAGTTAGATTTGAGGAGATTAAAGGAGGATTTGATTGTTAATTTGAGTGAGGAGAGAGAAATTCGGAAGGAGGAGGAGGCGGCGACGATGGCGGTTGTGAGTGAGGAGGAGTTGGGGTGTTTGAGGAGGTTGATTATGGAAAATGCAGACGTTTTGGTCTCGTTGTGTGAGAATATACAAGGACAGGTAGGTATGGAGTTAGAGAAGATTGATGATGATAATGAGTTGGCAATAACTTTGAGGAAGGAAGGGAGGGTGGACTCTATTTCGAGCTAGGAGGATGAGAGGGTGTTAAAATCAATCCAAAAGTATGTTCAGGTAGCGCATTTGGATGAAATGAGACAATGTATTTGTAAAGAGGATGTAGATGTGGCTATTTCACACATTCGATATTTGTGCTTGGAGTATGGAGTTAGCGAGGAAGAGTATCGGTACGTAATGTTTGTAGTACTTGCAATATATTTTATGGTGATGTTAGGACCTTGTGTTGATTGTATTGTCATATTTCTAGCACCAAACATAAGGAATACATGCTTACTGTTATTGATATATTATATATATATATATATATATATATATATATATATATATATATATATATATATATATATATATATATATATATATATATATATATATATATATATATGCTTTATATTATAATTCGATTGCTTCACTAATCACAATGACAATCTACTAAGAACTTGCCTTTTTATCATGTGAACATTGAATATTGGAATCAGAGTTTTTGCAGCAGTGATGTACATACTCATTATTATTTATTAGGAGAGTATTGTCTTTCGAGTATTGTGTCAAAGCTATGGTAGATGGAAGTGGCTCATGGGCTGCCATTATGTCCTAGAAGTTTCTTGCAGTTCAAATGTTTTTCCATAGGTGTTATACTTAACAATTGAGCAAAATGAGGGTTCTGGTAGGATGGCCATAACATAAGTGAAGGGCATGACCTTTGATGCTTTGACGGGTAATCTGTTTCATTGTTCAAGACGGGTAACAAATATGAATGGTCTCGTTTATGTATTTTGATATGATCTTATCCGTTATCCTAAAGACGATGGATTTAGCCTTTTAATTAGGTCTAAGCTATTGGGTTGATAGGTATCCCATTTCTAACAATGTGCCTAATGGATTGGTTAGAATTTTTGATGAGGTAGTTTGTGATTTGTCATTAAATTGTATCCAAACAAGATACCCTTTATGAATCTTACTATTCGAATCTTTGCCAGGAGATCCCTCAGAATTTACTTTTGTGGTTGCTGCTTAATGTTATATGTGATGAAAGTCATTTTGGACGGACATCTTTCATATCTTTTGAAATTCACTGAGGGATCAATTTCTATTCGCATTCTTTCATAATAGTTATGTAAAGCTTCCGCATAATTTCTTTTGGATTGAGCTGACATCCGTTCTTTTCTATACAATAAGCATATTACGGGTGCTTTTAAAACAGTTTAAGTAGCTATGGGACATCATATAGAGTGTTCTGAAATTTATTGTTGGCCAAAGCAAAGAGAAAGACCAAGAGAAGCTCTTTGGTTCCATGCAAAGTACCCTTGGTCTACTGTTTTGGGGTGCTATTATGAATATATATTGAGAGAATAGATAGGATATGGGAGCTTTTTCTTTTTCTTTGGGCTAGGGGGAAAGAGGGGGGGAAGGGGGTTTATCTCTTTACTTCATGCTGTCTCTCGTTCCCTCCCTCTCTTTCTTCCTCGGGGGTATTTCTTTGTTTAGAACGCCCTCCCTTTTACTATAATTTACTCACTTTGATTTTCGTATGAACCAAGGGAACGGGGTAAAGTTTGTGAGAGAAATGGAAAAGGTGATAGGGGTAAGGAGAGAAACAATTATAAAGTAAGGAAACGTGAGTATCAAAGCAAGAAGATTCGGCCTTGTGTCCCAAAAATAGAAAAATGGAAGTGACTAAAATTTTGTGAAAAATTGAAAAGTGAGTAAATCTTTGTGAAACTGAGGGACTACTATTTAAGAGTCACAAAAGAATCTATAAGATCAAGGAAATATTTCTTTTCCGTAGTTTGTTTTTGTAGGGTAATGATATAGGGATCATCTTTTGAATCAGACGTTCTAGGAGACAGTTGGTTAGGTGTTGAGTATATCATGTCTTTATTGTCGTAGAACATTGTGATATTTAGGATGTTATTTTGGCAATTGGTCTAGATTTGAACTCCTAATGGCATGAAGTGCTTCATGTTAGAGGGCGGAGTGGGTTCAGTGGCTGGGCAAAGTTGATACCGACTTCAATGGAGTAAGCCTTCGGAAGTTTGTTTACTCTTTTGGATTAGGGGGAATGGGTGATAGCTGTTGTTGAAGGAAGGACTTGTTGAAGGTCCCTTTTTCCTTGGAAGCTTTGTATGTATGATCTTTTGCTCATGATGTTTCCTTTTCTGGTGTTTACTTTGTCGTAATAATCCCTATTTGGAAAGAACTTGCTTTTTTCCCCTAATATTTCACAACTTCTGCAAATTTCTTCATATTCAAGAGGTGTCTCTTCCTTCCCAGCAAGTCTGTTATCTGCATTAGAGTAGAGTGGAAGTTTCTGATTCTGGATTTATTATCGTTCTTGAGTTTCTTTCCTAGTAAATATCCCCTGCCGTAAAATTGTTGACTTGAGTTTAGTTTGTCTCTTGGATTTTACTGTCAAAACATGTTTGTCATATGTGTATGTTTAGAGTTTTCTGGAAGCTGCCTCTGAACTAATTAACTGATTAGTTTTGTAGGGTCCGTACTGTGTTATTTAAAGTTCTATGGTAATTTGAAGTTCAGTTTACTGCTATTACAACCTAGATATGTCCACAAAACTGAGTTGATTGCCTGTTTTATTGATTATTCATGTCAATATTTTTCTTTCTTTTGTCAATTTAGTCCACTGCTAGAGGTCTGAGATTAGTATATTCCTCTTATCTGACTTTGTACATTTTCCTTCTCGGTATTAAAAATACCATTTTTCTTTTGATGTTTCTGTGTTAGAATGGTTTTCCAAGATTTGCTCCAAAAGGTTTTGTCAAGAAAAGAGGAAGTAGGAGATGTTTCACGCAGAACACGATATAAATTGCTGTATATCTATCGAGAAGCTCTGTCATCAAACTGCACGCATCTTGTTCAAATGCTCCAGGTGAAGAATTGTCTTTTCTTATATGTTCACTTTCTAGATGACTATATAATCGTTGTAGCTCGGTAATCATTGCAAAGATTTCAATATTTGAAGATAATCTTATAATTCCCTGAAACTGTTGATTAAATCTGTGTGATGTTGCTTGCTGATTAATGTACTTCTGGTGTAATATGTATATATCTGAAAAACAACCATGCATGATCAGCCTTGTAGGTGAGGTTTTACTCTGTTCCAAAGAACCTTGCTCCTCTAAGGGGCTTCCTATTTACAGTTGTTGGGCCTTTTCTCCTTTAGCTTTTGCTTGCCAGCTTTACCTTGCGTATTGTCTCCCTTGTTTACTATGAGATCATATCAATTCATTAATTACAGTGGAGGAAATAAAATCTTATGATTTTTTTTTGGTGTAGGATTTTCTGTGATTTGTTGCATGAAGTGACAGGGTTTCTAAGAATTGTACGGGGGATTGTGGTGGCTTTCATGTCAGAAAAATGAAAAGCAGAAATGATGGTTTGTTGCAGAGCTTATTACTCATAGACCTTTATAATTTTTTTTTATCTTTTGTTCCGGATACTGT
This sequence comes from Beta corolliflora, assembly GCA_947648045.1. Lineage (NCBI taxonomy): Eukaryota > Viridiplantae > Streptophyta > Magnoliopsida > Caryophyllales > Amaranthaceae > Beta > Beta corolliflora. Next base: position 80,367 of record CANSZD010003027.1, on the reverse strand, counting down.
GTCTTCAGTGCTCCTATGAGTGTGTTCTATCCACTGATCAGCCTTAAAACTTTTTCTTAAGGTGAAGAGAACGCATCTTTATAAGGGCCTTTTTTTTTCCTTTTAAAAAAATATTCTACAGGGGATGGTTGATTCTGGATATTTTAAGTTATATAGATATTTGTAAAGTGTAATTTGATATAAGCAGATGAGGAATTTAAATTTATGAAAAAGAAAAGGAACAACATGAACAAAGTCCAAGAGAATTGGATTATACAACTCAGTAGAACAAGCAATTGCTAATTAAAAAAAACAGGATCTGCATATCTATTCTCCACCATTTGATGTCTAGCTTCTCATGGTATGTAGTGCAATTCAAGAATGTCTAGGTATGCGTAATGAGTAACTAATCTTTTTTTTATCCCTTTGACTGACTTATAATCAATTTTGGGGTGTTTGGACTTCTGTAACCTTGAAGCTCCGTCTACCAATTGTAGTCTGTTGCAATGCTGTGCAGGCTGTCCATCTGCTAAGCTTGGGGCTGTGGCTGATACTTGGTCAACACTTAACAGGCTCAAAATTGCTTCCTGATCAGTCACAACAAAATTTTTTCTTGCTTAAATACCGTCATACTGATGACGTCAATTATGTTGTTATTGAATAATGATAGTTTGATCTGTCTCATATTAGTTTACTTCTGAATTAGTTGCCAGTAGTACACAGCTGGCTTCTGTTTTTTTATGATTGTGAACTCTGTTTTTTTATACGAATCATGTGTGTATTTGTTATTGGAAAATAGTGCATGTTTGATTCATGAGCTTTCCGGTGTTGACAGCTATACTTCAAAACTTCATAGGCGCACATTCATCTTCAAAGCAGGTTTATGTTGTCAGGTCATGTATAAGTTTCTAGAAATTTCAACAGGATTTCTATTCTTCCAGGCTGCTCAAGATCAGCTTCTACTGGAAGAGATAAAATTGCTCAGAGCTTCTGACTGCCAGATCTTGCCTCCTCTAAAGCAACTTCAGAATTGCATGCAAAAGAAGAAGCTTGGGAATTACGATGATGGCAATTCTTTATCTTTCAATCTGGCTATTACTGCTTGCATGCGAGATTTATACCATTATGCTCGTGTTGCTGGATTGCATGTTTTGGAGTGTATTAAGGAAACGGTTCTTTTGGCTGTCAAGAATGAGCAGCTGGAAGAAGCAAGCTGTGTAAGGTTCCTTAATCTTTTAACTGAGATATATGGGTTATTTATATATTTGATTGGGAAATGTTGTGGCAAAAGCTTATAATCTTCTGCAGGTTTTGCTATTTTTGTCTATGTGATTTGTCTTTGCCTGGCTGAGCTGCCTATTTACTCTGCAGGTTGTGTCATTGTTTCCGCGGCTTCAATCTCTAGTTGGTGTCATGGGATGGGATTTATTGCCCAGCAAAACTGGTGCTCGACGAAAATTAATGCAACTACTTTGGACAGGCCGGTCAAAAATTTGCCAGCTTGATGAATCCTTTCTACATGAAACTGAATCAGATGAGGTATTACTTTACTTGCAGATTACCACAGTCCGCATCTGCATTCTCTTAGATTTGTGTTTATCTGAACTCGTGTTACCTTTTTTTAAAAATATATATTTTCTCCCACTTTGCACAGAGATCTTGCGTAGAGTTTCTTTGTGAGACCTTGTGTTATCAGCTTGACCTAGCTTCTTTTGATGCGTGTGTGAACTCGGGTCGGTCGTGGGACATTACATCATCTTTATTCTTTTCTGGTACTGGACAAGTAGAGTTCGAAGATGGGAATGCTTATTTAGATCCTTTTGTGGAGAACTTTGTTCTGGAAAGGCTATCTTCTCAGAGTCCTCTACGGGTAAGTTTTCTTATGTATAAATCTATTTATCTTAGAAGTTCTGATATTGTGTTGAGAGCTATATTCATTCTGGCTTTTGGAAAAGTTCAAACGCTCTAGTTTTAATCTTGCTAGTTTTTTATAAGAAAAGCAATTGCATCAAAAATTAAAAGAAGAATTACAAGTAGGGGGACCAGGGAGTCCACCAGAAATTAAGGGAAACAAAACAAAGAACTCCAATCTTGCAGTACATTAAAAGGGACACGATATGCAACGTCCCGCAAGCGTGGGCCTGAAGAGAGACTAAATGCACAACTTGAGTTCTTAGGAGTAAACCAAAGAAGACTTCCGACCACAAAATTTTCCTTTAGTTCCTCTCCTACTGAAACACCGACAGAATGGCAGAAACAAAACTTTTCGTGCGTTGCCTTCCAGACCTTATATGAACTATCTGTAATTGACGGCGAAGAGTAAATTGGATCCTTCTCAAATAGAAGCATCACATCCTGTCAATTGCAAAAACAAATTATTTGTTGTCTCCTAACTAGCAAGACTTAGAGTACACATGTGTGGGAATTACATCCCTGTCTGGTCTTCAAATCTGCCAATTATCACAGGTGTTGACTATTGAGTTTCCCAAAATAACCACTGGGACAAAACCCTCGATCCAATTTGGATCTTTAGCCTTCTGAATTAAAGTTAAATGATTCTGAAGTTGGCTTTTTCTATAGTGGGATAGTGTCACCTTGCTTCCTGGTGGTGCTATTTTTGGCAGTGTTTCTTGGCTGTCTTATAACAATGTAAAGCTTGATCGGCAGCTACTCTGTTGCAGTATTGTTGATGTGGAAGACTCATCGGCTTCCTTGGTCTGAATTGTTGTAGTATTGTACCTATCCCCTTCTTTTAAAATGAAATCATTTCATAAAATGCAAATTGTAGGATATGACGGGTGTATCAAAGAAAAGTAGCCCCATATCTTATAAAAGTCACCTAGTTGTACTGTTGTAGTGTACACCTATGTTACTTGAGTGTAGTGTGACTGGGTAGGATGTCTTCTATAGGGCAAGTGGATACTGTATAGTGAGACTAGTGGCCTATGTTGAGATATGGGACGACTTATTTAAGTGATCTTTGTGCACTTGGATGACTTTTAAGTGGATATTAAGTGACTGTTGTCTGAGTATGGCCATATAGGGTAACTTGGACCATCTGACTGAATAACCTTCTTATATTAAATTTTACCATCTGGATGTGGTACAAAAATAAGTGCTTTTTTTGTTTCTTCTACTATTTTTACTTGCCTCTTTTCCATGATTGGCTTTCGTAAAAGTTGCTTTTACACGGAGAAGCATTAGGTTTTACGATTGTTCAGCTTTGTCTGGCTGATTCTGCTCGTCATTTCATAAGCAACTGCAAAATTGTATATTCCCTCCATTCCTATATAAGTGTCGTCAAAGTTATGCACATTACATTGGTATTTAAATCCGGCAATAATGCATTTTGATGGTTTAAAGTAACTAGTAATATAAATAAATACTTGAAGCGACAAATTATGTGAAATAGAAATAACTTTGTTAATTGGTCACATCATATGGATTGGAGCAAGTATAGCCATTGTTCATTTGGGATTAAGGATCTGAGATTGTTGTTCTTGCAAATGCATATGTATATGTTGACATGTGTGGATTCATTTAGTTACATTGGCATAGGTGTGCTCTGGTGGAATTTATGATTCATAGTTCCAGTTTACTTGTCTAAAGTGTCCACAATTATGTGAAGCAAAAAAATTGTTTCTGCTGCCAAATTTCATTGCCCCCCCGTTAGTTGTTTCCCCGAACCCTTTGCCATCTGGTTAATATCTTCTCTTTTGTATATTCTCCCCCCTAAAAAGCTACTGTGATTGGCTTCTAACTGACCATCTTTCTTTATGTGTTTTTTGATGTTGTTCCGACTATTAAATTTGAAGATGCTTTTAAATTGATCAGCATGCAGCCGACAGATTCTACTGCAGCAGAATGGAAAAGGTGTGACTCCTTTTTTTCTGGTGGAATTTAGATGTTGTAAGTACAAATTTCCAAGCCCCTGACTCCCAAGCAAAAGTAAAAAAATTTTAAGAAGAAAAAATAGCTGCAAGGATGGTAGAGGAAGTGATGATGAGTCTTTTTTAGAGAATAGAGGTTATTCTTGTTCTTATGCATGACTAAGCATTTTGTCAGGTCATACATTATTGTTTCCCAGTGAATCACTTTCTAGTTCCTAGAATTGCAGTCAAGATACTTCCATATTCTAATATGTCTCAAGAAAGGATGTCCACCACATTCAAACATATATGTATGACCTTGCAAATCTTACATCTGATGTTTATCCCTGTCATGAGAAGAAGGTCAATGTGTCCTTTAAGTATATGCCGAACTTTGTACTAAAGGATTTTCCTCTCATTTGAGAAACTTTTTACCTGCCCAAATCAAATGATTTTCCTGTTAGGTCCTTGTATGTAAAATTTGTTTTTGTTCTTCTCTCTCATTAGTATCAAACTAACACCTATGCTTTCTAAGATAATTCTGATCGAAGAATTTGACTAGCTTATTCTTCAGGCAACTTTTATTGTATGTCATTTAAAAATCAATCGCAGAAAACTCTGAATTCCTTGGATTTTACTATTTCCAATTTCATTTGTATGACGAAAGTTCTATTATAGGCTAAGTTCAGGGTTTTGTGTGGAAGGAGTTTGGAACATATAAACTCTCTTGATGATAAGTCGGACTGTCGGAGTGGCGGCCAACTAGAGTCTTGTCTCTCAACATATATGTTACAGGGGGTCAGATTTATCCTCATTGTATTCTTCATTGTGAAATGGCTGGTGGTGCTTGATGGAATAAGCCTTTTTCAGTTACAAGGGAAGCAAGTGAAAGGGCTTGGTTTCTGGTTTTTCAAAGGACTGTCGTGTCTTCTGATTGTAGTTACTTGTGGTTTCCACATTAGTAAATAGTAATGATTTTTTTATCTGAAAAACAAAGAATGGTATTAGAAAAAAATCAAGGGGTTTGCCTCACGTACATCTGCAGTGCTGGAGTCAGTTACAAAGCTTGTACTCAGGTTTGGGTTAAGACTTAACTGTTAGATTTTCAACTTAAAGTTACCGAGCATTGCTGTCCAAATATATGATATTAAAATCTAGGATGTAGAGTCAGGAACACATAGTTGTATTAAGTATTCTATTTATAATATAGTGTATGGTGCAGCACTATTTCTTAAAAAAGTCATATTAACAAAAAAAAGAATATAATAAGTATTCACTTGCAAAAATTTCTTAATATGAGCAAAAAGATAAAATGAACAAAAAACATAAAACGAGCAAAAGTTTCTTAAAATGAGCAAAAACATAAAAAGAGCAAAAAACATAAAATGAACAAAAATATGTAAAATGAGCAAAAATTTCTTAATATGAGCAAAAACATAAAATGAAAAAAGAGCATAAAATGAGCAAAAAATTGTAAAATGAGAAAAAGTTTCTTAAAATAAGCAAAAAAGCCCGTTTTTCAGTTTTCAACTTAAGCCTTGTTTTCAAGTGGATTCAACCTCCATATATGTGTGTGTGTGTGTGTGTGTGTGTGTGTGTGTGTGTGTGTGTGTGTGTGTTGTGTGTGTGTGTGTGTGTGTGTGTGTGTGTTGTGTGTGTGTATATATATATATATATATATACTATGTTACTCCGACACCTTCATTTAGCTCAAAACGGGGTGTCGTGTCGTGTCGCGTCCGACACGACACTTCACTTGGATACTTCATTTTAAACAAAAAACTTGACTTTTTTCTACAAAATAGCCGAGTCGGATACTTGGACACCCGTATCCGAGTAGACACTCAATCCGTGTCCGAGTAACATAGTATATATATATATATATATATATATATATATATATATATATATATATATATATATATATATATATATATATATATATATATGAGTTGAGATCCATTGAGAAGGATCTTAAAATGAGAAAGGTGAGAAGGATTTATGTGCATATTTTTTGAACCGAATGTGCATATTTTTTGTACTATATATGCATATTGTAGTTTTCGAACAGTAAGTATATGCTCTTGAAAAATAAGATGCACATTTAGTTTAGAAAAAATGCAGTTGAGGAAAAGTTATAATTAGTAGTTTAGTACTAATAATACGCACATTTTGTTAAAAAAAAAAGGCAAAAAAGTCATTCTCATTCTAAGAATCTTCTTATTTGATCGTAATATATATATATATATATATATATATATATATATATATATATATATATATATATATATATATATATATATATATATATAATATATATATATATAGTTCTGTTGTTTCTTGTAGATTAGTCTTTTTCCCGTTTCTGCTTATTCAATCTCCCACTTTCTTTGAACATACACCATTTTGTTCATTTGGAGGAGAGTGTGAGAGCAGTTGTATGTAGCATTACCTCGTAAATCTTCCTCTCTGCCTCTCTGGTCCTCCCTCTAAAACTTTCTTTTCTTTCATCTGTTTGAGCTTATTGCTGCTAGAATACATGATTAAATTTTTATTAAAAAAGTAAAAGCTTCTGGTTAATGTGTAGATACGTGGACATTCAAGTTACAGTAATTTAAACTTAGCTAACATTTTGTGATAGGATGCATGATGTTGAACTGAATCAACTGATTCACATGCGTTATGCCCTTGACTATGTCGTCTTGGCAATGGGAGCTATGGAAACGAGTGTTTCTGATGATCAGATATGCTGTCCTCAGTTGTCATTAAAATTTTTGAGAGAATTGAGGCATTATCTTGAGGCTGTCAATACTCGATAGTGGGCACGAAAGGTAATTTTTCTTGGTTTTACTTTACTTTGTGGTGAATCTTGCATCATTAGTGTTGAGTATCTTTTTATGACTTACTAATTTATCAACAGTCCAGTGACAACTAATTCCAAATGATGCAGATATTCATGGTGAACAATGTTATTTCACTCCTACATCTTGACAGCATCTCAGTTGATTTTGAACATTGTGGCTTAGCAGGGAGTAACTATGAGCTATCTCAGACTGGCATGCAGCAGTGTGATGATGTCAATTTTGATGAAATGGGAAACCACATGGCTGTTTCCATTGTAGAATTCCTGCTGGATACTTTGCGTCATAATTTGCCGACAGAGCTGACCTTGGAGATTACTGACTCTAGTAGTGAAAGAGAAGCCTTAGAGTGGAGAATCTCGAATGCTAAAAGATTTATTGAAGATTGGCAGTGGCTTCTGTCAGTTTTGCAGCAACTATTGCCCCTTCCTGAGCTGAAATGGAGATGGAAGGAGGCATTGATATACTATGTGCAGTACCATCAATATTACTCAACCTGTAAGCTCCATGAATGCTTATGATGCTACTGCGCAAATAAACAGTTGCTTTCACATGAAATTTCTATGTTTGATCTATCTTACCCGTTGTGTATGATTGTGTTTGCAGACTTGTATAATACTTGGATGGCTTTAGAAAGCCAAATCTTCTAGCTGTTCTCCCCGCTTTTACCTTTCTTGTTTATATAGATTTTGGTCCACAAGTTTCTATTTGCTTTCATTGTTTATGTGTTCATTCCCTACAGATGCATGCAAAAGGCAAAGTATGACATAGGGGAAGAGGCGGTACATAGATTTTCCCTGTCATATGAAGATAGAGCTACACTTTCACTAGCTGAATGGGTGGATGATACTTTCAAGAAAGCATCTGTAAGCGTTGTTCTCATATCCCTAAGATTATTGCTCTTTTATTTTGGCTAGCCAGTATTTTGCTATACCAGTATTTCTTTTCCTTGTATGGTTGAACACTATTGGCATGCTTCTTCTATTAGTTGGGTTAGACTTGATTTACTTGTTGTAGAAAAAGAATTATTTTAGATGCCATAATTATTTTAGCGGCAAAAAACTTTATGCTAATGATAGGATTTTCAGGGATCAGGTATATATCAAGGAAGTTTCATGTGAGAGGCTAGGGTTTCATGACATTTTTTTGGGCAACTGACATGGGGCATTTGATGACGTCTCTTTTGAATGTAAATTGTGATTAAACTCCTTTTTTTGATTAGCTTTGGTGGATCTTTGGTCCCCCTATATCTCATTTTTCAATTCTTTTTAACTTTTGGTTTTATTTTTGTGAAATTGCACCGCCCTTAAGGTTATGTCTAACCATTATAATTCTCAAAGGAAAATACAATTCCTTTAATTACAACGAATGACACGTGATTTTTGTCATAAATTCCCAACTTAATTTTATTAGCCCGAAGGGCCATGTTTAACAAAACCCTTATTGTCGCATATAAATATAGATTTAGTGGAACAATTGGAGAATTTAGGATGCTAAAACACCTAGTCTTGAATGACGATGTCATATCTCTTTCTAGAACGTTTTGTCTTCAAATTAAGTATGCCCTTCTCTAGTTGTTGGTAGAATCTATTGTACGCCCTCTGTTCTTTGAACAACGACTCACTCTCCGTGTTTGTCCATTCCATGATACACTACTCATAATAATTTTTTCCTATATAGGCTAAATATACATAATACTTTACTTATTCTTATCCCACGCTCTCTCTCTCTCTTCCATGCTATATCTTTCTTCAAAAATTATAAACTCATACCCTCTCTCCTCAATAAATATAATACAGAATGTGGACCCAAGTTTTTACATCTCTCCTCTTAAATGTAATCGTGTGTCTATAATAGGTGAGTAGTTCTTCATGGGACGTGGAGTGATTTTTAGCTACAAGTTGAGTATATGTTTATAGTGGGAATAACGAATTCGAGTTGTGCTCTTTGAAGTAATTTTATCCTTGTTCTTCATTACATTATTTGTTATCCTTAGCTGTTTTGTATGTTTATGCTTCGTATGTTTAGGACCAAATCATGATACTTGTTGTATTTGATCCAATCTTGAATTATTAATGTTCGTTAAATATGAAATGAATGTAATGGAATTTAATCTCTTAGAAAGAAACTGAAAACAAAAATCCAAAATAAACCATACTTATAGTGGTTGGACCCAGATACAAATGTCAAACTTAGTATGGTTCTGACTTCTGATGGCTTGACATGGAAAATTCTGAACTTGTAAATCGGAGAGCATGGTTAAGAGTGTCCAAATCGGGCCACGTGGACAATGATACTTTCAGATTTTATACACGGGTGTATAAGCAAACAATTCTTGGCCAAAAAGAAGTGTCGAAGTTTAGAGTTTTAGACAGCCATTGGGAGCTTGACGTCTCCGACTTTGGTAGTTGAACCAAGTTGATGAGTTTGAGCATATTAATAAAGAATGTGAAAGAAAACTAATACCCTTGTTTTCCTTAGTTGATGTTTGGTTTCCCTTCCATATATTGCAGTTTGGAGACACCCTAATCCATGAAACCCCCTTCTCCTGACACCCATCCAACCATGATCTAGACTGAAACTGGCCACCACTTTTCCGTCATTAAAGCTACCCTCGCTCAGTTGACATGGCCATAACTGCCACCAATCCACCACAACCACCCATGGAATTAAAACTCTCCTGTTTCGTTACAGAACGGCCGTTTTGTAACGGATTTTGGATTTGCCGTTCCGCGAAATGCCGTTACAGAATGCCATAATAAAAATCACATACTTTTCGCCGCGTTGTCCGTTCCGTAACGCGAACTCGCCGCGTTAGAACGCTTTTATCCCCGTTACATCCGTTCTTTTCAAATATTAGCCAAAAATATTTTATAATTTAATTATATAGCTAATATAACATGATATTCTGATAGATTTAATTATATTATGTTGTAATAATGCTTCATAAACTAAAATAAAGCAAATAAGGTTAGAACATATTAATGTGATTGTTTTTAAAAATTCACGTTGCGTCGGCCGCGAAACGTTCTATTTCCCCATTACAAGCCGTTCCCGCGAAGGCGGCCGCGTTTTTTTCTATGCAACCACCTTCTATTACCCTCAATCACCACCACATATTACTATTCCCTTCGTCCCATAACAGTGTGACTTTGAACTTTTCTCTTTTTAGCTCGGTCTCACACTTTGTTTGTTTATTTATATCTTACCTCTTCATTTGGACCCACTATCTCATATCACATCACATCTACGTTTTCATTCCAATGACAATAAAAAAAACCTTAAAAGCTTTTCTATTAAATAATGATATATAACTGAAAAGATAATGATAACTTATTTTAATGATATATAACTGAAAAGATAATGATAACTTGTTTCCTAAAACTTTGTGCCGTGATAAGTGTTTGAACTAATCTTGGAAGAAGGGAGTGGTGCAATAAAATTAAAAATCTCAGATTTGTGGGGGGGGGGAGGGAGAGAGAGAGAGAGAGAGAGAGGGAGGGAGGGAGGGAGGGGGAGGGGGGGGAGGGAGGGAGGGAGAGGGAGGGAGGAGGGGGGGAGGGAGGGAGGGGAGGGGAGAGAGGGGGAGGGGGAGGGAGAGGGGGAGGGAGGGGAGAGGGAGAGGGAGAGGGAGAGGGAGAGAGAGAGGAGTGGTGGTAGTCGAATTTGACTACGTTCAGAGAGGTTTGTGTTGCACTGTCTCATAAATTTTATGGTTTTCATACAGCTGGTAACTCCCTTAATTTTTGAACGAGGCAGCACCGAGGCAGCCGAAAATGTTGCAGATATCATGTCTGCTGATTTTGTTCATGAAGTGATCTCAGCTTGTGTACCTCCTGTTTATCCTTCATGGTTCGGCCATGGTTGGGCTTGTATTCCATTGGTTGTGTCCAGTGCTAAGAGTAACCATCCAAGTCATGTCAACAGTTCCTTGGCTTAAGCTGGAATTGCTCAATACCATCTTCAGTTGGACATAATAAAGCATTTGGTCAAAATTTCACCAGTTAGGGCTGTACTAGCATGTGTCTTTGGAAGCAGTATACTATACAGTAGCAACGACTCATCCATTCTCAAATCCCTGAATAAAGAAGTGCTGCATTCACCAGATGATGACAGAATGTTCTATGAATTTGCTCTTGATCAGTCAGAGAGGTATAACTAACTATGGTATATATGTCACAACAAGAGGTGTAATTCCTTTCTGACTTAATAATTATTGTTTTGGTCTGCAGATATCCAACTTTGAATCGATGGATACAGATGCAGACTAACCTTCATAGAGTTTCTGAGTTCGCTGGAACATCCAAGGATATGGATGATGCTGGTGGTACACAAACATCAGGAAGTCCTCTGTCAAACGACCTTGAGAGCATGACACTGACACTGAGTCAGAATTTGATGATAGTATCGGAAATAATGCTGTACCATCTGCTCCAGAAATTGCTTAAGCTACAGCTGACCGTGATACATTGCAGGATTTCATAAAGTATCAAGCTGATGAAGACGATGCAACTACTTTTCAGACTTTTAGCTGGGAAAATGAAGAATCGTATGAAAGGGCTGTTAAACGGTATCTCTAGTTGTTCCTTAATGAAATAGTAATTCCGAGTTGCTCGTTAAATTTTTATAAGTAAGAGTATAGCTTAGTCGTTCATCGACCTGTGGTCTTAGTCCCATACTATCTTCCTCGAAATTTTATATTTAGGCTTTGTTCTTTTCATGTTATGAAATAAGGTTCTGCATGATAGATTCAGTTAATCACGGTTGCGGCTTATAAGTTTATAAAATCTTTGCTCAATGAATATAAAACACTCATGCCTTTGCATCTATGGCATGGCTTTGGATGCAAGAAGAAGCACCAGCTTGACTTGCGGAAATGGACACTTATTAGTGGTGGCAAAGTAGCTCCCGTATTCATTCCAAAAGGGGACTGCCGATTGTTTCGTCTACCATAGCTCCACCTAGGAGCATGATGCTTGTAGTTTGTTTTTCAGGACTGCGAATCATTTTTCAATGTTCACTTTCTCTAGCTACTAAAAGACTTCAGTCCGCTTTTGGTTTTGGGTGATAAGTTCAGATATGATCAGCTCAAGGATACAGAATTCAGGTCTCTTTAATTTCGTTTCAGTGCTAAAAAGTCCCAATTAGTGCAGCTTATGAATAATAAGTTCATTTCAGTTTACACAAGTTTGGGAGTTTCAGGTGTCGAAGAACGAAGCCCGAATCATTGCTAGCATTCTTTAGTAATGCCTTCAATGGATGTGATATTAGCGAAATGTGTAAAACATGAGATTGACGACATCAGCTCTGCTGGACATCATTAATAGTCACTAGCTATAGTCAGAAATCGTCATCTGTATGGCTAACCTGCCTACTTGGTTCTGCGTTTTTTTTGGCAACATCTGCCTGAGAGTCTCAGTAACATCATAAACCTGAAGTGTCAAGTTTATATTAACCTTTTTCGTCTGCTTAAGGGAAATAACTGGCCAGAAGTAAGAGGTTAAGAATAGGGGTTGGGAAATTTGCGTAGAGCAAAACAAAAAGAATTTCATAATCATCTTACTGTGGTGAAGTTTCAAGGGGATGCCATCAACACGCGAGACTGCATATTTATTGTTATATATCCCCCCTGATATAGTATTAGATAAGCAAAGAAGATGGGCATAAGCATTTATAAAGAACAATAGGAAGAATTTGTTCTTATATATTCCCCCTGATATAATAGCTCTCTTTCGTTAGAATCCTGCTACTTTCTTTAAGCTAGTTGTTTTGTTCAACTTTTACAAAACCTGTTTGTTTCTATCTACGCTATTTTGCTGCATTTGCTTATGGGCAACTTTGGTATTATGAGGGACCAGACTGAGGATGACTAGACTGTAAAATCATCTTCTTATAGAAGTTGCTTTTTTTTTTATCTCTTTTTACTTCTCTTTAACGTGGTTACCTATCTGGCTCTTTTCTATCTGTTGTGTCAGTTTTTTAAGTGTAGCGTCATACTTGTTGGAGTTTCTAGGAGACACATATTTGTAGAAGAATTTTCTTGGGGGTGGAATACTGTTAATGCCTCTGCTTTAGTTCTGTATATTTAGGTACTAGTGCTCAACTGCTCATTCTTTTGTCAAAGTGGTTTTTCAAATGATTAATATGTTCATGTCTTTTTTGTGTATCATTCACAGATTGATTGACGAGGGGACTTTGACGGATGCGCTTGCTCTATCTGATCGTTTTTTGCAAGGTGGAGCATCAGATCAGTTGCTTAGACTTCTCATTGAATGTGAAGAAAATCGTCGAAACTCTGGAGTTTTGCAACATCTCGGAAACAGGATGCTAATTAACAGTTGGCAGTATTGTCTGAGATTGAAGGAATAACAACTAGCAGCACAGCTAGCTCTAAGGTATGTCCTACTAGACACATCGTACTGTGCTGATTTGTATGTATGGAAAAAGGTGAACCAAAATTATATCCTTGACATATTTTGTCTATGAATTGTTGTGATTACATTGTATGGAGAATTTCCAGGATTGAGCCTAGGCCCTAGGCCACAAAAGAAGAAGAGAAGGGGAAACATGTGCGTGTACATACATATATATACGTACCTATGTATGTATGTGTGTATGCTGATACTACATTCGTTTTATTATACTTGCATCATGTAGCATGGGCATAATTATTTAGGAAAGGGGGGGAGAGAGAAGGGGGGGATCCCATGTGCTAGGAGAGATATAAAGAGAACTTATTGCTAATTTAGGAAATGATGCAAGTAATATGCAATTTCCTTTATAGGAAATGATGCAAGTATAAAAAAACCGGAGGAAGTATAAAGCTAGGAACGAATTACATCTGTAAAGGATAAGGATTTTTGATGTGTATAAAAGATAACAGTGAAAAAGAGGAAGAAAATTGGCTAAAGAAGATCAAATTTCTTTTCTACAAATAGTGGAACATTTGATCGGAAACAGGGACAATTTTTGTTCTGGCGGAACAATGTTAGATTTTTTTTCTAAAACAACACTCTTCTCCTCCCCCCACTCTACATTTGATCGGAAACAGGGACAATTTTTGTTCTGGCGGAACAATGTTAGATTTTTTTTCTAAAACAACACTCTTCTCCTCCCCCCACTCTCTGTTTGGGGGCGGGCTTTTCTGTCTTTTCGCTTATCATTAGTAACGATACAACAAAGGATATTGTAGCAAATATTTTTCATTGTGTTTTGGTATATATGAGACTGTTATACGCATGATAGTGGTCACTGCTTTTGAAGGTCTTGTAGTATGGTCCTTTCGCTTTTTTTTTTTTTGTATTATAAACTTTTTTTCTCTCCTTTTTGTGTAGGTGTCTGCACAGATGGGAACTAGATTCTGCTTTGGATGTACTTACTATGTGTAGCTGCCGTCTGCCTCAGAATGAGCCTATTAAGAATGAGTTCATTGCTTCTCTTTTATTTTTATGCCTAATATATATATCTGTTAACCATATTATGACTAGAAAGTTATTAGTTACTTCCTCCATTTCAGAGTTATGGTTTGCCTTTTTCTTTGGGATGTTTCAATTTGATTGTTCTTCACATTACTATTAAGCTTGGAAATGTTGTCTTGGTGTTTCGTCGTATCTGAAAGATGAAATGTTGGGACGGAACGCCTCCAAAATGCCAGGCTGACAATTGGAATGTCTCCTTCTTTTGAACATCTTGAACGAGGCTCTGGAAGTACTTCGAAAATGGTGTATCCTAAAGCCCCGGTTCCCCACCAATAAATTGTTAAAATAAGGCAAAGGCTTTTCTTTGAGAAGGCTGTGAAAGTGCTGAGTATTGACAGTGTTACCTACCACTCTATTTGTCTCTATCTGCTGTCTCGAAGTCGATTTTCTGGAGCTCTCACCTTTGCTGGACTACATCAATGGAGACTGCGTATTCCAAATATTGCTTCTAAACTGCTTCTACATTCGACTTTTCGCCAACTTTTGTTCTCTTAGATTAGGATCTTTCTTCTCACAGAGGAATCAGCATGTGTGATTAAATAGAAAAGGGAAAGGGCGATGTAATTTTGAAGAATATGAAAGGGCTGTAGTTGGTTTAAAAAGGGGGATAGGTGATACTATATATGCAAACCTTTTTATGGTCCCGAGATGACAATTTTGAACATATAATTATAAATTCAAAGGCAAAGGACTTTTGAACATACACAAATATCCTTTGAGCATACAAGCAAAACTTTCAAACATTTGATTTATATAATAAAGGCTTACTCTCTACAAGTTGATGCTAAAAATCTTAACTTGTATGTTAAGACGCTTACTATGTTCATAACAAAACTTTACTATGTTCAAGATGTTTATTTGTTTGTTCTAACTGATTCACCTGTATGTTCAAAATATTTTGATAATATACCTGTATTCTCTAACTGATTGACCTGTATGTTAAAAGAACATGGAGGTATCATAATTAGAACATCATTTGTATTTTCTGAGTTATTAACCTATATGTTCAAAGCAGGGCGGATAATAAGTGGCGCGGGTGGGGGTGTGGACCTCCCTCTTTACAAGAAATAAAAATCAAATTAGCTTGTAAAGTGATATGTGTTAGCAAAGCTGGTGGAAATCTGATTACGTTGGATATAGATCTAAGGGCCAACTCAACTCGGCAGCAAATTGGCCTTATTCTTCCCTCTTGGTCCATTATAAAAGTTGAGGTCAAGTTAATTTGAATATAGTTAGGCACATCAAAGTATCAAATCCTTTGTTGGCATTCTAATTGTGATGCCAAGGGCCTTAAGGTTATTTCTTCTTCTACTGTTTGTGTCATCTCCGAGGGAGTTATGCTGATTTCAAAACATCTGGCTCTTTATTCTCTCCACTCTATAAGTTTGACGTTTAAGTATTCTTAGTTTGTCTCTTGTGGGCTAATTGTAATCTGTTACTTGATTAACATAACAAGTTTGTTCCTATGTAAATCGTAGAGAACAAAGAAAATTTCAAGTTTATTAAGTCTACATGATTTTAGAAAACTTCAAAATGTTCAAATAGCTTCTTTTTACTCAATATCCACTGGATTCTTCTCCACCACCTTGAAGTTGCTACATCTCACTTGCTTTGGGGGTGCCACTGATATCACAGACTCCTCAATGGAAAATTCTTGACATTTGATCTGTTTGATGTTTAGATTCTTCACCGAAAACAAGCGTTACAAAAGTACAAGCACATATTATTTGCCGATGACCAGTACAGAAGTTGGCAGGAGGTACGTAAGAGCCTGTTTTGGATGTTATCATGTGCATAAATAATACTTACTATCTAAATATGTTCTTCTGTGTTACTTGATTTTTAAGGTGGAAGCAGCATGTAAGGATGATCCCAAGGGCCTGACACTTAAATTAGCTGAGAAGGGCGCTGTTTCTGCTGCTTTGGAGGTGGCTGAAAGTGCAGGATTGTCCATTGATCTTCGGAGAGAATTGCAAGGCAGACAACTTGTCAAACTTCTTACAGCAGACCCATTGAGTGGAGGGGGTCCAGCTGAAGCTTCACGTTTTCTTTCAACTTTGCGCGACTCAAATGATGCTCTACCTGTTGCAATGGGAGCAATGCAGCTTATACCTAACCTGAGATCAAAGCAACTTCTTGTAAATATTTTATTGTTTCTGGTGCTTCATTAGTATTTTAAACATTTTTAATCTCTTCAAACAGAACAATCCACACACACTTTTTATGAAAATTTGATTGACTTGTTGGAATTCCACTTATGTCATTGTTATTTCATGACTTGCTGAAGGTTCACTTTTTTCTGAAGAGGAAAGATAGTAATCTATATGATGCTGAGGTTTCTAAGCTGAACTCATGGGCGTTGGGTCTTCGTGTGCTTTCTGTCTTGCCATTGCCGTGGCAGCAAAGATGCTCTTCTCTCCATGCGTATCCTCAACTGATCATGGAGGTTCTGTTGATGAGAAAACAACTACAATCCGCTTCTCTGGTATGTTGTTGCTTATATTTACATATATAGACACTATTGTTCAGCTTAACTTGGAATATATTATATACAAGATATTTAACATTTTTGGGTTTAATTTTAATAATTAAATCTAAAATCTTCATAACGAACTTGAAGTTCCAAAAACAATAGTTTACCAAAAAAAAGTAAGAAGATTTTTAAGAGTTTTACTTAAAAGATACAGATTTTACAGCATATTCTATTTCTCTTAAAGAGAGTATTTCATTTAGGTGGGGAATTTTTGAAAGAGAGATTGACATGTATCGTGCTTGGGTAATGTTTTAGTGGTAAGTAACATTTGTGTGTGCGTGCGTGCGTCAGTGTGTTTGTGTATGTGCGCGCGCGCGCGTGTGCGTGCGTGTTTGTGTGCGTGTGTGTGTGTGTGTTTGTGTGCACAACTCTGAGCATGCGCATATGCTAAATTGCTGTTTGTCTCTTTCTGAATAATTTATGCTGGAACTGTGAACTTCATGCTGGTCGATTATTGTACTTATTCAGTCATCTTTCTCCTAGAAGTAAGAAATATTTAACTACCTTTGTTGCTCTTATGGTGGACTTGAGGAAATATTTCTGCAGACCCTGAAGGAGTTTCCTTCTCCAAGGGACAACAATGTAATCCTCAAATATGGTACCAAGGCTCTCTCTGTCAGTATCAGCTCCCCACCCAGAGAAACTCGAATATCTGTATCTGTTCCTAAACTTAAGCAGAAAACAAGAACCGTAACTCTCACAAACCATCTTTGACTAGTAGTTTTAGTAACTTGCAAAAGGAGGCTCGGCAAGCAATTTCTTGGACTCCACGTGGTGCTGCAGATAAAGTCCCTCCTAAGGAGCCATACCGGACAAGGAAAAGCTCTGTTTTAACACCATCAGAGAAAGTTGCTTGGGAAGCAATGATAGGAATACAAGAGGATCATGCTTCCTCGTTATCTACTGAAGGACAAGATTGTCTTCCTTCTGTATCAATTGCTGAAGAATGGATGCTGACAGGAGACCCAATCAAAGATGATGCCTTTCGTTCTTCTCACCGACATGACACTGCTCCAGACATCATCTTGTTTAAGGTATGCTGTCTGATTGACACCAGAATATCAGACATATCAATAACTGAATGTTTCTAGCTGATTACTGAAGCTAATCTTTGTCTAACTTGATTTTGAAGTCCGAGGTCACTCAACTATCATAATATGAGTGGGATATATATATATTTGGTGAAGTAACTCTTCTTTGAATTGATATTTTTGGTTAGCATTCAATTATTTACTTAATACTTTTGGCCAATTTTGGCGACATTATGGACTTGTTGAAAAAACGTTCTAACGCAGCGGGTCACTGTAATGCGAGGATGTGATAATTCTCTTGCCATCTTGTAACAGGGTTCTGCAGAATGGTTACTCGAGAATCTATTACAACTCGACTGTTGTGTAACGGAATGGCTGAGTTTTGATTCTATGGTTCCAATTGTACCCATCCTTCACTATTATAGGTCAAGACTATTAGAGACTAGAGAGGCTTTCCTAGTGTCGGTTAACTCTCTGTTTGATGTAGTTTGTGCATGTTAACTCTTTTGGGGAGAAATTTTATCATCTTTAGTTGTCGCCTTAATTGCTATACAATAGTTTAGATCTCTTAGTATGATTGAAAAAATATATACCTCTCTCTAATATTTCTCCTTTTGGTCTTGACAAATTGATGCATGTTTTATAATGAAGGATATTATTAATAGAGCAATGCCCTGTGGGATCGAGACCAATATCCTTTACATTTTGGTGTTTTTATTTCATTGCTTTAGTGATTACTTAGCATTGTTCTATAAGAGTTGAGAGAATTACAGTGCTCTCCTAGTAGAAACTAGCTATTAAATCTAATGACTTGATGCTCATTGTATAATCTTCTATGGCAGAAAATTCATTGCGAGAATTTGGGTCTCACCCACAATCTTCTTTTCTGGACTTGATATTGCATGATGTATGTAAGAGTGCAATAAGGTTTGATGGTGGTTTGGTGTTTTGTAGGTCAAATGCCCCTAATCCCCATGTTGGTTAATGTTTATCACTATGACGTTATGATCGGAAAGATAACCGGATGTTTCTTTATTTTGGGTATGTCATGCCTAGATGTAACCACTCATAGGAAGTTTGTCTGATCAAAAATGTCGAAAAGCTGTCCCTTTCTTCTCCTTTTTAGTCTCAATCCTTTTACCAACTTCACAGATAAGGAGCCAGTTTATATGCTTTTGGCTCTTATATTGATCGCAATTTTCTCATATTCTCCTTGGATTGGTGTGAAACAACTAGCCGGTTTTTATATTAGCAGAGAATAGATTCTGGACTAAGAATTGACTATTATGCTCTTCTTTTTGGATGCAAGTTGTGTGTTTGTTACATTTTTACTAAATATTGAGAAATGGGTATCTAGAAATAATCATCCTTCATTTGATGCTTATTTGTAATTCTAGTTCAGCAAGCTTCTATACTGCCTTGATGTGAAGTGTGCTATTTTCTTATAGTGTTATATTTTATAGTTGAGAACTTCTATACTTATGGTTTCTTTCTTTTATCTAGGCACTTTTATCCCTGTGTTCTGATGCATCAGTTTCCGCCAAAGGTGCCATAGATTTGTGTGTCAATCAAAT
The DNA here is from genome assembly GCA_947648045.1 of Beta corolliflora. Classification (NCBI taxonomy): domain Eukaryota; kingdom Viridiplantae; phylum Streptophyta; class Magnoliopsida; order Caryophyllales; family Amaranthaceae; genus Beta; species Beta corolliflora. Next base: position 61,042 of record CANSZD010003027.1, on the reverse strand, counting down.
GAAATGCATTTAAAGTTCTCAACAGCTTCCCGAGAATGCTTCTGTTGAAATCATTGGGCTAGCATACCATGCAACAGAAACATTTGTGGAGGTAGTGACCATAGAAAATCTTTTATAAGATTTAGTGGGCTTCTTGTCTCTAATTACAAGAATGGGGATTGATTTGAGAGGTGTGCAAATGTATGCTATCCAGATCAGTTACCATTTCCCGTGTTTTTTGACCTACTTCACTTGATGATTGTGGTGCAATGTCTGCAGGGACTACTCTATGCTAGATCTCTGCTTAAGAAACTTGTTGGGGGTAGTGACTTACCTGGTAGTATTGAAAGAAGCAAGGATGCAGATGATGGATCTTCTGAAGCTGGAAGCTCTGGTGTTGGCAATCAAATTACTAATGAATCATCTGAGCTCTTGTCACAAGCTGATTTCTGGCTTCGACGAGCAGAATTACTTCAGAGCCTTCTCAGATCAGGAATCTCTGTTTCTCTTGATGATATTGCTGACCAGGAGTCATCGGCATGTCTTCGTGACAGATTAATAAGTGAGGAACGTTACAGCATGGCTGTCTACACCGGCAAAAAGTGCAAGGTATTTTTTTCTGTTTCAAAGTGATTGACCTCCATTCAGTCCTTGGTCTTCTCCTGCAACTCTCAAATATGATCTTATCACTTCTCATTCTTCATTATGGCTTCTCTTAAGATCCCCCTACCATATACGCCCTTGCCACATCTTACTTCCAGACGAGGTCAGACTCAACCCCCCCCTTTTCCCTTCACAAAAAGTGTAGTATTTTTGATTCATCGATTGCATCATTTTTTGTAAGGCTGCATGTCCAACTGAGGATACCCATTCTGCCACCCCTGAACTTAAGATTTGAGGTTGTTTCTAAATGTTCAGTATCACTGTGTTTAATTAGTTGCCGTCCACTCGATTTGCTTCTACTTGGTATTCCATTGCACTTTGTTAAGACTTGGCTAATCTCTTTTAGATGGAAGGAGAAGGACACATCTAATCTCAAAGATGGAATCCACTGTTTGTTACTTATCACCTTAATAACATTATTTGAGTTCCTTGTTCCCTTGCCAGATCGATCTTTTTCCTGTGTGGATCGCCTGGGGACATGCTTTACTTCGGATGGAGCACTATTCACAGGCCCGTGTAAAATTTATGTATGCATTTCATATATAACATGAAGCTACCCGGCATTAATCTTTCTGTTTAAAATGACTATTCTCTTCAGCAAATTCTGTTTCTATAATTGCTCCTCCGGAAGAGGATTAGGCCATAATTCAGAGGTTTATGATCAACACTTTTCTGCTAACCTGCAGACAAGCTCTCCAGCTATGCAAGAATGATCCTGACTTCCATGTTGCATCCATTATTTTGGAGATTATAGATACTATTGAAGGTGGTCCACCGGTTGACGTGTCTGCAGTTCGTTCCATGTAAGTGTGCATGTGCTGTATTATGTACCCTGCTTTCTTTTATCAAGGGAAGGGCTGCATACTGGAATTTCGGTTGCACTTGCATAAGCATATATTTCTTTCATTGTATTAGATATAGTTCAGATCCTTCAGGATATATTGTGTTCAGAAAGAAGTGTATGCAGTTGCTTGTTTAGAAGCTGATTCCTGTAGTATGTGACAGGTATGAGCATGTGGCCAAAAGTGCACCAACAATTCTAGATGATTCTCTATCTGCAGATTCCTATCTTAATGTCCTGCACATGCCGTCTACTTTTCGTCGTTCAGAGAGGTCAAGGGGGTCTCAAGAGCCTGCAAATAGTAGCTCAATGAGCAGCACAGATTTTGATGATGGGCCATGCAGCAATCTGGACAATATTCGCTACCTTGAATGTGTCAACTACCTTCAGGATGTAAGCATCAGACATTGTAATGTATTCTATGAATATTATGATGACAAGTATTGGAGTCAAAAGTGAAGAAGAACGTTATCTTTCCATTCTTTCAAATAATTGGTCTCACTGGTCACTAGTCTTGCCCATAATATTCTTAAATTTAGTGAGGTCTTCAGTTTATGGGTTAGTGATTCTGGTATAGCCATTAATCAATTGTGGTTCAGTCGTATGTTTACTGGTAGAACATAGTTTGCACTCAGTGTTTTGCTAAATTGTGATTCTAGTGATCTGGTGCAGCTTTGGTCAGTATAGCTATGAGCAGCAGTGATAGTCTATGGATTTAATTGTCTCTGCTGTTTCTATCTTTTCAGATTCTTGTGATTGCATATTCACAGTTTAGCAATTCACTTCATCCCGCCCCCCTCCCCTCTCATCCTTTTGGGAACTCCTGTGGTTTATATAAACTATCATTTCCATTGCCATTAAGGTGTCGAACTATTTTCTTTCGTTTGCAGTATGCACGACAGGAATTACTAGATTTTATGTTCAGGCATGGACACTATAATGATGCCTGCTTCTTGTTCTTCTCGCCTGATGGTGTTCCTCCACCTTCTCAACCATCATCTGTTGGGACAGTCACTTCATCTTCGTCTCCACAGAGACCAGATCCATTGGTAACTGATTATGGGACCATTGATAGTTTATGCGAGTTATGTATAGGTTATGGTGCAATGTCAGTGTTGGAGGAAGTGATTTCTGTGATCCCTAGATGATGCTGTGAATAAGTATACTGAAGCAGCATTGACTAAAATCTGCAACTACTGCGATACTCATAAACATTTTAATTACCTCTACAAGTTTCTGGTGATGAGACTCCCTTAATTATTTGTTAGATTCAGAATGAATTTTGCAATGAATGGCTTTTGAATTTTTAAGAGTCACTCTTACTTACATCATCAAATAATATACTTCCTCCATCTCCCAATAGGTTTTCCATTTTTCCATTTGTGGTTGTCCCAAATACATTTTCCATTTCCTTATTTGGATGAATCCACACATTAAAATATTGCTTACCTTCCATTTTTTATTATATTACTCACTTACCAATAAATCAATCATGGATGCCACCCACTTATCGTATCCACTAACATTATCTCTCCTCAATAAAGAATTCATGAATAATGTACCAAGACTACCACCTCCAATTTCTTTATTCTAATTTTATGCAACTAAAGCCCACCTAGAACTTCTCCTTAATACTTGTGCCCAAAAGAAATGGGAAGTCTATTTGGGGACGGAGCTTTCTTATACTTTGGTTTCTGTCCCATCATCATCTATGACTCTCTTTTCCATTTCTGCCTGTTATTAATTTACTGATGCTTATCATTTGCGAAGGCTGTAGCCAGTTTGCTTTCCTTTTTCTCCTGATCAATGTTTATTATCATGCCTTCTTCTCTTCCTATCTGTTTTTCCTTGTAGTTCTCGTCTTATTTGTCATTTTCGTTTCTAGCAGACTTCTTTTCTAATCTAGGCAAACTTTGACTGGCCTCTGTATGTCACCATTTTATTGATGCAGGTGATTAAAAGAGACCATGTTGCTGCTGGTCTTTGTTGTATCCAGTTATTTATGAGTTCTTTGTCACGAGAAGATGCAGTGAAGCATTTTGAAAATGCCAAGGTACTTATTTAATGCTTAATCTGTCCATCACTGCATTTTGTAACTCGCAATAATTTATGTCTCTTTCAACTTTCTAAAGTATATCGAAGTCTATAACAGATTGTGCTTCATATTGACACTTAGAAGAGTTGGGCACTTAAGCTTATGAATAAACTAGCTATCGAGATAGATAATGGTGATATTTTATCAAATGCTCTTAAATACACGTTGCCTTCGATTGGAACTGAATTTAAGTACATTCCACCCCACCCACCCCCTCGCCACCAACACTTGTGGACTTGACTTGCACAAGTGTCATTGTAATCTTCTGTGAAATGATTTCCTAATGTAACAGGTTATTACTAAATAGAAACTTCGGAAAATGGTGGCCTAAATAATATACTTTATTTGCAGGCATTGTAGACTTGTAGTTGTGTAATTTATAAAAATAATTCGATAGATATTGACTAGTGCAAGATGGAGCAGGTCAAGTTTTGAAACCGGACTTCACTTCTCAATATCTGAATTTATACAATATACAATAAAGACCAAATTTGTGAAGATGATGAAAATTTTAGGTAGTTCAAGAACGTGCTTTTGCAACCGAGTTTCCTCTTCTGTCTGTTGAAGTGAAAGTGCTACTGTTAACCTATGCAGAAAGTTAAGTTTGCCACTAACAACTCCACTATGTTCATCCTTATCTATTTCTTTTGGAATGTACCCGAGACATACCGCATGATGATGTGCTGTTACTTTGAGCAACATGCTTTACATAAGGCAGAAATGCATATGAAATATTCATTTTCATTTCATTTGAGCGCAGGTGCATTTTGAGCAGCCCGTCAAAAAGCTGGTGAGACAACTAAACTTGTTGCCAAAGTTACTTGAAGTGAGAGTGCTTCAGAGAAACTTACTGAGGAGGGACTTAACTTTCAGCTAGGGCTACTATTCAGGTAATGGCATCACTCTATCACAGAAGGGACTGCAGTTACATTATAACTTTTATGATGCTTAAGCTTCAACTTTTTGAATCTATCTGTAGGAGTGAATAATTATAGTGTTTAGGATCTTTCATCCTTTAAGTTACGAAGATTGATAAAATTGCCAACTCAATTATACTTGCTTAAAGACCAAATGGGATCTAAATGAAGACAACCCAATATATATTCCTCTAAAAACAATTAGTTATTATTGTTCATTGCTTTATGGCTGCTGGTATGCAATCTTAATACCTTCCTGATAGTGCTGCTTCATTTTCCGATTCTAGTTCATGTAGAGGCCAAACAGCTGTGTATCAAGTTACATGCATCTATGTGATAGGGGTCATTTATGGTACAATTGACCCCCTTTAAGACATGGCGTGACCCATTATCTAAAAGTGACCCGTTTAACTCATAGAGTGACCCTTTTTAGCTTATAAAGTGACCCTTTTAGGGAACAAAGTGACCCTTTTAAAGAACAAAGTGAGGTGGACTTACATTAATTTTATGGTAAGACAGTCTTATACGGAATCTTCCCAAATAAAGTGTCTAGCTAGATTAGTTTCTGAAAAGGTTAAGATGTTCATTGTCTTTTCAGTTTCTAGCTTGTAGGGCTCTACCATGACTTTTTGTATGGTGTATAACGAGATTGATCCTGTTAATTGGCTTTTGTATTTTCTGGAAGACTGCTGCTCTTGCCCCTTCCCCTCCCGCTCCCGCTCCCTTTTGCCAGTAATTTCTTTCTTCATGATTAATATCAATTCTCTTGTCCTGAAAAAACTGTAATAAAAAGTTTAGGTGCCCCCCTTAATCTGAGTAGTGATACATCCATCTTAGAGGCGGGAAAATATGAGTAAAGCTCACCCCTATAGATTCTAAAATAAATTATGCAGATACTAGACACTATATTGTGAGTTTTACACTAAATGACATTATCAACTCCGTATTATTTTGTTCACATGTGAGGAGATATATTAAACTGTATCTGTTTATGCGGGGCTAACATAATATAGATCCCCTTTACATTTTGAATTTTGACGTTGCTAAAAATGTATATGATTGTGAGTGATGGATACTGGAGAGACAGAGAGTTGTTTTTAATTAAGTTCAAAATGTGGTTACCTCTGCTTATAATTTTCATTTATAAGTAGTCCATCTGAATATGACATCTTCTTGATGTGTTTCTTTGCACGTGTTTGCAAAGTTGATGACTTTATTAACTAATGTGCTCCTCGTATTTTCTTAACCATCATAGGTTGAGGTTGTGAAATGCCTCAATGACGCAGAAGGTCCACAGTGGAAGAATTCGGTATTTGGAAATCCAAATGATCCTGAAACATTCAGGTCTCTGATACGTTTGGCTATTGTGTGGCTATCCTCAATGGCGCTAATCATTAACCAGTTGTATTTCCCGTTTTCTAAGGGCCTAAAAATATGTAATCAACTTGGCTATTGTGTTGATGCTTTTGCAGGAGGAGGTGTCAAATTGCTGAAACTCTTGCAGAGAAAAACTTTGACTTATCTTTTCAAGTTGTCTGTCAATGTAATCTTTCTGGTAGCTTGCTTTTTTGTTGTCATTCAATTATATCATTAAAGCATATACATTTTGAACTTTTGTGGCTCTAACTCGGGCTTTTCCAGCTGTGGATATATATGCGGCTGTGGCTGCGTCTCTTGCTGAAAGGAAAAAGGGCAACCAGTTGAATGAATTCTGAAGGAACATCAAGGGGACAATTTATGATGATGATTGGGCTGAGGTACTTCTTATGAATACCATTGACTTAACAATCATCAAGTCGAAAATTGATTTCACTAGCATATATTCATCAGAGACGGTTTGTTTACAACATTGAAAATTGTTTTCCTTCTGAAGTTGTTTCGTATTAGTTACATATTAAGAAACGTCGTCGAAAGATGTGTTCTGCAAGGAGGGTACAGAGGAGTTAAACAATTGTTGGTTGGGAACTGTTGAAGCATAGTCTTTCTTCTCTTAAGCTTTGTGAATTGTGACTTATGACTTATGAGTTCTTAAACGATATCTGAATTGAGCTAAAGTAATGAATTCTCATAGGTCATTCATCTAATGCGAAAAGATAGTTTTGCTTGGTGATTAAGAACTTATTATGCAAAGCTAAATCAAATCACCCTGTGTTCCTTCTTTAGTTTAAACGTAAAGGTAAAATGCGAATTATGTTTTTTGACTTTCCTTAGTTGATCGATCACTTTAAGTTGTCATCCCGTTTGAATAAGAGTCCAAACTAGACTAAACTCAAGTTTGAAAAGACAATATTCGGACCTGTCAACCTTAGAACTTTGCAAACAGTAAGGTGATTTGGGACCCTACCATCATTGCTTAGCTGCTTAAGCATCAAATGGTTCTAAAATAGTTCATTTGACTGATTGTTTAAGCATCTGATCATATATGAAAAAGATCAACATTGGAAAGAGATAAGATGTTACTAGATCTCACAATTTTTTTTTATCTCGGCCTATTATTTTTCCACGATATATCTTGCTCCATTGGGATTTTATGATTGTCTCTACAATGCAATGCTCTTTGACTTTACATTGCTTGAATTTAGTGATGCTTCAGGTTGTGGGAGCTGCTATAAGTGTATATGCTAACAAACACAAGGAGCGCCCAGATCGTCTCATAGACATGTTGATTAGTACCCACAGGTAGTGAACTATAAACTTTGTGCATATTACATTTGATGTATTTCTGTGTACAAATGTACGGACTTTGATCTTGGTACTTTGATTTGAGCAATTGGTTACTATCTTTTTGACCAATGACTTTGCCCTGGTGCATATGAAACTGCTTTTAGATATGGCAATTAAGCTGATAAGGTGGTGCATTCCGAGCACTTCCTATAGCCAATAATGTTGGTGAACGTGTGGTAGACGAATCAGTGTGGTTACTATCTTGGTAGCTCGCAACCTAGCATATAATTGTGGGTTTTAACCAAAAACCCCTGTCAGTGATGCTACCTGTATCAGGATATGTCAAAAAGACCCAAAAGGGACCTCTGTTGCTCTGTCGCTGAATTCCTTGGATTTTTCACTTGGAAAGACTTTACCATCCTATTCTATTTGTTAATGACACATCATTATACAAAAAAGCTTGTTTCTCTATCACAGTGATGGTATAGACTCAACAATGATGTATATGTGTATATGTGTCTTGCATGTGGGAAATTCTAGCTATAGCTCTTGGTTACTTGAGAAATGAGATTTGTATGAAAATTGTGTTAAGCAATAATTTATGGAAAATTTAAATGTAGCCCTAAGGGCCATATAAGAAGCTAAAAATGATATATAATACCGAATGTGTGTTTTTGTCTTATATTCCAACTTAATACCTCTTTGGAAAAATATATTAATGTGTGTACAATGTACATAGCAAAGCAATATAGCATGGAGACTAAAGTTAATTCCCAGTTTGAAGAGGATTCAGCATCTGGGAAGTAAGTACACAAAGAAAATTTAGTATACAATAATATGTATGGCAAAGAGTTATGATAGAGATTAGAGAGTAACAGGCAGAATTTCAAGTTGATCCAGGAGCTTTGGATTTTATGTGAAGCATTTGGTGTCATCTCTTTGGCTCTCTACTATTGCACATCCATGATTTTGCCTAAGTGTAAATTTTGGTGTGTAATTGTTTATAGCTAGAAATAGGTTTCTTTGGGTATAGGAATGGTAAAGGGAATCATATTAATGGAAGATTTCGCTGCATCCTTCTCCCAGTTGAATGTCAGACCCGCTTTCCCAACCACCTGGACTTGAGATAAATATCTATTCCTTCCACTTCTAAGGGTGCTAACTTATCTTGTTTTGTTTTTTTTTTACGGATAACTAGAACTGGTATGTAATTGAACTTCTGATATCAGTCAGGAACTCAGGATATTAAAAAAATGGGACTTGTCTGTGCAGGAAGGTGTTGGCCTATGTTGTTTGTGGTCGTCTCAAAAGTGCTTTCCAGATTGCCTCTAGAAGTGGCAGTGTGGCTGATGTTCAATACGTGGCACATCAGGTATGATTGTCTTTAAGTCCTGATGTATTTCCGGCATAATGGAACTAGACTTGATATGTCATTCTCCATTCTGTATGAGTAAGCTATGTCAATTGTCAAATAGGTTATTATTTTCTTGATCATTTTAATGCAATATACTCGAACGTATTTACCATGTTGATTGAAACCTCAAGCAAATTGCTCTCTACTAATGCAAAATCGATAGGTAAATTTGTCCATTTATGATTAAGATATCCTGTTGCAGACCTTAGACATAGCAGTTCTTCTCAAGCTTCACACGAAAAAGACAGTTGCTTCATGTGATTGTTGATTTCTTATCTGATTTGATGAAGTTATTAAATATTGTTATGTATATATTTGGGCAGGCTCTACATGCGAATGCACTCCCAGTTCTTTACATGTGCAAACAGTGGTTGGCTCAATATATGTAATTTTTCGTTGGGGTCATTACACAGACTGATATGACGGCACTTGGCTTAAAGTTCCATATTTGTTTCCCGCTTGTAATTATACCCATAAGAGAACACGGTGATATCAGGTACTGTATCCTTGATGAGAACTAAACTTAGGGATGATTTATTTCATTTACAAAGCAACACTTCAACATAGAAACTGCAGTTCTGACTTGGCATATCTTTCAGCAGTAGCAGGGTTCACCTTGTACCAAGCAATAACAATATATTGTGCATTGAGATTGGTAGAGCATACAAACAAGAAGTCTGACCTCAACATGGTAAAAAATAAATAGGATTATAGTTTTGAAGCACTGGTTTTCGTGCAACCTGGTCCAAATCTTTTGAAGAGTATTTAGATGTACATTTTGAAGCATAGTACACGCCAATTTTTGTATAAAATGTTTTTGAGCTTGTACATACCCGGCGTTGGCAATGATATACTTTGCTATTCTGTAGTTGTTGAGGCTTATGTTGTTAGACTTAGGCAGAAGGGTGGGGGAAAGGAGAACAAAAGTTGTAGTATATACATAATGAGCTAGTGTGGCCTTGTAACAACAGAGTTTTGACCATCCGTTGTTTACATTTGTGCTAGAGTACAAGCGCTTGTATACTCTCAAAATAATGATGTTTACCAAATGAGATGATATTGTAATATGGTGTTGCACTCTTATCCCTTTTTCCAAGTACATTGGTTGACAGTAAAATTTAAGCTTTGAAAATGTAATTGGGAAGTTTTGTGATTCATGGAAAACGAAGCAGTACCAAACAACAATAGTTTTGAACTTTGAACTTTGCTTTGCTGGTACCAGCAAATCTGTAACACCTTGACAATTCTCTCTTTTTTAAAATACCTTTTTAATATAAAACATAGAGTTATTAAAGTATTATCGCCCGTGTGAAAACGTATCGGCTTATTTAGAATTTCGCAGCGGAAAACAATAATAATAAACTTTTTAAATAAAACTTAGTCAACAATAAAGTCAACTTCAAAACCAACCAACAATCAAAGTCAACCTTTAAACTAAATTAAACTAACTATAAAATGTATAACTCAAAAATACGGAATATGAACTACACAAGCTCTCCAACATCCCGATCCCAATGATGCATCATCTTCGAACCTGATAGATGGACTATGCACTATTGATCCCTAGAGACTGCTCACCAAAATATTACAGGATCAAATCAATAAGGCAAAGCCATGATCAACATACACAATAAAAGCACGTAATCAGCAAAGTCGAGTACTACATACTAAACAAGTAAACAATCTTAACATGACACTAATAACGGTTTTTTCACCAAATACCCCTGACAGATAAATTTATTCACCAAATACCCCCACTTTTTTCAAAATTCACCAAATACCCCCGACCTTTAAAAAAATTCACCAGATACCGCTGATATTTGAAGAAATACCCAAAATGCCCTTTTTGGCTAACGGACGTTAGTGATCTATTAGCGAAAAATACATATTCACCATATACCCCTAAGTAAAATAGTAATGCACCAGATACCCTTATTTTTGAATTACTTGTAACGACTATTTTTACAGTTTTAGAAACTAGCCGTTAGTTTTATGTTGCATTAACTTCTGCCTTTATAAATACATGGATCCAATACCCTTTCCTCACCCTTTTGTTATTGCAATTCTAAGGAGGTTTGCCATGAGTTACTCAAACACTTCATCCACACAATCTTCATACATAAGAGTACCTAACTCCTATTGTACTTGTAGAAGAAAATTTGCAATACGAAGCTCTGAAACAACAACAAATCCTCGGCCGTATTACAAGTGTGATACATGCAACAATTTCAGATGGTGCAAGGGGAGTGTGGAGCATAATCTGAGCAGCGAACATGATTCTCCAATATGCAGAGATGAGGGAGAAAGTTCAGAGAAGAGCAAGATGAAGGAAGAGCTGAAGCACTTGAAGAAGAAACTGAAGCAACAACAAAAACTAGTAAATGCAACAATAAAAGTAGGAGTGCTGATGTTTGTAGTTGTAATATTTAAGTGAAGTAATGTAATTGGTGCAAAAGACCAATGTAATGTTGTTTAGCAAAAAATTAGCATGTTTAAACTGTTGTAGCATCAACTAAAAACCTAATGTAGCAAAAAATCACCATTTCAACCACTTCCTAATGTAGCATCAACAAAATGATAGGCCCTACATAATCACAAAAAAAAAAGGCTAAGGCATCCTAACACTGTTCAGGCTTTCTTCTTGGTGGTCTTTGTCTTCTTAGCTTTAGGTTGGCTGGTTGAGGCACTTGCAGCATCTGTTTCTTTCTTTTTTCTCCCTCTCTTCTCAGTCCCTGTTGCAGCTGATGTAGACCCTTTCTCCTTCCTGGTTTGTGCAGTTGATCTACCTCCACAGGTCCTTGCATTGTGGCCCACTTCTTTACATTTGCTGCACTTAACAGTCTGTGCCTTTTGCCCTTCTTGGCTTCATTAGGACCTCTCTTCCTTTGCTTTTGGGGTCTCCCAGCACTTCTCTTAACATCAGGGGGAGAAATTAGGGGCAGGTCATGTTCAGGCCAGTGAGATGGATCAGCCATGGGGTGAATGTGCTCCCCATAGGTTGCCTCGTAAGCTGCTCCCTTATAATAAGGGATACAAAATCAGCAGCCTCCAATCTCTCATAAAAAATTACTTGCAATAGCATCTTCATCTGAGTCAGTCTCACTTTCCTCAACCTCAAAATCTTCATCTGCCTCACTCTCTTCCTCATCCTCTCTTCCCTCATCAGCATTAGAAAAAGCAGTGCCATTACCCCTTGACTGCTGCTATTACCCCTAGAACAACTGCCCCTCTCTTTAGGCACATAAGTCCCTAGTTTTTTTGCTGTGCTCTTAGGAACTTTAAACCCAACTGGCCTTGTTCTTGGGGGTCTTTTAGGCTTGGTTGTAGTGGAAGTTTGTGTTGGGGTTTGTGTTGGTTGCAAAGGGGTTGGTCTAGGTTCCCTTGGTTGCTCAGGGGGTGGTGTGGGTAGTCTTGGTGATGCAGTGGATATAGGTGGTGGAATTGGGTCCCTCACAGGTGAACCAGGGGATGTAGGAGGTGGTGAAGGCTCCATAACAGGTGAGGCATGGGATGTAGGTGGTGGAGTTGGGTCCCTCACAGGTGAGGCAGGGGATGTAGGAGGTGGAGTTGGGTCCCTCAATGGTGAGGCATGTGATGTAGGTGGTGGAGTTGGGTTCCTCACAGGTGAGGCAGGGGATGTAGGAGGTGGAGTTGGGTCCCTCAGTGGTGAGGCAGATGGTGTTTGTTGTTGGGTAGGGGGATTAGGTTGGGAATCTCCAGGGAAGAACTCTTCTTGTGATTGGTACACCCTTATGTACTCGCAAATGGTAACATCATCCACTGAGAGTACAGGTACCTCAACTGAAACTAGGTATCTCCTAGCCTCCTCAACTTCCCTCTCCTCTTCTTCTTCTATCCTGAGTCTCTCCTCTTCCTCTTTCTGTTTTCTTTCTTCCTCTTCCATCTCTTTCCTCAATATCTCTTGCACCCTCTTAATGTTTTCAGCCTTCTCTCTCTCAGCCTGATCCCTTAGATGTACATATGCCCTAAACACTTTCCCTGGGTTATCTGTTTCCTCAACCCACATTTCTATAGTGTTAGTTGCCCTCCCAAAACTCCATACCTTCCCTAAATCAGCATCAGTACTTATCTCCATCTTCCTATTAGTCCTAGGGTTATGCACCAATATCTTAAAGGATTTGGGGAGTTATACATTATGTTTAACAGATTCTTCAAAAAAATCTTCATATAATCCCATTAAATGGCACAAGTCTGTGTCCTCCACCCTTACATCAAAATCATGGCCATTATAATAGACAAGCAACCAAATTGAGGCCATCCTAAACAAACAACAAACAACCACAACAAAACCTAAGTAATTGAACTACCACATTCCACAAAAACAAGAAATATCAAATTTTTCCCATGATCAAAACTAGGTTTATCGCAAAATCAAATTAAACCCTACAACGAACTAACCCTAATAGAACACAATTGCAGTTCAGTTAAAGGTTTTAAGACAAAGAAACACTAAATGAAGTTACTTACCTTCAAAATCGCGTTTTTTTGGCGTTGCAACCCTCTTTTTGAAATTTCAAAATCGCGTTTTTGGGTCGTTTCAAGAACACCTACTGAAAGAATGTTGTGCAGTCCTCTTTGTCTTCAAATTTCGCAGCTTTTTTATAACAAATCTTCAAGTTTGCAGTAGATTTTTAGGGATCCTTTGATGCTTCAACACGCATAACAACAGAGCAAGAAAGGGGAGTCCAAAGGGCGAGGTTTTTTTTAGAAGAAATTTATGTCAGGTTATCTCACCTAGGGGTGTTCATAAATATCCGATCCGTGATCCGGTCGACCCGACCCGATTTTTCGGATATCCGGTCCGCTTTTTTAGTTTTCGGATATTTCGGATCGGATATCCGAAAATATCCGAAATATGGGAATTTTTCGGTATTTTTCGGATATTTTCGGATATCCGATCCGAAATATTCGTTTTCAAGGCCGGACATCCGAAATATCCGATGATCCGATCCGGAACATATTTTAAGAACTTTTCCTTTGAAAATTTCATTTTTTTAGTTTTCGGATATCCGATGATCCGATCCGAAATTTCGGATATCCGATCCGATCCGAAAATTTTCGGATCGGATTCGGATCGCATTTTTCCCGATCCGAAATTTCGGATCGGATATCCGAAATGAACACCCCTAAATTCTCACCAACATACTCCCTCCGTCCCAGAATACTCTTGACACTTATCAGGGCACGTAGTTTTAGATGATAAGTTGTTGTTTGGTTATCAATTGTTATTTTATTTAAAAGTACATGTAGATGTGATAGGAGTGAGTAGGTAGGATAAGTAGTATTATTTTATTTGGAGGAGAAAGGGAGTGGGCCAATGGTTAAAAGGTAGAAGGATTAAAATAATAGTGGGTCATATACAAAAATAGAAGTGTAAAGAGTATTCTGGGACAGATGAAAAAGGAAAGTGTAAAGAGTATTCTGGGACAGAGGGAGTAACAATAATGGCGCCACAAAGTAAAGGCAAACTTGTAAATAAACGCTAACGGCGCACTAACGTCCGTTAATAATAAGGGTATCTGGTGAATTTTCTTAAAGGTCGGGGATATTTGGTGAATTTTGAAAAAAGTGGGGGTAATTGGTGAATAAATTTATTTGTCAGGGGTATTTGGTGAAAAAACTGTACTAATAAATAATAGGTAGGAATAAATAATAACATAATAACTTGCAGATAACTTTTACTGAACTAAACTTAAACAACATTCTTATTAATTTAAATGAAATAGTCAATGGACCGAGTTGTCTCATCTAAAACAGTCTTCCCCTAGGAAGACGAAATACGGAAGCGACTCCGTATTCCAAAATGACCTACGATATCGATGAACCTTTTAATAAAATAGGAATGGTGATCAACGGAAACCCAGAAAAAGCCATGGGCTACCACCATGTACTCCAACTCCTAATTGTCCACACTTCAGACGTGCACCAGTCCAAAGTTATTGCTATCCAGTTTCACTTTACATAATTTATGTAACACCCCGACAATTCTCTCTTTTCTAAAATACCTTTTTACTATAAAACATAGAGAATTATCAAAGTATTATCGCCCGTGTGAAAACGTATCGGCTTATTCAGAATTTTGCAGTGGAAAACAATAATAATAAATTTTATAAATAAACTTAGTCAACAATAAAGTCAACTTCAAAACCAACCAACAATCAAAGTCAACCTTGTAACCAAATTAAACCAACTATAAAATGTATAACTGAAGAGTACAAGATAAAAACTAAACAAGCTCTCCACAATCCCGATCCTAATGATGCATCATCTTCGAACCTGTTAGATGGACTATGCACTATTGATCCCTAGAGACTACTCACCAAAATGGGTCATCACAGGATCAATAAGGCAAATCCATGATCAACATACACAACAAAAGCACGTAATCAGTAAAGCTGAGTACTACATACTAAACAAGTAAATAATCCTAACATGGTACTAATAAATAATAGGCAAGAATGAATAATAACATAATAACTTGCAGATAACTTTTACTGAACTAAACTTAAACAACATTCTTATTACTTTAAATGAAATAGTCAATGGATCGAGTTGTCTCATCTAAAACAGTCTTCCCCAAGGAAGATGAAATACGGGAGCGACTCCGTATTCCAAAATGACCTACGATATCGATGAACCTTTTAATAAAATAGGAACGGTGATCAACCCGAAACCCAGAAAAAGCCATGGGGTACCACCATGTACTCCAACTCCTAATTGTTCACACTTCAGACGTGCACCAGTCTAAAGTTATTGCTATCCAGTTTCACTTTACATGATTTACCAATTATTACTTGTTATGACTCACAAGCAACACAAATAATAAAGTCATCAAACAACCATAATTCTCTTTTTATCTTAGGATTAGATAAATGATCACACAACTTAACAATCCAAGATTACTTTCAACTTTAATCCAAACTTTCTTATTTGTTGAACCTAGCCAACAACCAAATTACCTTTCATAGGTAGAAAATATCAACTTACCAAATAAGGCCCTCACTCTTTATAAAGCAGTGAAATACTAAAAGGAAACAATGATCAATCATGATCCAATAATAATAAATATATTAATCCCCCATGTGAATTAATAACAATAAAGTTCCCAACCAACTTGCTTGCATCAATTTTCCATATAAACATGATATATAAATCTCAGAATATAATCTCATAATCCACATGTTTACACCACAACATAAAACATGCAAAATCCAACATAATAAACCTCACATATGAACTGAACATAGTTCCTATACATGATACTACAAAAATTTCTTCCTTAATCATGATACTATCTCAATCAACACATAGATATGTACTTACCTTGTGTAGATAAACCGGAATGCCACTTTAACCAACTTAAAAGTTGCCTAGAGAGAATTCTCCGCCTAAAATAACCAATAGAATTCGTAATCAATACTCCAAATAAATTCCAGAAACTTTAAAATACTTTAAATCCCCTTGAAAAATATTTAAAGTTTGTTTTTAACATTAAAACTTCAAGTACTAATGCTTCCTAGCATAGTACTACTATACTAGTCATTAAAATCCTTAAAACTCCATTAATAACAACCCTTCTAAAATTCCAGCAGCATATAATCATGTAAAACTCTCTTTAAACATACTTAAACATGCTTAAATTCATAAAGACAATAACTTTCATAATTTATAATAAACTACTAGGTTTTTCTAACTCTCAAAACCCTATAAATTCATGCTTTGATAATTAAAAACCTACTTTAAATTCAAAAATGCAAATCTGACTTTTATTCCATCAACACATAAATTATATAACTTAGATTCAATACCAAATCAATAACTTATAACTTTTAAACATAAATTAATTAAAACAAAACCTAAAAATACAATCTTTAAATAAAACTTGAGGAGAAAGAAAAGAAACAAACCAAATCAAGAAGAGGAGGGGAGAAGGAACGCCGGCCAGCAGGGTGGTAGACAGTGGCAGCAGCGGTGGTTGCCGGCGAGGTGCAGTGGTGGCCGGAGTTGGTGGTCGCCGGAAGGATGAACCGAAGGAAGAGGAGGAAGGATGAAAAGAAAAAAAAAGAAAGAAAAGAGTGTGGGAGCCGAAAATTTGGAGGAAAGAGGAGAGAGAGAGAGAAATAATGTGTGGTGAAATATTTGGGGTTTATGGGGGTAATTATAGTTTCCCCTATGTGGGCTTAGGAAAAAGGTAATTAGACTTCAAATAGAGTTTGGTGATGAATAATAATGATGATTGAACTCCTATCATCACTAGGATTAGTATTTGGGTTCCTCAAGCCCATTTAAACTCCTTTTTCAAATCCACTAAGTGTTTCAAACAATTTCAAGTCCTTTCAAAGCATGACTTTAATACTCCCTCTGTCCCAGAATACTCTTTACACTTTCCTTTTTCATCTGTCCCAGAATACTCTTTACACTTCTATTTTTGGATATGACCCATTATTATTTTTATCCTTCTAACTTTTAAACATTGGCCCACACTCTCTCTCCTCCAAATAAAATAATACCACTCCTATTACATACCAACTCTAACCATGGCCCACATTCTCTCTCCTTAAAATAAAAGAATACTACTTTTACTAACTACTAACTTCTATCACATCTACTTTTCAATATAATAATAATTGATAACCAAACAACAACTTATCATCTAAAACTATGTGCCTTGATAAGTGTTAAGAGTATTTTGGGACGGAGGGAGTAATTATTTGACTTGAATAAATTAGTAAAACAATTCCTTTGACTTTCAAATAGTCAACCTTTGAAATATGAAATCATTAAAATCCTAATATATATTAAAATATAAATAACTATATATTAAAATATATTTATAAAATCCATAAAAATACGGAGGATCACAATTTACCAGTTATTACTTGTTATGACTCACAAGCAACACAAATAATAAAATCATCAAACAGTCACAATTCTCTTTTTAGCTTAGGATTAGATAAGTGATCACACAACTTACAATCCAATATTACTTTCAACTTTAATCCAAACTTTCTTATTTGTTGAACCTAGCCAACAATCAAATAACCTTTTCATAGCTAGAAAATATCAACTTACCAAATAAGGCCCTCGGTCCTTATAAAGCAGTGAAATAATAAAAGGGAACAATGATCAATCATGATCCAATACTAATAAATATATTAATTCCCCCATGTGAATTAATAACAATAAAGTTCCCAACCAACATGCTTGCATCAATCTTCTATACAAACATGATATATAAATCTCATAATATAAATCTCATAATCAACATGTTTGAACAACAGCATAAAACATGTCAAATCCAACATAATAAATACTCCCTCTGTCCTAAAATATAGTTGTCATTTCCCTTTTTTCACGGTAATTTATGCAAGTAGAATCTAAGAGGGATAATAAAGTTTTTTTGCTTATTTAAATAAATGTTGTATGGAAAATGATGATTTTAGGAGAGAAATTGGAGAATAATTGGTGAAAGAGCATTAATTGTAACACTTTGGTGAATAAACAAAACAAAAAACAAAATTCAAGAAGCAAATAAATGATGGGACACGATTTTTCTAGACAAATTACGGAAAAATGTGGAACTAAATATGGAAATGAGAACTATATTTTGGGACACTCAAAATGGAAATGGGAACTATATTTTGGGACAGAGGGAGTATCATATATGAACTCAACATAGTTCCTATACATGATACTACATAACTTTCCTTCCTTAAATCATGATACTATCTCAATCAACACATAAGTATGTACGTACCTCGTTTAGACAAACTGGAATGCCACTTTAACCAACTTAAAAGACGCTTATAGAGAATTCTCCGCCTAAAATAACCAATACAAATTTATAATCAATACTCAAATAATTTCCAGCAACTTTAAAATACTTTAAACCTCCCTTAAAATATTTAAAAGTTGTTTCCATCATTAAAACTTCAATTACTAGTACTTCCTAGCATAGTACTACTATACTAGTCATTAAAATCCTTAAAACTCCTTTAATAACATCCTTTTTAAAATTCCAGCAGCATATAATTTACTAAAACTCTCTTTAGACATACTTAAACATGCATAGAAACATAAAGACAATAACTTTCATAATTTATAATAAACTACTAGGTTTTTCTAATTTTCAAAACCCTAAAAATTCATGCTTTGATAATTAAAATCTACTTTAAACTCAAATATGCAAATGTGGTTTTTATTTTATCAATACATAAATTATATAACTTAGATTCATTAATAAATCAATAACTTATAACATTTAAACATAAATTAATTAAAATAAAACCTAAAAATACAATCTTTGTATAAAACTTGAGGAGGAAGAAAGGAAACAAACCAAAGCAAGAAGAGGAGGGAAGAAAATGTCGGTCAAAGAAGAGCGAACAGATTCGGGTGGGCGGGCGGTGGTCGCCGGCGAGTGATGGTGGCCTGACGACGTACTGTGAAAAGGGGGAAGCCGAAGGAGTGAAAAACCCGAGCAAAGAAAATGAAAGGAGAGAGGGAGATAAGGCCGAAATCTTGGGAGAAAAGGAGGAGAGAGAAAATAAAGTTGTGGGGAAATATTTGGGGTTTATGGGGTATTTATAGTTTCCCCTTTGTGGGCTTAGGCAAAATGGTAATTGGGCTTCAAATAGAGTTTGTTGATGAATATGAGTGATGATTGAACTTCTAACATCACTAGGATTAGTATTTGGGTTCCTCATGCCCATTTAAACTCCTTTTTCAAATCCAAATAGATATTTCAAACATTTCAAGTACTTTCAAAGCATGACTTTAATAAATATTTAACTTGAATAAATTATTAAAATAATTCCTTTGACTTTCAAATAGTCAACCTTTGAAATATGAAACCATTAAATGCTAATATATATTAAAATATAAATAACTATATATTAAAATATATTTATAAAATTTATAAAAATACGGGGGATTATAGTCTACCCCTCTTAAAAGAAGTTTCGTCCCGAAAATTGACACGAAAACTCACACATTTTCAGAAGTTTTTCAACTCAACTCCTATTGGAGAAATACTTGTGCCACTCATGTGCACTCTTTTGCCAACTCAAAATCACTTGTGTTACTGATGAACACCCTTTTCTTATGCGGAGAATCTATTTATTTTGCACCAAACATGTGCAAATCGCCAAAATAAGCATAAAAATGCATAAAATACTATAAAAATAGGTAAAAAGCGCGAAATTCTATCGCATTCTACCCCCTTAAAGAAAACGAGTTACGCCCTCGTAACTCACCTCAAGGAATAAATCTGGGTACTTCTTCTTCATTTCAGCTTCAGCTTCCCACGTCACCTCTTTGGACTCATGGTTTGACCAAAGCACTTTTACTATATTGACATCCCTATCGTGTGTACTACGCACCTTCTTATCAAGAATTTTCACATGCCTTTCCTCATATGTGAGGCTACTATCAATCTGAATCCTCTCAGGCTCCAAGACATGACGTTCATCAGGGATATAACGCATGAGTTGGGAAATGTGAAACACATCGTGCATATTCTCGAACTCCATTGGCAAAGCCAACCTATAAGCTACCTTCTCAATTCTTTGCAGAATCTCATATGGACCTACATATTTGGCATTTAATTTGCCCTTTTTCCCAAATCTCATCACACCCTTAGTTGGTGATACTTTCAGAAACACTTTATCACCTACTTCGAACTCATCGTCCCTTCGCTTCAAGTCGGCATAACTCATTTTGCCTATCTTGAGCAGCTTGAATTCTAGCCTGAATCAACTTCACATTCTTGATAGTCTCCTCAATGAACTCTATCCCAAATACTATGTTCGCACTAAAATCATTCCAGTAAATGGGACCTCTACACTTTCTTCCATATAATGCCTCAAAATGTGTCATCTTAATACTTGCATGATAACTATTGTTGTATGAAAACTCAATCAAATCTAATTGGTCTTCCCAACTACCCTGAAAATCAATAGCACAGGCTCTCAACATATCTTCCATAGTTTGGTTAGTCCTCTCAGTCTGACCATCAGTCGCAGAGTGAAAGGCAGTACTCATTTTCAATGTTGTCCCAAGATTTAACAGGACCTTTTGCCAAAATTTTGAGAGAAATCTTGAATCACGATCTGAAATAATATCAGTTGGAACCCCATGCAATCTCAATACATGCTTAATATATGTCTTCGCAAGTTGCTTCTTCTTCCATGTCTCTTTAATTGGAATGAACACGGCCAATTTCGTCAGACGGTCCACAATAACCCAAATAGTATCATTACCATTCCTTGTTCTAGGCAAAGCAGTCACAAAATCCATTGAAATGGAATCCCACTTCCATCCCGGAACCTCACAGGATTGAACTTTCCCCACTGGTCGCTTATGATCTATCTTGACTTTCTGACAGGTTAGACACTTAGACACGAACTCGGCAACATCACGCTTCATGTTTGGCCACCAATAGATCTGCTTAAGGTCCTTATACAGCTTGTCACCCTCAGGCTGCACAGAGTACGGTGTATTATGGCCCTCATCCATAAGACGTCTCCTAAGCTCATCACATTTTTGTGGTACACACCACCTCCCCTTGAACCTCAGACTACCATCACCATGGATCTTAAAATCAACTTCCTTACCTTGGCCCATCTTTTCCTTAATCTTCTCTAGGTGCTCATCCCCAACTTGACCCTCTTTGATCTCGTCGAAAATTGACAACCCCAACGATAAAGCACTCAGTCTTGCCTCAATCTCCCCAGGATTCAAGATTTCTAGGCTAAGTCTTTGCATATCTCGACACAACTCCTCAGGAATTATCAAGGCATTCATGCTATGACTCGACTTTCTACTCAACGCATCAGCAACTACATTTGCTTTCCCCTCATGATATTGGATGTCTAAGTCATAATCCTTTATCAACTCTAACCATCTTCTCTGCCTCATATTGAGGTCTCTCTGGGTGAAAATATACTTCAAGCTTTTATGGTTTGTAAAGATCTTGCAGGTGACCCCATACAGGTAGTGTCTCCAAATCTTCAAGGCGAATACAATAGCACCTAACTCTAGATCATGGGTAGGGTAATAGCCTCATTAGGTTTCAACTGACGCGACGCATACACGATCACCTTCTCATTCTGCTGTAACACACATCCCAAACCATTCTTTGAAGCATCACTATACACCTCAAATCCCTCATTCCCATCAGGCAGGGTCAAAACATGTGCTGAGGTCAAACGTTCTTTTAAAATATGAAAAGTTTCCTCACACTTCTCACTCCACTCGAATTTTGACTCCTTTTTCATCAAATTGGTCATTGGCCTGGCTATCTTCGAGAAATCTCTCACAAATCTTCTATAATAGCCAGCTAAACCTAGGAAACTTCGAATATCAAACACAGTCTTCGGATTGGCCACTTACTCACAGCTTGAATCTTAGCAGGGTCTACAGAGACTCCTTCCTTAGACACATAGTGACCCAAAAATGCTACTTTCTCCAAACGAAACTCACACTTAGAGAACTTGGCATACGATTGATTCTTCCCAAGCGTCTCCAATATAATGCTCAAATGCTCATCATGCTCTTTTTCATTCTTCGAGTAGATCAGAATATCATCAATGAATACAACCACGAACTTATCTAAGAACTCATGGAAAATTCTATTCATCAAGTCCATAAATATGGCAGGTGCATTGGTTAACCCAAAAGGCATTACAGTGATCTCATAGTGACAATAACGAGTCCTAAACGCAGTCTTAAGTATATCCTTATCAGCTACCCTCAACTGGTGATACCCTGAATGCAAATCAATCTTCGAGAACACGCTCGCTCCATTCAATTGTTCAAATAGCTCATCTATCCTAGGTAGAGGATACTTGTTCTTGATGGTTACATTATTCAATTCCCTATAATCGATACACAACCTCATACTCCCATCTTTCTTCTTAACAAACAACACAGGAGCTCCCCAAGGTGATGCACTAGGCCTAATATAACCCTTATCGAACAGCTCTTGCAATTGCGTCTTCAATTCACTCATCTCCGGAGGTGCCATTCTATAGGGTGCTTTAGATATAGGTGCGGTTGCAGGAACTAAGTCTAAGGTGAACTCAATAGCTCTAGCAGGCGGCATAACCGAAATTTCACTCGGAAACACATCCATAAACTCATTTTACAATTGGAACATCCTCAATATTTACCCCAACTTCTTTACTCACATCTTGCGCACTAAAGAAAAATAACTCACACCCCTTTTTCATCAATTTCTTCACTTGCATTGCAGAAATAACCCTAAAGTTCTTGGACTTCCCAAAACGTCTATACGAGGTCAACTTCCCCAAACTACTTTTTGAACCTCACAATCTATCTTGGCCTTGTATAAACTTAGCCAATCCATCGCTAGAATTATATCTAGGTCTCCCAGATTAAACTCTATCAAATCAGAAGGAAAAAAACAGTCTCCTATCTTCATAGGCAAATTTTTGAACAACTTAGTACACATTATGGTCTCACCAGTAGGTATACTAACAGACAAATCAATCGTCTCAAAATCTATTAACCCCAGACTTTTAATAACCGACGACGAAACAAAAGAATAAGTCGCCCCCGAATCAAATAATGCTTTAACTAGCACGGAGTTAATAGAAAAAGTGCCAGACACTACGTCGGCAGATCGTTCAGCTTCATTGCGACTCATCACGAACAGTTTACCCGGAGCCTGGTTCTGGTTGCTCTCACTAGCAGGCTTATTGTAGCTCCCTTGGTTGTTCAGGGCCCCTACAGGCTTCGAACCCTGATTTCCTGACTAGTTAAATCCAGACCTCACTTGGTTACTACCCCCATTGCCATTTTGCTCTTTCTTTTGCTTAGCAAAACACTCATACTCCCTGTGGCTCTTCTTCTGGCAGTAGTTACAGGTCACTAGTTCTCCCTTGCAGTCTTTACCTAGATGGTTATTACTGCACTTCTTACATTGGTGCACTCTCTCAGTTTGACCCTTATTATTGTAGCCCTAATTATTCCTCCCTTGGAAATTCCCATTCTCATTTCTACTCTTCTTGAAGTTACCTTGATTTCCCCCAGCATTGGAATCCTTCCTTTTCTCACCCACTACATCATTTTTGTTATCACGCCTCGACTGAAGACCATAAATGTGGGTGGCTCTTCCATAAACAATATCAAGGGATGAAAAAGTTTCACCACCTAACCCCATCTGGATTTCATCAGTCAAACCTTGCTCAAACCTCTGAGCCTTTAATTCCTCATTGGCTACTACCTCAGGTGCAAACCTCGACAGTGCTATGAATTTGCTATAATACTCAGAAATGGTCATAGTCCCCATCCTCAGATTGATAAACTCTTGGGCTTTCTGTTTCCTCATAAAGGCAGGGTAAAACTTTCCTCTCAAGGCAGTAACAAAAGAATCCCAATTGAAAACTTCAACAACACTCAGTCTAACCCCATTTTCTCTCCACCACAAATCAGCCTCATCCTTAGGTACATCACAGCCTGACCTACTCTCATATTCTCAGGACAGTTCACAGCCCCAAAGATTTTCTCAAACTCCCTAATCTAGTTCTCTAAAAATGTAGGATCATCTTGCCCCTTAAAATATGGTGGTTTAACTTTGGCTAACCTCTCAAATATGTCCCCAGCAGAATCGGGACGCTCAGTTCTCTCTTGAGTCAGTTTCTTCGCCAAAAGGCGAATAACAGCAGCTAAATCGTTATTGTTGTTAGCAATTCTAGAGCGCGACCTAAAATTAATGTACTCTACTTTAAGTTCGATACATATTTATATGCCATTCTCTACGAAGGCAACATTTGATTTGACCATAAAGATCGCATCAACAAACAATTTCTCATGAAGTTACAACAATATTACAGAATAATCATCATCACTCATCCATGAAGAATATTCACATAAAAAACACACAGTTTAGGAATCATGAATAAAAATTCAATCATAACAAATAAATAAAAATATTCCCATTCGCGTGCCCAAAATAAATTCTTGCTCACTTGGATAACTAAATATTTAACTTTTATTCCTCAAAGATGTCAATAACAATTTTTTTTCTAATCCGTAATGCTGTACTTTTGCTAAAAAATAAAATAAAGGTACTATAAATTTAAATCATTGTTGGACGAATTATCCAACATTATTCTTTAAAACATAAATGAATAAATAAATAAACTAAGGTGAAACATTATCAGTCTTATCCTCAGATTACCTGTAGTTTTTTGGAGTGAAAAGCTCATCTACAAATTCATCAATGTCCTCAGTATTATAGTAAATATATCTTCTAAATCCCGTAGATCTCCGCTTAGGTTGAGGCTCGTCCTACTTTGACTCATAATCAGTCTCATATCTGAAAGAAGCATAGTGGATATCGCTCCTGGTCTGCCATCTAGCATGGTCAAACTCATGAAGGATCTCATCATCACTATCAGGCACGCCTGCTCTTAATACATTACGCATACTGAACTCTAGTTCGGTATAGCTATCATCATCAGACTCATAACCTCCATCGCTCTCATTATCACTCAGTACGATAGGGTTGTAAAAGCTCCCTGCTCTAGTATCTTCTCTTTCAGACATGACTAAGAATCTATAACAATAAATTTAACTTTTATAAGCAATTGGTACTCTCACTTAATGTATAATCCCAACAATCAACAATAAACAAGGATAACCCACAACATAAAGCATATAAATAACATAAACAGTTAGCGGGGAAGAAAAATATAATCATGCTGAACTAACTATTTAATGCAGATATATACTATTTCTATCAGTCTATCCTATATGCCCTTCATATACTACCCATCTCTCACAAAATAATAAAATAATTAGAATATTGAAATAAATAATTTTCGAATTTATAAGGAACCGAAAAAAACGAACAACATAAAGGAATATATTTCGAAAATTTCGAACATAATCCTCGAAAAAAAAATTCGGGCTATATAAAAAAAATTCGGACACCAAACTAAAAATAAAAAATTTCGGACCTTTTAATAATTTTTTTTTAATTCGAATCAAAATAATACTAGAATTTTGAAAAAGAAACTTTTCTAAGGTAACTTAAATACCCTGAATAAGTAGGCGCTCAATTCTAAGAATTTCATTTCAAGTAACTAGCTAGTTAGTCGCCTATAGACTTAAGGTTGGCACGAAAGGCGAATAAAAACCAAAAAATACAATCTTTGTATAAAACTTGAGGAGGAAGAAAAGAAACAAACCAAAGCAAGAAGAGGAGGGAAGAAAATGTCGGCCAAAGAGCAGCAGCAGAGGCGGCTGGTGGTCGCCGGCGAGTGATGGTGGCCGGAGGCCGGCTGGCCGGAAAAGGGGAAGCCGAAGGAGTGAAAAACCCGAGCAAAGAAAACGAAAGGAGAGAGGGAGTTAAGGCCGATAATCTTGGGACAAAAGGAGGAGAGAGAAAATAAAGTTGTGGGGAAATATTTGGGGTTTATGGGGTATTTATAGTTTTCCCTTTGTGGGCTTAGGCAAAAAGGTACTTGGGCTTCAAATAGAGTTTGGTGATGAATAGGAGTGATGATTGAACTCCTAACATCACTAGGATTAGTATTTGGGTTCCTTAAGCCCATTTAAACTCCTTTTTCAAATCCAAATAGGTATTTCAAACATTTCAAGTACTTTCAAAGCATGACTTTAATAAATATTTGACTTGAATAAATTAGTAAAACAATTCCTTTGACTTTTAAATAGTCAACCTTTGAAATATGAAACCATTAAATGCTAAAATATATTAAAATATAAATAGCAATATATTAAAATATTTTTATAAAATTTATAAAAATACACAAATTCAGCATCACTAATGAGGTCAATATCCTTATTCTTATAAAATTGGATAGAATTTAAGCATATAGGATAGTAAATTGATTAA
Organism: Beta corolliflora; assembly: GCA_947648045.1. Lineage (NCBI taxonomy): Eukaryota > Viridiplantae > Streptophyta > Magnoliopsida > Caryophyllales > Amaranthaceae > Beta > Beta corolliflora. The sequence goes on along the minus strand of CANSZD010003027.1, from coordinate 34,564 downwards.
TGGCACAATCACTTATACAACTTATTTGTATGATCTCATAGCCCGAGACACGACTCACAACCTTATCAAAGCAAATCTTAAACTTTCAGCAGCTGCACCAATTATTTGCAGTATCTATCCTGTGTTTCAAGTATCCACTTGAGGCAAATCTGCTTCAGTATTCAGACCCTTTTTCCAGAAACATCCTGTTGTATGCATTGTACTGAATTAGAGCGTGCAAACTAGCATAAAATATGAAAGCTTCTGAGGCAGGTTTAAATCAAATTCTTGAGTATTATTACTTAGCTATGTTACCTATAACCTACACAAACTTTGAAACTTCTAAGCTCTGAATCTAGACCATACTTCCGTTGTTTAAGGGCAGTTTACCCAATTCGCTTAAAACCCCATGAATTGTGATTTCGGAAAAAAAACAAATGGTGCATAGAATATGGGGTGTTTTAGGTCGATTTCAAGTGCCATAATAGGCGAAAGTGCATACTATTTCCTTTCTTCTTTTGGTGTGGTTGAGATGCCACCTATATTGAACCATGTGATAGGATTTCCCATGTACATACAAGTGATATAGTTTTGGGATAATTTAACAAAATTAGGTAGTGAATCACATTTCCATGCTCATTCGCACTACAAATTAGGTATAACATTGTTCGGGCTAGACTCTGGAGCAGATCATCTTGGTCAAATATTAACTATAATCATAGATAACCTTGGGATTACCAAGGAAATTTAAGGATAACCGAACCAATTACTTCTCAACCTTCTCTGAACCTTTCTTCTCTTACGAGATCTATTCAACTTGAAAAGAAACCTCAAATTAATTCGTTTGGTAAAATCATAAATAATCCTCATATTATTCGGTTAAATCAAAATTAGTTGAACTCATATAAATTAGTATTAATTCGTTTTTTCACACTTAAACTAGTGTGCAGTCCGGGCGTCGCCCCGAAGGGCTATTGTTTAAATTTTTGAATGGTTTAACTATTGTTTCTATTGTTCATCGTGTGATTTCCTATATGTCGTTTGTAATACCATATAGTTTGTAAGTTGTGTTATGCAATGGATAATCTTGACCGAAATTCACTGTCATTCTTACTTTTAGGACAATAGAAATATGTCAAGTGCGTGTGAAAACAATAATTATTGCTTTGACATTGGTTAACTAAAGACAAATTCACAACAAAACTGTCATGATTAATATAATCAGTTTAACTTTTTAATCGCATGACTTGCTCTACCCACCTACCCAACGTTTAACCCAACACTACATGGCCAAATTGAATTACGCTTCCATATCTAGTTAGTTCCATGAGTAATAACTTCACACACCAGCATCAGTACAATAAACATATAAGTGGGTTGATTAGTACAAAGTATAATTTGTACCGCTAGCCTATTAATTACGAAGTAGAGGAGTGTAACATTCATGGTGAATTTCGAAAGGGGAGATGGCGCAAGGGATGACTGCAAGGAAAAAAAAACAAATAAGAAAAATAAACACTTAAATAACAAATTATTTAGATTTTTTTAATTGAGGCAAATTTGAAGTTTTTCATTTTTTCTAGACTTTATAATTAACAAAAAACACTCGAATTATTGTCAATATATTAGATTTTGTTTACATGCATGTAGATTTAATTAAAAATTATGTAAATTAAAAATTATATTATACTTAAACTAATAGATTTACTTACATGCATTTAGTTATAAGCTTAAATAATAATAATCTATGTATATAGTTTAATTATCTAATATTAGTGAATAAATAAATAAATAAAAGTGATTAAAATAGAAATTTTATTACTTATCTGAATTTGATGAAAATCGAATTGCTTGAGAAAAAAAATCAACTCTTCCATATCAGTCATCATCATCATCGCATCTTCATCTTGATTTTCTTCCCAAAAAAGAATTTTCCACAAAAGTCTTCATTTTTTTCTTCTCGAAAATCACCTTTTGGACCTTCAATCTTCCCGAAATAATTGTTGCATGTACAAAATTTTCATTGATCTACTATAGAATCACACATTTGTATGTGATTATCAATTTATTTTCGCACAAGTGTTTGTTTTGATCTAAATTTTTAGAGATGAAAATTTTCAAACCAACGGAATGGTTAGATTGAGAATTTGAGTTGCATTTTTCTGGATTTAGAGAGAGGAAATGAGAATGAGAGAGAAAGAGAATATAGAGAGAGAAAGAGGTTGAGAGAATATGGAAAGTTTAGTTGTCAATTTTGTTTTGTTTCGATTTTTATAACCTATTGGACTACAAATATAAGATGTTTAGAATTGGTTTGTATATTGTGAATGCAAGTCAAGTCATAATATGTTTATATATAGATTGTTTATAAAATTGAATGCAAGAAAACTTATGCCAAATGGCCCAAATGTAGTCTACTTACTAATAATGCATGAATATATTATATTTTTTTATTGTTATACAAGTTATTAATCTATTTTTTTAGATGTAAAGGTTAAGATATAGATATAAATATTTTAATAGTTGTTTTAAATAAAATTCAATGATTGTGTTGTTTGTTTAATTATATATTCATCTCCATCATGTTTTTTTGTTTTATATTATATTATTATATTGCTCGGTCTTTATTTGTCAAATATATATTTAGATACATATTTATTATACTATAAAACTTAAAAAATGAGAAGAAGATTAACATAAATGACTTAGTGAAGGTCGATAATTTTTTTCTAACTTATATCTCGAGTTTGGTTATTATGTTTTTATAGGTGGTAGATGAAAGTTAAATCGATTACATGGATTGTATGTGAAGTATGGTTTCTTGTGAACTTCGAGAAGATGAGATATTATAGTGATAAAAAATTATTAAAAAAAAAAAAGCAAACCAATATGACTAAGAGTAATAGAGGATATTTGTATTTATCAATCATATTAATAGATAGTAATGTACTTTAGAGTGTTGAGTTGTTTACACTTAGATTTATTTTTTCATTTATATAAATTGTACACATCAATTTCACTCAAAATTATACCAATAATTAATAGCTTTAATTCATAAGATGATGCTTTTACTCCCTCTATCCCAGAATACTCTTTACACTTTCCTTTTTCATTTGTCCGAAAATACTATTTACACTTCTATTTTTGGATATGACTCACTATTATTTTAATTCTTCTACCTTTTAACTATTGGCCCACATTCTCTCTCCTCCAAATAAAATAATATCACTCCTACTACCAACCAACTCTAACCATGGCCCACATTCTCTCTCCTTAAAATAAAATAATACTACTTTTACTAGCTACTAACTCCTATCACATCTACTTTTCAATAAAATAACAATTGATAACCAAACAACAACTTATCATCTAAAACTACGTGCCTTGATAAGTGTCAAGAGTATTCTGTGACGGAGGGAGTATCTATAAGTTTTCTATATAGGTAATTTTGAACAATGTACAATTACATTTATTAAATTTTGTTTCATTCTTTTACGATATAATTTTTTATTAATTTGTATTATAGGCGGAGAAAATATCAAATTTAATACATCAGTACCACCACACAATATTAATTTGCGCTCAAATGATAGGACACCCTTGCTGGACGTTACCAACGGTAAATCCATAGTTTTTTTAGTCGTATATGCATATATAATTAGTGAATCATACAAAATTTACAATTTATTGTTATTTAATTAATGAAATCGAATTGTTTTTTTGAAACAGGGCCTATGATACTCAATACAGGTCAATTTCGGGTACTTCGGATCAAAGCCTGATTGTAACACCCCAAAACTTTGGTTTAAAAACTTTATAAAACATTCATTTTTCATTCAAGTACCTGACCAAACCTTTAGGGTGTTACCGCCGCATCTATTGTTAAAAATAAATGCAAGGCTAATTAATAAAATAAAATTTAACTTACAATTGGAATTATCAAAATAAACCAATCTAAGTGGCTAACTTAAACCAATTAAAAACTAAACAATCCCAAATAACAGTACTGTAATATTTATTAAACTAGGTGAACTTAAAACCACAAGTTCGCTCATTCCTGCAACGTAGTCCCTTTCACCAACCTGCACAATATAAATAGGAAAAGAACAAAGAAAAACAAATATACAAAAATTAGCGAAAGCTAAGTAATTACAACTTCATCCCGTAAAATAATAATAGTTATATTTTAAAAATAGTTTTTATAACATCATACAGACAAGTAAAATACAATACAGACAAGTATATAACACACTTAACCAATTTAAATACTCCAAGTTTATATGATTCACACAACATCAAATTTAATTATTAGAGGGGAATCGAATGTCGGTAGGCCGGACTAATCCCGTAACCACCTACTTCAACATCGAGTCATCACCCAAATAAATTAAGAGTAATGGCCAATATCGTTTTGCGAACGTCCCTAGTGTGCACACCCCTCACTAATCTAATGGGTATCCGCAACGCGCACCAATAGTATTAGGAGGAAGACAATAAAGAGTTGTAACGGAATAAAAATCAAGTACTGTTCATCACCTATGGAGGATCCAAGTCCACAGGATAATTCCCTTAATAATATTTCCACTTTACGTGATTAATAGATTTTAATAGTTATGGCACATCAAATATCACATTAAATACTACACGAAAACATCTTTAGTTCAATAAATATTTTTTCAACTTAATCACTTTATAGAATTATAATAATCAACGTCGATAATTCATAATAACCAATACATCCATCATTAGAGCATCATAGAGTCACAATGTCAACTTTTAATATTATTCGTAACATCATTAATTCACCAGTTGCAGCCATTAATTTACATTATCCATACTAGTATAGTTTTAATATGATGGTATAATATTTACATTAATAAGTCCAACATATAATCATACTAGGAAATACATATATTTATATCGTACGTAGAGAAAATAGTAGTAATAATAATAATAATAATAATAATAATAATAATAATAATAATAATAATAATAATAATAATAATAATAATAATAATAATAATAATAATAATAATAATAATAATAATAATAATAATAATAATAACAACAACTTTAGTCATACTAGTACTATTATTATTCATGTTCTTGGAACACAAGGTGACACTCAAGAAGGTGGAGGGGTTGAATTGAGTGGCTAAAACTAATCGAATTTCGCAAAAACACTCTTATGGCACTATGCCTGGCACTGTGCTATTCGCTCGTAATTCTTCGATTTGTATTTTTGCGAAAACTAAAACGTAACTCAATATGAAATCAATTATGAAACACCAGAAATAACGTGGTTCAATCTCACATCTGAGATCTACGTCCACACAATTAAACTCTTTTATTAATTGAATCCTAAAATATCAATCTCTTGATACAATAAGATCCCCCCACTACTAACTCTAGTAGTACTCCCAACACTTAACTCTAAGTGTTGCCACTCTCTATAATAATGAAATTACAGAATGAAAAGATCCTCAAAAGCGTGCTTCTTATTCAAGCAAATTAGAGGATAATTACAAACGCTGTTTAGTTTCATGACCTGACTAGAACTCTGTGCTACACTCTGTGCCTTAGGAAACAGTTTTCAGCCCTCGAAATCTCCGATATTTTTCTCTGAAAACGTGAGTTATGAAACTGAGTTATAATCCCTTTTATAGCTTATGGACTAATCGAAAATCCTTCTCAAAGATATGTATCTTTTACTCCTTATATTAAGGGATAAAATTGTTCCTTTTTCAAAACAAATTTTATCTTTTATAAAAGCTGATTTTTCTTTTCAATTCTTATAAGATAAGAATTCTCCAAAGTCAACTAGTAATCACCTTTTATCTAAAACACGTTTTATCAAAACTCAGTTTCCCTTTTTTCTTTATCTTTATTTTCTTTATTAAAAATCCTTTTGTTTTCTAAATTCTTTTATAAAATATTTTTCTTTAAATCAGTTTTTACAAAATCCTTTTTTAAATCGGTTTTTACAAAATCCTTTTTCAAATCGGTTTTTATAGAATCTTTTTATTTTAAAACTAAACTTTCCTTTTTATATAGATATATGAAATTAATATGATTATCTATTTTCTTAACTCTAAAAAAATAATAACCATTCTAATTTCACATTTCTATTTCTAGCACAAAGTTTATCACACAGTTCTAATACTTTACATTTGCGTAATTATCACTAAGCATATAACAATGTCTAAACTTCCATTTCTTCAAAGTCTTCAATCTTTCATGAACTTCCAATCTTGATAGCTTTCTTAGATCACTGTTACATACATACATACATGTTATAGCACAAAGTGTTTATCATCATCAAAATAACATTGACTTAGAGTCATAACAAATTCCCCCTTTTTGATGATAACAAACAAATAATACTTCCCCCTCAAAATATGCATTATTAATCACATTAGGGAAAGTAACATAACATAACATCATTCACATAGATTTACAAGTAACATGGTAACCAAGATAATTTCATTCATTAGTCTAAGTATTATACCCATCTTCCCCCTTTTGACATTATCAAAAAGGAGAGCATCAACATGTTTAGTGAGTCAAAGTGAGATATTATAGTCAGCAAAATAATGCAAGTAGCTCAAGCAATAAATACTAAGGATGCTGGTGCTATGTCATAATCCAACTCACGATCCGAAGTCATTAAGCAAAAATATAATCCAACTCACAATCCGAATTTATGAAGTAAGAAATAATCATGAAGGATCATGGTTGATAGTTAAGAAAGTAAGATAAAGAAAGGTAATGCAAGCTTGACGATTTAAAATGGCAATTGGCTCAACAAGTGCTTAAACCTTTCTTTTCAGATTTTCAACTTCTATAAATAAACATCATAGGACTTTCTTCACTGTGGCACTGTGTGTGTTTCCGTGCCAGTGAACAATCTATTCCTTCCAAATATAACTAATCTTCGGATATACTGGAATCCAAAATAATGATTTTCAAAACTTTGATAATTTTTCTTCACATATGAGTTGAACTCTAGGACTTATCTAAAATAAGTGTCTTACTCTCCTTTTCTTTTCGTTTCTTTTCTTTTCTTTTTCTTTTTCTTTTTCTTTTTCTTTTTTTTTTTATGAAGGAGAAGCAGACCATACAATATTACTAGAGTCAATCAATAAGAGATCAAAGATAATAAGTTAATGCGGACCTCATTTCCTTTTTTTGATGCATCTCTTGGCACCGTGTCGTGCACAGTGTGAATCAGTATTTTTCATTCTTTCACGTATTTGTGTTTCATTTCCAACCTTTTCATGTTCCCCCTTAGCTGATACGTCTTTTTCTTCCATCATCTTATCAAGATGTTGTTGCCCCATAAATTATCATTATTTAAGATTAAAAGCACTTGTTGAACTTTGGATCAATGGGTGAGAAAAAGAAGGATAATAATAGGGAAATGACGATAAGGTGAGACATATGAAAGAAAGAAATAATGAGGCACAAATGTCAAACTCATAAATAGAAAATCAGAATATCGGGATAAAGATCAAGCTTGCCATATGAGAAAGAATTAGCATTTCATAGCTGAATAATTCGGCAACTTAGGATCATATAGCTCATTAGTTCGGCAACTTAGGATCATGACATTAGGACAACATCATTAGACCATTACGAGTCCTTTATATCAAGTAGACTTTTTCTCACAATGTTTCACAAAGACATGCACTCCTACTCCAATTAACATATTTAAAGGAGGACAACATACATAATACTCAACAAATTTCTAGAAATTAATCCCAAAGCCACGAATTATCTTGTAAAACATTCATGCATGAAATTCAACATAATTACCTTGATCACACAATTGTGGTATGCTTAACAAACTGTTTTTCAAACTACTTACCAACATCACATTCTCTATGGAGTGTGTTAGGGATTTGCCGACGTTTCAAATACCAATTATTTATCCCTTTTTGTTATCGCCAAATATAACACACCCTCCATGGTAGGCTACTAGTGAGAGGAATGGAGATTTATCACTAGTCATATGTCTTGAGCAGTCGTTGTCGAGATACCATGGGCTGCGTCCTCTCACGTTTGCCTGCAAAAAGATCACTTGTCAGTTTTAGGAACCAAGATCTGCTTTGGTCCCTTTGTCGTTTGTTGAGCTTTTAATAAGTCTTTTCTAACCCATATTTGATTTACGTTATTTACATTTTTTACAACACTCCTTTTCTTGATATTACAATTATCCATAAGGTGTCCATTTTTTCCACAAAAGTTGCAAATCAAATATTCAGGTAGATCCACATATTTTCTTTTACAAAAGTCTCTTTCGAAATATCTGGCACTGTGCCGTACACTGTGTTGCTGACCTGTATATCCCAAACCAGTTTTGTTTTGATTGTTAGTTGCACTAGACAAATAATCGAGAGCTTTTATACCATACGACCACTTTTCATACATTTTTCGAGCAATAGTTAATTGTGATTCCAAGAATTCAACAGAAGTATTTAGATCACTATTTATTTTTCTCAAAATTTCTAATTCTCTCTTAACTTTATTAAGTTCTTCACGTATCTTAGCATCACTAGGCAAAGCATTAGTGGAACAATTTCTTGACTTCTGTCTTGAATTCTTTAGTTCAACTAACTCATGATTTAGCGATTCAATTTGCTTTTCAAGACTTGATTTTTTCAGCTTCTAACACAGGTGTATGGCACTGTGTCATTTACAATTTCGTTAGCAAGAGACTTTTCGTATCTTAGAGCGTTTATCTCATTATCTTTCTTATCAATAATTTTCTCTTGTTCATCAATCCTTTTCATCGGATTTTATGTTCTTTTAAGAGATCTTTACATTCAAGTTCCAACCCAATCTTTTCCTTAGTTAAAATTTTCACTTCTTTTTTCATGATTGAAAAATCATCATTCATTTCTTGACAATCATCAATGATATTTTCAAGCAAAGTAACAAGTTGGTTTTTTTAAAGAAGATGTATTGAAGGTTTTAGAGAAAGAAGACTTTCCTAACCGTCTTCGCTCATCTTGGGAGTTGGAACTTTTCGCCATTTGACACAAGTGAGAGTCGTCTGGCACCGTGCCTTTCTCAGCTTATGTTTGTACAACATTCGGACATAATTTTTCTTCATGGCATTGTGCCTCTCGTTCTTCATCGGAATCCGAATCTCCCAGACGGCGGCTATCATTGCTCTCTTGAATTCTTTCTTGGATTGCTCCCTGCTTTTTCCTTGGGCTTTTCATCATCCCATAACATTCTTTAATCCCGTGATTTAACTCTCCACACTTGAAACAACCCGAATTAGTAGCACTTTTCTTAAAGTTAGAGGTAGTGGTCTTACCTTTGAAATTTTCATCTTTTCTAGGATTGTTGTTTTTGTTCTTTTTGGGAAAAATTTTAAATCTCCTAGTAAGAAAATCAATATCATCATCACTATCACTATTTTCAATTTCCAATTCAGTTCCAAGGCTATACCTTTACTTTTTGGTTCATTAGTTTTAGAATCTAAGACAAGTTCATGAGTCATTAATGATCCAATAAGTTGTTCTAGTGAAAGTTTAGTCAAATCTTTAGCTTCTTGAATAGCAATTATTTTGGGAGCCATCGATTTGTTAAACTTCTTAACACCTTTCTCACTAAATCTTCGAAGTATATGTTTTGCCTAGAGAACGTAATTCATTAGTGATTAGTGTAAATCTAGTGAACATCTATGTAATAGATTCGTCCTCATTCATAGTAAACAATTCATATTGTTGGACAAGCAAATCTATTCAAAATTGTTTTATCTCATTCATACCTTCGTGGGCCAACTCCAGCGTGTCCCATATTTCTTTTGTTGTAGTACAAGCCGAGATCCTTGAGTATTCATCAGGTCCAATTCCATATTGGAGAATACTCATAGCTTTGAAGTTTTTTTTGGCTTTTGCATAGTCGACCGATTCATAGTCATCTTCATACTTGTCGACCATCTTTCCTTCAGCATTTTTGGTTTGGATAAGGATTGGTCCTTTTCTTATAACTTTCCAAAGCATTCATAGTCCAATCCTTGGATGTAGATCTTCATCCTAGCCTTCCACCATCCGTAGTCCTTTTCGTTGAAAATTGGACACTTTGTGTGTCTATCTCGAAAGTCATCTTGCATGTTCATGACTTCTATTCTCTAGGGATGAGCCTTTCGAGAATAGCCTGCTCTGATACTACTTGTTGGAACACAAGGTGACACTCAAGAAAGGGGGGGTTGAATTGAGTGGCTAAAACTAATCGATTTTCGCAAAAACACTCTTATGGCACTGTGCTATTCGCTCGTAATTCTTCGATTTGTATTTTTGCAAAAGCTAAAACGTAACTCAATACGAAATCAATTATGAAACACCAGAAATAACGTGGTTCAATCTCACCTCTGAGATCTAAGTCCACTCAAATAAACTCTTTTATTAATTGAATCCTAAAATATCAACCTCGATACAATAAGATTCCCCACTACTAACTCTAGTAGTGCTCCCCAACACTTAACTCTAAGTGTTGCCACTCTATAATAATGAAATTACAAAAGAAAAGATCCTCAAAAGCGTGCTTCTTATTCAAGCAAATTAGAGGACAATTACAAACATTGCTTTAGTTTCGTGACCTCACTAGAACTTTCAGGCCTTAGGGAAACAGCTTTCGCCCGAAATCTCCGATATTTTTCTATGAAAACGTGAGTTATGAAACTAAGTTATACTCCCTCCGTCCCGTAATAGTCTCGAACACTTTCCTTTATGTTTTGTCCCAAATTAGTTCAACACTTCCTTTTTGGCATGGTCCCACTATTAATATATTATTTCTTTTACGCATCTTTGGCCCACACTCTATCTTTTATCAATAAAAAGTTACTCAGCTTTCTCTCTCCTCTAATAAAAAATACCCCACCAAATCCTATAACATCTACTTTTTAAATAAAATAACATTTGATAACCACACTACAACTTATCATCTTAAACTACGTGTCCCAACAAGTGTTCGGGGATCTTTCCGGGACAGAGGTAGTAATCCCTTTTATAGCTTATGGACTAATCAAAAATCCTTCTCAAAGATATGTATTGATATGTCTAAGTTATCCGCCAATCTTAGGCGGATTTCGGGTCGTTTTGTGTCGGTTCGAGCTTAGTTTCGGGATTTAGGAGAGTTTCTGAATGCTAGGGAGGTGTGCTCTGAAGATGTTGTGTTTTGAGGAGTTTAGGGTGCGGTTTGTATGGTGGCGTAATCGAGGGCCGATCTGGTCCTTCGATCACTTTTGGCCCCGGTCCCTATCCTTGGTTCCTTTATGGCGCATCTCCCAAGGCTCCGAGCTCTTTCCGAGTTCCGAGTTTCGAGTTCCGAGGTCCGTGGTTCAAGCTTCTTGGTTTGCTCATTGTCCGAGGATCGTCTTTCACTTTGGTTTGGCAGCTTCATGGCTTACTCAAAAGCCAAATTCTCGTCTTTCCTCTTTGTATTTTGTAGTTTTGGCAGCTTTAAGACAGAGGAAACGCCGCGACCCGCGATCGCATCGCGGAGTCGCGATCCGCCCATGGTCGCGAGTCGCGACCCCCCGTGTCGGCCGTTTCTTTTGTTTTCTTTTCCTCCCTCGAGGGTTAGGTTTGGAAGTTTTTTTAGTTTTAGTTTTTTGTAAGAGCGACTAGAGAGGAGAGAGAAAGAGATTGTTTCCAGATTTCTCCCTTTCTTCTTTGGTAGATTTGTAATGAATCCTATGGCTTCAGTCTAGCTTAAACATCTTTCTTGGATTCTAATGTTGAAGCTCTAATCTACTTGTGAGAAGTTCTTATCCTCTACTTTCTTAATGGTCATTGTGATGCTTCTTATGTTCAATTTCATGATGTTTGCATAATCTTTGCTAGAACGTTACTAGTATTATTGTGTGATTCATCTAATGCTAATTTTAGGTGCATAATCGGATTGCTGTGTTCCTAGCTCCATGTAGCATACTAGGTGTTCGATTATTTACTGAACATTAATCTTTTGCACTTAGAGAAGTATTGCTTATTATTTGAATGTTATTGCTTTGATAACATTAGTAATCCTATCGTGTTCCCGACCTTAATGCTACTTTGGTTTGGACTCGAGTGCGATTCATTTGAGTTAAAGCATAGTAAGGAGGTTCAAACCACGCAGATCGTGTGTTTAGCCACGATTTAGGAGGAGAGAGGTCTGGGACTTCTCGATAGGTGACCATAGGAAGTGTCTGGGGTCGATATTTCATGACCACAAACTAGGTTAGGGTGGATGCTAATCGAATCCAAGGCCTTTTTATATTATAGTCTCTTCATATTTCAATACCGTGTTTAGTTTAGCTTGCTTGCATTGTTCCAAATCCCCCAATTCGGTTACTTTGGCCTTAAGACATACTAGTGGTCTTTAATTCACTAATTTCCGAATAAGTTCCTTTCGCTCCCGTGGATACGATCCCTATTTCCATTATACTTGCTTAGTGTATGAGAGTAGGTTAATTATATTTGGTTAGGAGTACACGGCAAAAGCCTACCAAATTTTGGCGCTCGTTGCCGGGAGCAACGCGTTTCTTTGTTTGTAATTAGTGTAGTTTTGTCATTTTGATCGGATTGCTTACATTGTGGTTTATGGTTGTTACTCGTGCTACTAACCAAGAGCCTTTGCAGTACGATCGAGATTTGGAATTAACTCTTTTCAGTTGAGAAGAGAACGACGTGAAAACTTCAAGGAGCTCCCTTTGCTATCAACATAGAAGAAGAGATGCCTCCGAGGGTCGAGCCACGCACATTAAAGGAGCTCACAGCCCTAACCTTGATCAGCAACCTTTATGCATTACATTTCCGCAAGACGATGAAGGGGAAACTTTGAGCTGAAATCGGGTTAATACATTTGCTTCCGACATTCTACAAGCAATGGTGAGGATCCGAATAAGCATCTTTCTGAATTCCATGTGGTATGTAGTAGCATGAAACCAAGCTGAGTGTCGGAAGAGAAGGTGAAACTCAAAGCCTTCCCGTTCTCATTAAAAGGTGCGGCAAATGATCGGGTGTATTATCTTCCACCTAGCATCTCCACATGGGCCGATTTGAAAAGGCTTTTCTCGAACAATATTTTCCAACTTCAATGTCTTCTGTTAAGAAGGAGATAAGCAACATCGAGCAAAAGAGTGATGAAACCTTTTACGAGTACCGGGCCGATTCAGAAGTCAGGTGCTAGTCAGTCCTTATCATGGTTATGCGTATGAAGACTTAGTGCTCTACTTTTTACAATGACTTTGTAGTGAAGATGCACGTATGGTGAATGCAAATAGGGAGGTTCAATTGTCAATAAAACCGCACAAGTCGCTAAAGATTTGATAAATGAGCCAGGCCGAGGGCTCGAGACAATTCACTAGAAGATCGAGAGTCAGTCAGGTGGCGACCGAGAGTCTTGGAACTTCTAAGAAGATCAAGTGCAAGCTTACATCTATGGTGCGGAATTTATGACAAAGGAAAAGAATACTCAACATGTGAAAGCTTCGAGGCATTTGCTTCAACCATTCCACGTATTTTTGTCCTCATTTGCAGAAGGAACCGAGTGAAGAGGTTAAGGCGGCCGGCTGGCCAAGGTTTCCAAAAAGATATGATCCATATTCTGGCACCTACAATCCGGATGGCGAGATCATCCTAATTTGAGGTACGGGAATTCATCGTGAACCAACAAACTCGCCACAAAGCAGATAACCGCCCACCACCTCCTTTATTCGAGAGCACCGAGCACGGAGCCCACATTTTCGCCGCAAGGCCAATCACAAAGGACCTAGTACCAAGATGTCTAACGAGGATATGATTAATGCTTTAACTAAAAATGTGACTAACATGCAGGAAATATGGTTCAGTTTCATGAGGAGACCCGATCGAGCATCAAGAATTTGGAGCAACAAATGAGACAGTCTCCTCGGAGCAACGAGCCGGTTAGAGGCTCGAGATTCGGGTAAGCTACCGTCTCAAACGGAGGTTAATCCGAGACAAAATGCGAGTGCCATAACACTAAGAAGTGGAAGAGAACTAAAGGGCAATGATAAGGAAACCGCTAAAGACAAAAAGGTAGAGGAAGAGGTTGCTGTTTATGAACCTAAGGCTCGATGCCGAGCCATTGTCATCTACATCAATTGAGCAATCCAAGCAACCACTACCTTCACCACCTTACGAGCCGGTTCCACCATTTCCAGAGGCACTAAAAGACACTCAAGAAAGGAGTGCGACAAAGATATTTACGAAACCTTTCGTAAATGTGAGGTAAACATTCCCCTTTAGATGCTTTAAAACAAATTCCTAGGTATGCCAAGTTCCTTAAGGAAATGTGCACTACCAAAAGAAAACAACTAAGGGGGAGCACAAAAGGTTAAGGTTAGCGAACATGTGTCTCGCGATGTTTCAAATGAAACTTCCTCCAAAATGCAAAGGATCCGTGCATGTTTGCTATACCTTGTGTGATTGGGAACACCACGTTTCCAAGGGCTATGCTAGATTTAGGGTTTTATAAAATGTAATTCCCTATTCTTTGTACGAGTCCTTAAAGCTAGGTGCCTTACATGAAACAGTGTTGTGATTCAATTAACTGACCGTTCTAATGCTTATCCTAAGGGAATAAAGTGGAAGACGTGTTAGTTAAGGTTGATAAACCGATTTTTCCCCGCCGATTTTTATGTCCTAGATATGGAGCACGATAAAACATGCGACCCCTATTTTGTTAGGGACGACCATTTTTAAAAAACCGCTAGGACTAAAATTGATGTGCATAGTGGATCTCTTACTATGGAGTTTGATGGAGATACGTAGAGTTCAACATTTATGATTCCATGAAATTTCCAAGTGATGATCATTCATGTTATTCTATAGATGTGATTGACTCTTTTCGCAGACGTGTTTGAAATCGGATGGTAAAGATGAATTGCAGTGGCTCTTGGAGCATAATTTGAAAGATGATGAAATCGAATATGTTTTAAGCACTAATTTGCGGAAATAGTGGTGTTTTGGAAGATCAAGACAAGCTTCCGACGATCCCTTTTCATTTCGGGGACCCGTCCCACTAACCATTCCTAGAGAGAAGTTGTTACCATCTGCTTTCAGGCCCCAAAAGTGGAATCAAGCCACTTCCCGATGATTCAAGTACGTGTTCTTGGAGAAGGAGACATTACCGCAAATCATCTCAGTCACCCACCCATGAACAAGAAGGAAGACTTATCGAGGTTCTTAAGGAGCATAGAGAAGCAATTGGATGGACGATTGCCGACATCAAAGGTATAAGTCCTACCACATGCATGCACCTGATCTTGATCAAGACGATGCGAAACCCGTGAGGCAACCACAACGCCGGTTAAACCCACCTATGATGGAGGTAGTGAAAGCAGAATTCAAATTACTCCAAGTAAATGGATTTACCCTATTTCGATAGCCAATGGGTTAGTCCTACCCAAGTTGTACCTAAGAAAACGGGTGTAATCATTAGTGAGAACCAAAATGGTGAGTTGATTCCTACACGTATCCAAAATGGATGGCGTGTTTGCATTGATTATCGTAAATTGAATGTCATGACTAGGAAAGACCATTTTCCTTTGCCATTCATCGATCAAATGCTTCGAAAGACTTGCTAGTCATGCCTTCTATCGTTTCTTAGATGGTTATTCGTGGTACTTCCAGTGGCTATTGCGCTGAGGATCAAGAGAAAACCACATTTACGTGTCCTTTCGGGCACGTTTGCATAGGCGCATGCCTTTGGGTTATGTAATGCCCCGCCACTTTTCGTAGATGTATTTGATGAGTGTATTCTCTCGAATATGTCGAGAGATTTGTTGAAGTTTTTATGGATGATTTCACTATACATGGAGATTCTTTTGGACATTGTTTGCAACACTTAGTTTTTGTGCTTAAAAGATGTATCGATTCTAACCTTAGTGTCAATTCCGAGAAGTGCCATTTTATGGTGCGACAAGGGATTGTTTTAGGCCATGTGGTCTCCGAAAAGGACTCGAGGTAGATAAAGCTAAGGTAGACACTATTCAATCTTTGCCTTATCCTACTAATGTTCGGGAAATACGTTCTTTTCTCGGCCATGTGCTTTTTATCGCAGTTCATCAAGGACTTTTCGAAGATTTCATCTCCTTTATGTAAGTTGTTGCAAAGGATGTGGATTTTTCCTTTACCTAACATGAAGAATGCCTTTGATACTTTGAAAGAAAGACTCGCCTCGGCCCAATTATACAACCCCGATCGTCTCTTCCCTTTCGAGATCATGAGCGATGCAAGTGACTACGCCGTCGGAGCGTGTTAGGTCAAAGGGTGGGGAGAGCACCACATGCTATCTATTATGCTTCCACGACACTAACGAGGCTCAGCGTAACTATTCTACTAACAAAAGAATCGTTAGCCGTGGTATTTTCTTTGGAAAAATTTAGATCTTATTTGCTTGGAACAAAAGTTATTGTATATACCGACCATGATACCTCTCTTCATTTAATGACGAAAAAGAAGCCAAGCCAAGATTCGATCGTGGATTCTACTGAGCGAGTTTAATTTGGAGGTGAAAGACAAAAAGGGAACCGAAAATTTAGTAACGGATCATTTGAGTAGATTGGTGTCTTCCTATGATTTAGAGAATAATGTTGAAAAACCGTGGAAAGAACCAATCGAGAAGAATTCCCTTGATGAACATTTGTTCACCCTTAAGGAGTTCACCCATGGTATGCTAACATCGTGAATTTCCTTGCCTCTAACAAATTTCCTCCTAATTTTTCAAAAGCACAAAAAGATAAATTACGAAGTGATGCAAAGCATTATGTATGGGACGATCCATATTTGTGGAAACATCAGGCGGATCAAGTGATTAGAAGGTGCATTCCCGATAATGAGGTAATATCGATTCTCACCTTTTTTGTCATTCTCATGCATGTGGAGGTCATTTTGGAGCAAAGAGAACTGCTTCGAAAGGTATTAGGATTGCGGGCTTTTATCGCCTAGTTTGAATAGAGATGCATTCCATTTCCGTAAGTCATGCGATAATTGTCAAAGAGTCTGGGAATATTTCCCAAAGAAATGAAATGCCACAAAATCTCGATCTCAGATTATGAAATATTCGATGTTCGGGGGCATTGATTTTATGGGGCCATTTCCTAACTCTTTTCGGTTTCATGTACATTCTTTAGCAAAGGATTATGTATCAAAACGGGTGGAGGCTAAGGCCACTCGATCGACGATGCTAAGGTGGCTGCGCATTTTGTGAAATCTCACATATTTTGGTAAAGCTCGGTATTCCAAGGGCATCGATTAGTGACAAGGGAACTCATTTTTTGCAATCGAACCATAGGTGCGCCACCGAAAAGTATCATGTGACTCACAAGACCTCCACGGCCTACCATCCACAAACAAATGGCCAAGCGGAGGTGTCCAATCGTGAGATCAAATCAATCTTGGAGAAAACGGTGAATCCAAGTAGAAAGGATCGAGCTTGCGATTGGAGGATGCATCATGGGCCTATAGATCGGCTTATAAAACCCCCATTGGTATGTCACCATACCGACTGGTGTTTGGAAAGCCGTGTCACCTTCCAAAGGGAACTCGAGCACAAAGCATATCGGGCCATTAAAAACTTCAACACGGCCTTGGATGAAACCGGATTGCATCGAAACCGCAACCGCAAGAATTGGAAGAGATAAGGAACGAGGCCTATGAAAACGCAGCAATTTACAAAGCAAAGACTAAGGCATGGCATGACAAGTTAATAATAAGAAAAGAGTTCGTGGTGGACAAAAGGTCCTCTTGTTTCGGGTCCCGCCTACGTCTTTTTCCAGAAAATTGCGTTCTAGGTGGATCGGGCCATTCATTGTAGTGAAAGTGTTTCCACACGGAGCCGTGGAGATCCAAAGTGAAGCCACCTCCAAGATTTTAAAGGTAATGGGCAACGGCTTAAGCCGTACTTTCAAGGATTTAAGCAAGTCGGGCCGAGGATGTTCCTCTCGGGACCCTGACTATGGTTAGACCTTATGGTTGTAAGTCGTGTCGAATTACGGTAAATAAACGAGTTTGTTGTATATAGTGTATAAAGTTAGTTTCTTTTGGTTTTTGGAAGATATTATGCTTGTGGTTGATTATTTTGCAGGGAATAGAAGGAAAGTTCGTGACTCAGGAAGTTATCAGGTGTAAAAAATGTCGGATGAGTGAGTATCAAAAGCCGAGAGTTGGTTCGCATTTGAAATCAAAGCAAATCAAGCACAAGGAATGCGAGCAAAAGTGAAGAAAATGAGAGTGATAGGTGGACAAGAGCGAGGAGGAGGTCGGTGCCACAAAATACACAGGTCGCGACTCGCGACACCGATCGCGACTCGCGAAGGATACTGCTTTTTTCTCAAGGAAAACGCGAAGCTAATTTTTTCTCTTTCTCACCCTTTTCACACGAACCTCGCGACCTTCCCTCTCTCAAAACACTCTCTCACTCTCAAAATCTCTCAAAGCACCCTCCTCTCATCCTCCACTCTCAAATCTTCACAACCACTTCTCAATCTATCCTCTAATCCTCTCCTTTTCACTTCTCTACACAAAATCCCTACTTTCTTCTCTCCTTCCCACCATAATCTCCCCCACAATTTCTCGAAAATCGTCCAATTCTACCAAACCCTAGAATTGGGGGGTTTTGATTTGAAGCAACACCATCCAAATTGAAGCTTGGAGGATCATTCTACATGCTTAGGGAAGCTATTTACAAGTTCTAATCACCCTACATAACACTACTTCACTTCCATTTTGGTATAACACACTATTTCCTACTTCTCTTTGATTTCGCTTGAAATGTCTTGTTTCGCTATGGAGTTGTAGCTTATTTCACTAAGATATTTTTGTAGTTGTTGATTAAAGTTGTTGAGTTGTGTGGTAGTGTTGTTGTGGATTGCTGAACTCAATTGGGAATCGTGGTTGGTTATTGCTGCGGGAGGTGCCTTGAGAGTGTAGGTGTTCATATTCGTGTCCTCGGGTCAAACCCTTGCCGTTGTTAGTTCTTATCACTGAAAGAAAGAAAAAAATGAGCAAGAGAACCCGAACCGATCCCGTCCCCACATTAACTCCCGTGGCCTTAAGAAGCTAAGTGACCAAGCTAAAAGGCGACGGACCGTCTGATAGACCGGGAGGGTGATACAAGAAACTACGTTCGCAGATTACCCTACCCTCAAGCATTAGGGTCAGGCTAGCTCGGCCGAGTTTCTTCTCAACAAGGTCAGCCTCCGAGACTTCTATGGAAGAGAGCCCGAACATACGAGCGGTACACCCGAGTTTCTTTCGACACTCCAAAACATACCGAAACCGATGATGAATGTGAATACATCACTTTCTCCCTCAATGATAACCAATACAAAATGACTTTCCTCGAGATAGAGAGTGCTTTTAGCTTGGGACTTCATGGCCGATGATGACTTTCTAGAGACCGAGAACTATAATCCTACTGTGTTTTGGTACAAGATCACCTAGTGTCGTCGCGGCACGCCATCGCAAAGAGTAGCGCAATCCCCCACCCCGCCTCGCGCTATGTGCACCGCTTTTTGTCTATGACGGTCTTTTTGGCTGAGAGCCCACTAATTTACCTAGGTTTGACCTTAAATGTCTGGGGCCATGACACCTCAGGGAGGGGTGTCCCGGATCGGGTGAAAATTTGGGTGGATAAATGCTTAGCTCGCCTACAAGTGGAAGACCTCGGGGGAAGCTGAGTATGGGGGGCATGATTAGCCTTTAGCCTCCCAAACTAGGTGTAAAGTGCCCGTGGATAAGAAGGAAGCCCCATATTGACCCCTTTGGGGACAACTTAATACTGATTATCCCGCCCTTCTAACCGCTATGATACCATTGCCTCGAGGAGTATTACCATGCTTCATTTCAAAACCATAGGCGATGAGACGCTGTGTAAGGCTCTTTGGGGCGAGAAATGTCCGATATATGGCTTTACCGCAGAGCGGTGGCCATTACCGAGCGCACCACGCACATGAGCAAAATTTTTCCTTCCCTGACGCAGGTATGCCCGGGGAGGGCGGAGGAACTAGGTCGAGGACCCCAAGAGGCTCAACCAAAGGCTCACCTGGCCTCAACCTTAGGCCTCACCACAACAAGCCTAATATCGCTAGCCAAAGAAGCACAGCGAGCAAAGATTTCAGCAGGAGCAGGTTGACCTCCCTCACGCCAGCCTTTGTGCTCAAAACCGAGCAACTTTACAGTATTAGGGCGATTTGGGAGAGACGCAGATAGGATGTATGGGATGGAGGACTGCATCTATTCAGCTTGGTTCCATGGTTTCCCATGAACAACAACTTTCGTGTCCCGTTTTCCACACTGGGGACCGGAGAACCAAGAATCTCGCACTCCGATCCCACATCCGAGATCGGAGGCGGCGCGCATTATACGCCGTCAGAGAGAGAGGCCCGTAGGCGCCCGTGGATTGAGCGCGGGGGGCTCCCTGGGCTCTTGGAGCTTTTCCTTTTCCTTTCCATCTTATTCGTGCTTGTCCTTTCCACATCGAGGACAATGTGCAAAGTAAGCGTGGGGAGAGATTGATAAAATGTGGTTTTATTTTAGCCTGTTTTCTAGTTTGCCTCTTGTTTAATTTGTTTTGTAAATATGGTGAAATTTGATGAAAATTTTTGAAAAAAAAAAGTGACAAAAGAAGAAAGAAAAAAAAAATAAAAAAAAATAAAAGAAAAGAAGAAGAATCCCGCCGGGAGTTGAAACCCGCAAGGGCGGGCGACTCGGGCAAAATTGGGGCTCAAAAAGCTCGAAAACCCGAAAGGCGGCCTATGCAAAAAGGAGCTAGTTGAGCGAGTGAGTTTTGTTAGCCGAAAAACAAAAAGAAGAGAGATGAAAAAAAAAAAGAATGAAAATGAGAAGCTAGGATGAAAACCCGGAGGCTCCTAGGCAAAATGAGAGAAAAAAAAAAGAGAGAAAAGAAATTTTTTTGCTTCGATCCTCATTTCGTGTCGGCTGGCCATAAGGTGGCTAGGCTGAGTCGATGTTTTCTGTGTTAGATTAGGTCCTTGTTTTCAGATCTTTCGAGGGCGGGATGTGCATCTCTTTTGGCTCGTTTCTCTTTTGTTGCTTGGCAGCATGATTTGGTCGGAGCACGAAGCTAAGCTTGGGGAATCACTTACCTCGGCCTTGGTTTCCTTGCATTTTGGGTAGGTTGGAATCGGGAGGTCATTGTTGATATTCGTTTCCCGAAACCTTCTGGATTCGAGATTCATTTGGATAGAGGGATTCTTTTGGGGTAGATTTGGTCTGTCAGCTTTTGTGTCTTGTGGATGGCGATTCTGAGGTCGACGTGATATGGCGTATTTGGTGCTTCGGGTGTGTCGATTTCTCTTTTTCTTTTACTCGAGGCTCCAGTAAGGTTTAAGTGTGGGGAGCTTGATGTGTCTAAGTTATTCGCCAATCTTAAGCGGATTTCCGGTCATTTTGTGCCGGCTCGAGCTAGTTTCGGGATTTAGGAGAGTTTTGACGTTAGGAGGGTGTCATTTCTAAGACGTCAGTGTTTTGAGGAGTTTAGGGTGCGGCTTGTATGGTGGCGTAATCGAGGGCCGATCTTGGTCCTTGATCACTTTTGGTGCCCCGGTCCCTATCCTTGGTTCCTTTACGGCGCATCTCCCAAGGCTCCGAGCTCTTTCGAGTTCCGAGTTCCGAGCTCTTTCCGAGTTCCGAGTTTCGAGGTCCGTGGTTCAAGCTTCTTGGGTTTGCTCGTTGTCCGAGGATCGCCTTCACTTTGGTTTGGCAACCATGGCTTACTCAAAAGCCAAATTCTCTCGTCTTTCCCCTTTGTATTTTGTGGTTTTTTGGCTTTTAAGACAGAGGAAACGCCGCGACCCGCGATCGCATCGCGAGTCGCGATCCGCCCTTGGTCGCGAGTCGCGACCCCGTGGCCTGGCCGTTCTTTTGTTTTCTTTTCCTCCTTGGAGGGTTAGGTTTGGAAGTTTTTTTAGTTTTAGTTTTTTGTAAGAGCGACTAGAGAGGAGAGAGAAAGAGATTGCTTTTCCAAAGATTTCTCCCTTTCTTCTTGGTAGATTTGGAATGAATCCTATGGCTTGCCTAGCTTAAACATCTTTCTTGGATTCTATTGTTGAAGCTCTAATCTCTTTGTGAGAAGTTCTTATCCTCTACTCTCTTAATGGTCATCAGGTTGCTTCTTATGTTCAATTTCATGATGTTTGCATAATCTTTGCTAGAACGTTACTAGTATTATTGTGTGATTCATCTAATGCTAATTTTAGGTGCATAATCGGATTGTCGTGTTCCTAGCTCCATGTAGCATACTAGGTGCTCGATTATTCGCCGAACATTAATCTTTCGCACTTAGAGAAGTATTGTTTATTATTTGAATGTTATTGCTTTGATAACATTAGTAATCCTATCGTGTTCCTCGACCTTAATGCTACTTTGGTTTGGACTCGAGTGCGATTCATTTGAGTTAAAGCATAGTAAGGGAGGTTCAAACCACGCAGATCGTGTGTTTAGCCACGATTTAGGAGGAGAGAGGTCTAGACTTCTCGATAGGTGACCATAGGAAGTGCTCGGGGTTGATATTTCATGACCACAAACTAGGTTAGGTGGATGCTAATCGAATCCAAGGCCTTTTTATATTATAGTCTCTTCATATTTCAATACTGTGTTTAGTTTAGCTTGCTTGCATTGTTCCAAATCCCCCAATCTTACCATTTGGCCTTAGACATACTAGTGGTCTTTAATTCACTAATTTCCGAATAAGTTCCTTTCGCTCCCGTGGATACGATCCCTATTTCCATTATACTTGCTTAGTGTGTATGAGAGTAGGTTAATTATATTTGGTTAGGAGTACACCGCAAAAAGCCTACCATGTATCTTTTACTCCTTAAATTGGGGGATAAAACTTTTCTTTTTCAAAACAAATTTTATCTTTTATAAAAGCCGATTTTCTTTTCAATCCTTATAAGATAAGAATTCTCCAAAGTCAACTAGTAATCACCTTTTATCTAAAACACGTTTTATCAAAACTCGCTTCCGTTTTTTCTTTATCTTTATTTTCTTTATTAAAAATCCTTTTATTTTCGAAATTCTTTTATAAAATATTTTTCTTTAAATCGCTTTACAAAATTCTTTTTAAATCGATTTTTACAAAATCCTTTTTCAAATCTGTTTTTATAAAAATCTTTTTATTTTAAAACTAAAATTCCTTTTTATATAATTATATGAAATTAATATGATTATCTATTTTCTTAACACTAAAAAAATAATAACCATTCTAATTTCACATTTCTATTTCTAAATAAAAAGTTTATCACACGCTCTAATAATTTACATTTGCGTAATTATCACTAAGCATATAACAATGTCTAAACTTCCATTTCTTCAAAGTCTTCAATCTTTCATGAACTTCCAATCTTGATAGCTTTCTTAGATCACCGTTACATACATACATGTTATAAAGCACAAAGTGTTTATCATCATCAAAATAACATCGACTTAGAGTCATAACACATGTCATGTAATATATTTCAAACTTAACATATAATCACATAGTTACATCCATCGCACATCACATAAAATTTCTAATCTGGGTTCTAATTGTTGATAGACATTGTGAATTACCACGAATGCGTCCAAGTATAGCAATATCAACTAAAGTCCCCTTCTACGAATTTTTCGCCTACAACAAATAATATTACTTACATTTAGTCACTTAATATAATATCCCGAAAAGAAATTTAAAACCTTTTACTGGGAAAACTTGACACTCGTCGCATTTAAAAAATTGGCAAAACTTTCATGTGACAAGCAAGTCACAAACCCACGTGGAACTTGCCGCACATTACACCTTATTCTTTTTTTTTTTTTTAAATCAAAAAGTGACAAACAAAATTAAGGAACCGAGTTCCCGGTGGAAGTTGCACGCAGACGAGAACCGGAGCAAGAGAGAAAGAAGAAGAAGACCAATCGCAGAGCTCCGCCAAGCCGCGGAGTCACGGGGTGCCGGGATTTTCAAAATTTATTTATTTTTCCGTTTGAAACCTTCGAAAAGTAACAATGGTGAAGACCCGATCCGGAATTTGAAACTTACTAAAGAGATGAAGAGAGTGAATTACGTGAGAATTTTTTTTTTTAGTAACTCGGGTATATATACGTATAAGTAAATCTAGGGTTTCTCCAAAAGATAATACTTTAAAAATCTAATCTTTTCCAAAACCAATCAAACTAGACTTTTCAATTAGATTTTATTTTTATTTTTTTTAAAGATAAAGAAAATCTCGGTATTATATAAAAACGAATTTTCTATAAAAGTCTCGATTATTATAGTTTACTTTTATTTTTCGTAACTTTATATTTATAAAATCTTATTATTACAAAATAAAACTTTATAAAAATAGTTATAAAAATTTGGGATTACACCGATGGAAGCCAATAATTTCGGATTACTTTCCGATCGGGTTACCTTTGGATCGACTTGATGTCGGATCGGACATGATCATATCGATCATTCGAGATTTTGGATGAGTTTCGATCAATATTGCTCTGCACTGCATCGTTTCATATTCGATCAAGGTTTGGACCGTCCGGGTCGGGACCCGCATCGGATATTTCGGACCGGATTTTCTGATCAAGACCAACTTTTCCAGGCTATACCGTAGGTATAACCAATCGTAGTTTGTAGGTTAGACTTTCGGGGGTTTGATCCTATAACTTCATCACGAGGCCAAACTTTTACCACTAGGTCAAGTCTTACTTGGTATCATATTCATGTCTCATGTAGTCATAGTATATCCGTTACCTAAGAGAAATTCTACACCTACATTATTTCATTGAAGCGAATACTTATATTAATTTAATATATGAAAAGGTTGTGATACTAAAAGCACCCAAAGTAAAAATTATGTATTACAAATTTTTTTTAGAGTAATTCCTAAAAATTTGAATTAAAAAAATTTTCTATTTTATATTAGAATCAAAGAAACAATCTTCAATTGCTAAGCCTCCAAGAACAACTAGTTTAATTTTAGGGGTCGTTTCGGTTCAATATGTGGAATGGAAAGGGAATGAATATAAATAGAGGAGAGGAACAATAACAAAAATAGTTATCTTTATCGGGTGTTTGGTTCGAGCCTAGGAATGAAAACCATTACCACTCAAGTAATGGATTTTGTTACTTGAGAGGAGGAGAAGATAACAAATTAGGGGGAATCCATTACCATAAAGTAATGGTAATAAATGGATGAGGGGTTAAACCAAACAAGAAGAAAAGGAATCTAATTAAATCCGCTTTCTTGAGCCAAAAATAGTGAACCAAACATTAGTAGAGAACAAATTCCAAAATTAATACAATTACAAGTAAGTGATGTCTTTAACTATTTTTAGTCAAAAACATTATTGATACAATTTACTCATAAATGCATTGATTCACAATATATTAGGAGTACCTTTGAATGTTATTTTCTACTCCTTCTGTCCTCAAGTGATTGTCTTGTTTTTTTAAATCCCATTCACTCAATCCCCCTATATTCGTAGCTATCAGAAGTTGACACGACATAACAACACGATACCAACCGGATGCGAAAAATGGGTTAGCGCCAAGCTTTTTTTTTTTTGACAATTTTATATATATCGGCCAACACGTGTTTTACCATTTAATAAATGGTTGGGTTAGTGTTAAGTTTGTCAACCCAAAATTGACACGATTTTACACGTTTAACTTAAACGTATAAGAAAATTCAACATTTTAGCATCATTTAAGGTATAAGTTGGCAAAGCGCTCATAAATTTCTTAAATCTTTCTAATATACTAGCAACTTATTACCTATATAAACATGGTTCGATAAATATTATACATAAAAATTCAATTTATTGTTATTTTTTTTTAGGATTTTGAATAAATAGGTTAAACGGTCAACCTTGTGTAACCACTTAATTAAATGGATTGGGTTAGAATCAAGATGTTTCGATACAATAGATAAACGAGTCGATTAGTGTCGAGGCTTTTTCACACAAATAATAAATGACACAAACATGGCATAAACGCGATATGACCTATTTGATAGCTTTTACTTATACTCATATAATGCGGGGCTTTCCACTAACCTTTTCTTGTACTTTATAATTTTTTAATTTTTATTTACTTTATCCATCGAAAAGTAAAATTCTCTACTATTTACACTATGCGTGCCCAAATCTAAGTGAACAAGGATGAATGGATTATATCACCGCCTTATTGTATACTTCTACTAGTTATTTATGCACGCGATGCGTGCGTGACTTTAAAACACATTAGTTTATAGGAATTTTTTATAAAACTACCTTTTATAATCAATTTTTTTTTTTTCAAAAACTATAGGTTCCTTCGACCGTCGATGTTGGGCCTTTGTCGCACCCTTGGCCGTTGATGTCACCAATGTGCTCCTTCCTTTTGTGTCTACCCTTGCACCTCTCTCTCACGTTGTAAGATTCTCTCTAGTTCCGAGGCCTTAGCATACGCTCTCCACGAAAGTAGTAGAGGTGCTACCTCCCATTCGAGTCTCAAGATAAAACTTAAGTCCGTCTTCAAACTTCCCCGGGGCTTTAGCCCCGCACTACGCCGCGTAATCGGATACTCATTGAATTTATGAGCGTATTTCGCACACTCATGTTATAACTCTTAGCCAAACCTACTAAACTCATTGTACTTATGCCCACGAATGTGCTCTGGGGAAGAATCGAGCCTTAATGCTACCTTAAACGCTTCCCAGCTTAAAGTTCTCTTGAGCTTTAAAGAGGGTCCTACACTTTCCCACCAAGTGTCGGCATCTTCATACGTATAAAAGGTTGCTTGGTCTACTTTCCGGGCCTCAGGCGCACTCGTGGCCGTGAAAATCTTTTTCGAAATCTCTTATCCAGCTTCCCGAGAAGTAGTGGGTCTTCTCCCAACAAAGGTTAGTGGTTTCAAAGCGGAAATCTTTTCGCCATGACAACTACGTGATCGTCTCTGGTGGTCGTCGTCGATCGGTTCTGAAGGGCTAAGCCAAAGCTCGAGCTAGTTGCTCAAGAGTCCTAAGTCGTGCCGCAACTTGTCTCTGGAGTTTCACCCATTCGCTTTCTTTGTCGCCTTGCTCTAGATCGTGTATAAACGTATTGCATAAGCTACATGCGTTAATCAAATTGGTTTTTCTACCATTTACATTGATTCTTATATAAAGGCTAATTCACATAATCATGGTTCACACCATTCATTCATTTCATACTCAATTCACATATCAAAAGTTCATCATTCATTTCACAATCAATTCACATGTCAAAAGTTCATCATTCACTACTCCAAAAGTGCCGTAACAATTCGCTCATAGTAGCATAAGAGTTTTCAAATAGTCAAATAAGCATCGCTTGCGCCATCATTAACTAAGTTAACACATTAATCGATCTTTTACGACCTTAATTAGGAAATCTAAGGGCCAAGGATAGATATTCGGGTTTTTAGCGCAGACTCGGACGGATCCTCGTCTTCACCTTCATCTCCATCTCCATCTCCATGTCCATTGAGATTTACAATAGGTAAGGCAAAGGTCAGCTTCCTACTTCTTCATCGCCACTATGGTCAAGTTCCTCTTCATCGGTGGGTAAATAGTCATTAAGCCACTCGCCCCTAGCATCGAGCATTCTTTTCTACAGTAACTCAACGTGAGATACCACTTCCCTTTCAATGTGTATTCGCTCTGATTCCCGGCATAAGGATCATCGTTAGGGAGAAAGGGAACCAAAACATCGGCTTGCCTAGGTGGTGCGAGGTCATCCGAATGCCCACGGCTTTCACTGAGGTGGTAACACTTCATCGTTAAATGTAACCCCGTAACATATAGTCGAAACAAACATATCCTACTTCTCATCCTTAGAAGGTAGGGTCCCCGATGAGGGGTTCTTGTGCATTTCCCGGTAACCAAATGTGTCTTGGCCATCTAATAAAATATCATAAACAATTAATAAATACCTTTAGCGAATACTTTCATACATGTACACATAACCCATTCGTACCCATACTAAACCCTTATTTCACATTTTAATCCTAATTCATTTTTCCTAAATAATTTATTATTTCGACCTCCTAAACCAATTTTAAGTTAACCCTAATTTGATTCATTTTCCTAATTAATAATTTTAATCTCTCCCGCTAATCTAATATCCGCCCGATACCACTTCTCAAACACCCCGCCAACCCGAACCCTTTTTCATTTAATAAAACTCGAGACGGGGGAAAAAATCCACTAGGTGATTCGATCAACAGGCATGCTACCGCCGCACTTATCTCCTTGGAAATTAATGCAAGGCTAGATTAAAGCATACTCAAATTCAAATTAATTAACCCTCATAACCAAGTAAAAGGTTCATTAAATATTACTAAATACTAAAGTATTTCCCGTAGGTTCCAATGTAGCTAAATCATAAGCTAAGTGGGATGACAACTCTAAGTGACCTCCCTTTGCTCCCCATCGATCACCCACCCGCACAAATACATTGAAAGAAACAAGAGAGGCAAGCTCCCAAAAATCGTTTAAAATTGAGTAATTCCAACTCCATCCCGTAAAATACTTAAGTTCAAAATACTTTAGAAATAGTACGTTAATAGGGTTAGAAAGCATAGTATATATACACATATATATACAATGAATAATCACATACTTAATTCAATTAATCCAGCTTATTTAAGGAGAGGAAAGAGAACGCCAAAAGACTGGTCAATCCCCGTAACCAATTCACTACTCAACATCAGAAGTCGGGGTCAATCCTCGTAACCACCTACTAATAACATAATGGCCATAATAACGAGTTCCTAGTGTGCACACCTTCTACTTGGATCACAACAAGATATTTTGAAGACAAGAAATGAAAATCAAAGGATAGTAAACTTAAAATTCAGTAGGTGGCCGCCGAACCTCCCATACAAAAACTGCCATCATTTCCTTCCGATATTTCACTTTAAGTGATTAATGATTTTAATTCAAGTCATCACTTAACACATGTATACATATGCATCATTTCATTTAATCAAGAGTGAATACTTTCATTCCAAATCCAAAATTCAATTCATACATAGCTTAATCCAAGAGGCCATTCATATTCATTTTCATAACCTGTCACTTAGTTACATTGATTAACTCATAAACATCCAATTGTCACATGTTCTCGATAACTTCCAACTTTCACTCCTAACTTCAATATAATAATAATGATAACAATAATCTTAGTAATAATTTAAATGATAAGAATAACGATAATAATAATAATAATAATAATAATAATAATAATAATAATAATAATAATAATAATAATAATAATAATAATAATAATAATAATAATAATAATAATAATAATAACATTACTAAATGACATTAAACGATGATGATAACAAGAATAAGAGATTAGTGATTAAGTTACTATTATCGATTCATATTAACAACTTTATATTAATAATCATCATTGTCATATCGTCCATTATACACGTTATTTCATTTGTCATACTCATTCATCGTGCATAATCCATAACTATAACCAATATTCATAATCCATATTTTAATTCACATAGTAACATACTTAATTCGTTTTATTCTAACGGGATCTACGTTTAGATGGACATCGGAGATTACCTCGTGACGCGTGCCGAAAAGTTAAGTTCACGAACCGATTAACACTCTTGATATTCCTCGTCTATGCAATCGGAATCTACATTAGACGTTAACGAGATCTAAATTAGTTACCTAAATAACCCCTTTTATATAAAATAAACAATTTAAATAATTTAAATAACTTAAAGAATTCTTAATGATTTTAAGAGAGTTTATAAATCAAAGTTTATGGTTTTCAAATTATTTATGAAATCATTTTAAGTACTCAAAGATTACTCAACTTAATTTTCATTAACGTAAATAATTCTTTTAAACATAGAAACTAACTTTATTATACTTCTTACTTTGTTTTAGAAAATTAAGAAATATTTTCAAGTGATAAAAGACTAAGTTAATTAATCTAAAATACACCAACTTAATAAAGTAAGCTAGTTTAGGAAAGTCATTTGTTTTGTCTTGGTTTTGGCTTTTCTTTTTCTTTTTTGACTAAAAAAAAGTCACATGGGCTATGGACTTGATATATTGTATGGGTTGGGCTTTATATGGGTTACCAATATAGATGGACAATTGAATGAACGAGAATGCCCACAACCTAAATAAAGATTTCAATTACCATATTTAATAATTAAATTATTTAGAAATAATGAACATGAATAATTAGTTTAAAATACATTTCAATTAAATCATAATTCAAAACTAAATGAAATCATTATTAAAATTAAATTATCAGAAAAATAAATTTAAGGGGAAATAATATTAAACCTTAATAAATAATAAAAATAAACGGTTTTTTCACCAAATACCCCGAGTTTTCGCTATTCACGAGGTACCCCGCACTTTTGAAAATACACCCGGTACCCTCGCTTTACGACAATACATCCACATGCCCTTAGTGATAAATAACATAGCTAACGCCATTAGTCATTAACCCTAATTTTGTATTCTAAACCCTAATTAATCCTAATTCTAACCCTAATCCTAACCCCTACCTCTAACCTTAACCCCTAACCCTAACCCTAACCCTAACCTACCCTCCCACCAGCCCTCCCCACCCTCCCACCACCCCCGCAGCCTCCCCCACCCCACCCCCACCTTCCCGCAGCCCCCCCACCCACCCCACCCTCCCGCAGCCTCCCGCCCCCCGCAGCCTCCTCCCCACACACCCTTCATGCCTCCTTCCCCACCCCCTCGCAGTCAGCAACCTTCCCCCACCTCGATCTCTCTATCCCGATCTACCTCTCGGGACGACTCGCCCAAGTCAATAACTCGCCGCTCGTCGTCCCCGCAACCAACTTAACCTGCCCCAATAGCTTTTTCGCAAAATTAAAGGTGGGGGGTCGTAGGGAGGGGGCGTTGCGAGAATCAGCGGGGGTAGGGGGAAGGTGTCGAAATCGGAGGGGTAAGGGGAAGGGGTGCGAAAGTCGAGGGTTGGGGACGGGGGGCTACGGGGAATAGGGGAAGGGCGGTGGGGCAATGGGGGGTCAGCTGTGGGGGGGGGGGGGAGGGGGGGGCAGGGCAGGGCGGTGTGGGCTGGGTGGGGGAGGGTGGTCATCGGGTGAGGGTGAGGTTAGGGTTAGGGTCTGAAGAGGTTGTTGTTAGGGTAGGGTTAGATAGGTTTAATTAGGTTAATTTCGTGTTAATTGTGGTCTAATAGAATAAAACTAACTGCGTTAACCGTTAGTCATTAAGGGCATATGGATGTATTATCGTGAAATCGAGGGGTACCTCGTGTATTTTCAAAAGTGCGAGGGTACTCTCGTGAATAAACCGAAAACTCGAGGGCATTGGGTGAAAAACCGTAAAATAAATTCCGAAATTTCAGGGTATTACACCCCCACCCCCACGCCCCCCTCCTCACCCCGTGCCGCCCCCCCCCACCTGGCCAGCCTCGGGCTCCACCCCACCCTCGCGCCGCCCCCTCCCCCACCCAGCCACGATAGTCCCCCACCCCCTCCTCACCATCGCACCCCACCCCCGCGCCGCCCACAAGCACTACCCCTTCCATTTTTCAAGCACTTCAATCCCCCACCGCCGCACGCGTCACCCGCAACCCCCCGTATTTTCTTCTTCCCTCTCGCTTTTTCGCAATCTCGCATTTGTGGTTTCACGTAATTTGGAGGAGGGTGGTGCCACGAGGGCGGGGGGAGGTGCGAAAATGGGAAGGGTGGAAGCTGGGGGAGCGGGGGTGGGGGGGTGCTATGGGGCGCGAGGTTACTGAGAAGCGGTTAGGAGGGTTGTTCCGAAATTAAGGGGGCGATGGAGGGGGCCGGCGGGGGAGGGGAGGGGGTGGGGTCAAAGTGGAGGGTGCTACGGGGTGATGGGAGGGTGGAGGAGGGGTGATTAGGGTTAGCTTAGGGTTTAGGGTTAGGATTAGGGTAAAGGCTGGGGATTAGGGTTATAATTATAGGTTAATTAGGGTTCAAAGCAAAAATTAGAGTTATCGACTAACTACGGTTAACGCCGTTAGTCATTAAGGGTATTTGAGGGTACCACGTGAATTCTTTTTAAACTTAGGGGTACCGGTGAATTTTGAAAATACGGAGGGTACCACGTGAATTTTTTAAAACTCTAGGCATCAGTGAAAAACAAGAAAGACTAACAATGATCAAAACTCGGTCCGGGAGATACATGATTCAAATATCTATATCTATATCAATTGTGTTACAAATAAAAAAAAAATAACAAAATGATAGTACCACTCGATAAAATTTTCATTGGAAGAAGTAAAGAGGCAATACCACTTGAAGCTAAGCCACCGATAAAACAATCTCTCCCTTATGCCTTACCGCAACACACACAACATTCTCCAAAGGTAGGACTTTCTTGTTCCTCCCTTGTATATACAACATTAATCGTGATATTATGTGTTCTTTGCCTCATTAGAATGATGAGGCCTCGTTTATTTGTTACTCTAGAAACGGCTACATAGAACCGAATCATGATCAAAAACTCGGTCTGAGATACATTATTAACATATTTTGAGGCCCAATTTGTTCTAGTATTGAGTTATATACGCATATAAATTTTCCATCTTATTTTGTAAATACACCCTTAATTACGTTTACCAAATCAATAAGATCATATCCCTCAAAAAGAATTATTAAGATAATAAATCGATATCAATATTAGACTATGAACTATGAGCCGATCTAATGATATTAGCTTGTTCATAGATCGGGTATCGTAAAATTGTGTAGCAAGATTGATGGATGGTTGTATTGTAACATATATCTACCGCATAATTTCATTTTTGTTTTTACCAAACCCACCCTTAATTACGTTTACTAAATCAATAAAAAAATTTCGATTGATATGTAATTTAAAATATGTATCGATTCGTATATCTTATATATAATATATTAATATTGATATTATGCAATCTAGATTGATATCACGCAACATAGAGATTGGTATTTACCAATTCTAAATGATTCATTATCAATTCGATATATATATATATATATATATATATATATATATAAATATATATATATATATATATATATATATATATATATATATATATATATATATACACTGCTGATCGCTTTGTCCTTCCTCCGGCGGTGACTTTGTCCGTGGTGGCGTGGTGTCTCATCCTTTGAAGCTTGAAGATGGTGATATAATCCCTTTTTTTTTTTTTTTTTTTTAAATCGAAACCAAAGACGGAAAACCGAGATTTCTCCATCGTCACGCACCTACCTGACGGGTTTCGTGAGATATATGGTGGGAAGAAATTTGAGCAAAATGAATCTTTACCTTCACTTGATCAATATTTTCCTTCGAAGATATTAGATAAATAACGGGAGGAAGATTCTAGACGTATGTTGTATGCCCGTAAGAAAGTATTTGTTAAAGGAGCTGGGAGAAAACAACAAATAGACACATAATGAATAATGGTAATTGGAAACGAATGGTGTTTTATGATGTTTGGAGCACATACGTAAATTTCGAAATGGAAGCAAGTCCTCGGGGTTTTGCTTTGACCGGGTTTTTTTGTGAAGGAATAAGGCGAGGGATACAAGCTTGGGTATTTAAGAAAATTAAGTAATGTGTCGGTCTTTAGTTTTCCCTTTATCCATTTCAATATTAGCACAAATAGCTTCAATGTAAGTCCATTCATGCTATCTCGGGGAGCCTGTATAGTAGAAAAGATATATTGTCGGTATTTCGGAATTCCCGCGAAAATAGGGGCTTCGTGGGTATCAAGTAAATCATAGAATTTTCTACCAACCCATAACGCCATGAGGAAGTAAGGATCACTCCTTTCGAAGGTCATTGGGATAGGGAAAAATCCTTTATCGAAGAAACCCGAGAGTCCCCAAAGATGCCATAGATAGCAATGTAAAATAACGTGTTTTTGAGGAATTTAAAATTTGATCAATTTTGCTAATTTGGTTTTGTTGAGAATTATTAACAGATTTGCTCTAAGTTAATATTTTTGTGAAGTTTCCCGGGAAAGGATGTGCTTTTGTTGGATGAATATTTTAGTGTGACTCAATGTAAATGAGAAGTAGGTAATGGGGCGAGAATTATATCTCAAGGTGCAAGGTATATCAGGGATAATTTGGGAAAATTTTCAAGGTGATATTTAGGAGTCAGTCTTCCATTTTTTGTAGCGCTTTCAGTTTCCTCATCTTCGAGGTTGTTGTAAAAGTCCTCGCAAAAGTTAGATAACTGTGCACAGAGTCAAGTTTCCTGGGTAAACTTATTGCTAAAAATCAAAGAGGGGATAAAAAGCCATTGCTCACTGCTGTTTTAGGTAAAGTTTTCGCTTTCATTTTTCAGCATCTTTGTGATGAAATAAATCATGACTGAAATGGTAAGCCATAAAGAAAGATCACAAAAACCTTTGCTTACAAAAAGAGTATTCTAACCGAGTATCTTTTAAAGCTCGAGGCTAACTGTAAAATAATACTTACTACCGTCACTGGGTTTAAAATGCTCATGTATCCTATGTTACCGTGCAACCGTGTCCAATATTTTAGCAAGGTCGTGTCT